>MU968359.1:2201127-2707897 GCA_034641835.2 Pinus albicaulis | reverse complement strand
ACTTCAAATTGAGTGAGATGGAGAGGTTTTAGACAGATGAGGAGTTGAAAAGGGCATGAAGAACTCAGGGATCCTTTTCAATCAGCTGAAAACATAGATAACTAAGAAAACCCTAGGTAGAGCACTGCACTTTCAATGTATTCTACCTTTATCTTTGTTTGATTTAGTTAAGATGAAATAAAGAGAGATATGGCATACATAAAACACATGTAGACTTAAAATTACAGAAGAAAACACAATACCAAAGAAATATTCCATATGAATCCCATAAAGTGTTGTAAACCACTGGTCTATTCCTTAGCCAAACAACTGAAATGAGCACACAATAAGCTCCAAGCTTTCACAAAAATCCAACCATGCTAATGACTGAGAAAACATAAGATATAGGAAAAAAACAACTCATCCTAGCCTCTAGGGGTCGAGCTCATGAGTTTAGGAGCTGTTCCAACAAATTCTAAACTGAGAACTAAAAAGTAGGCAGTGGAACAGCTTGCCTCTAAAAACTAGGGAACTGATTCATTCAGTTGTAAACTACCTTTTCATGGATGAATCTACCTCAATGAGTGAAAATTTAGCATAATTACATCAACATCCATCAAGTCACATTAAATTACATCATAAGTTTGACAATTAGAAGGAAAAAAGTCAAACTATGAAAAAACTAGGCGAAAAACAGAGTTTTTGACCAAAAATGAGCAAAATTCCTCCAATGCGCCGCGCTGATTTCCCTATGCGTAGTGCCTTTTTACAACTGCTTTTGGAGGCCTTCCCGGTGTCAAAATTTTCTCCAAGTGGGCTTGTTGGAAAGGTCTACCTGTCTACTTTCCATCACAAGTGAAATTTTTGAATGTGGCCTCCATTTTCCCCTCCAAAACGGATTTCTCCCAACACTGCTTCCTGTGTGTCCAAAAAGGGGCAGAAAAGTCATTTTTTGGGGTGTTTTTGACCTTTTTGGGGGCTCAAAACCTGTCAAAATTTCTTGGCCATTGGTGAGCATGCATATTTTTCCATGAAAAATCCAAAAATGTTGATTTTTCATCAAAAGGAGTCCCCCATCAAAAGCGAGCGCCAAGTGGCGCGGCACATTCAGCAGAAAAGTCTGTTTTTTGAGCCAAAAATTCAAAAATTACAAAAAGTGTCCCAAATTTTTTCAAATTTGGGCTGAGTTTCCTCCCTTAAGAGCTATGTTGGGCCAAGGAAGCCTCAACCAATATCTGAATTCTACCATGCTCTTTTCGCCTCTTTGATGCCTTCTTCAACTTGGTCCTCAAGTTCCTGATTCTTGCGTTGCACACATGGTTTCTCGCCCAGTAATGGTTGGACATGTGCCTCAACATGTTTTTCTCTTTGATGGCCTTCTCTAGCATCTTTTTCAAATGTATGTTTATCCTTTCAAGCCAAGCTTCACGATCAGCTTCAATTTCTTGTTCAAGTGGTGTCAACTTGGTTTTCCTCCTCTTGGCAGCTTGCCGGTTTTCTCGTATGTTTTGCAGCTCGATAATGGTTTGTTGGTCCTCTAGCTGCTTGTTTCTTTTCTCAAGGTATTTTATTATCCACTTGGCTCTTTCTAGGTTGAGGGACAAATCATTAATGTCCGCCTGTTGCTCCTGAATGATCTCCCTAAACTTTGAGCTTTGTGGGCCCAAATCAGTGTCATCCTCCTGAATGAGAATGAAATCCATCTCCTTCTCTCCTGAAGGCCCCTCATCATGTAATGGCCTCTTTCCCTTATCCTGTACCTGCTCTGCTGATGGAGGAAACGAAACCCCTTCCACCCCAGGTGGAGATAATACTCGCTTTGCTGCTGCAAACAACCTTCTAGTGCCCTTCTGGTAGGTGACAAATACTGGCACACTAGCAGTTTGTGTCTCATGAAGCTCCTGCTGATGTGAAGGCCCACCTGTCTCATGAAAAGCTACTGGAGGTACTTGAGGAGCGGTGAAGAACTCATGAGAAATGAAATCCTCCCATGAGATGTCCTGCAAACCAAGCTGATGCATGACCACAATTTTGATGAGTGAAAAATGATATATACTGTTATATTGTTGTTAAGGAGTTTTCTTTTGCACTAGGGTGGTCATCTTCTCAATATTTCGGCACATGAAGTAGGAGAGATTCATCATTCTCACCCTGGTAAAGTGCATCATCAATCTGATGTGATAGGCATATAGGCGAGAAAACCGGCCCTCACAGCTGAAATATTTAATTATGAGTTTAATCAAGGGAGCATATGAGTCTTTCAGGTACCGAAAGGGAAAAACTCTGCTGAGTTGTCTCAAATAACCAGGCTTGATGTATGGCTCATAATGTTCGCTTTCAATTTTTTTCCTTTTATTCCACTGCTCTCTGACATTTGGAATGCTGGTTGCTAGAGAAATAGACTCCGGTGTCAAGGTGAATGTCACACCTGCAAGAGTGACTTGGCCATTATGTAGATGAAGCGCAAACAACCTGGCCAAATCATGATGGTACTGGACTCTATCAACCATCTCACAGAACTGATAACACGATTGGTGTTGGAAGCATGTGATAGCAAGAGGGCAGGCCTGCAGCTCGGCAAGTGAAGTAGGCTCCTCTCGTATATGTTTGCCACCCTTGTGAGGTCTCCTTGGTGCATGCATTTCTGTAGGAGAGTCACGGTGTGTCTCTTCATCTCGATCATAGGAAGGATCAGACTCCATGTTTGCTAATGTGTGAGTTTTCTTGATGAGTATGAAGATATTTATGGTGTTTTTAGTTTTCTGCCACCAAGGGTAAGAATGTATGGGGGACTGTGGAGGGAGAGGGTATGAGGGGTTTTGGGAATGTTATGACAAGTTTTTTGGGAAATAGGGAGTTTAGGGAATAGTATGTAAGCTTAGGGACAACAATTAGGGTTTGGGGATTTTGTAGTTAGGATTTGGGAAAATGGGAATTGGGGATAAGGGTGAATGATTTTTTAGGAATATGGAAATTAAGGAATGAGTGGATGAAACTGAAAAATAAATGGAGGAGTCAACGAGCAAGGGAGTGATGGAATAGACTTGGTAGCAAAAACATAAATACAAACCCTAGGCAATTATTTTTGAGCAAAATTGCAAAGAGGTAGGGTTTGAGATTTTACACACTAAACCACCATAAATTCTAAGAAAAACTCTTTCACTAGCAAGGAAAGAACTCTAGACTTACTTGCACACCATAGGATTCAGAAAGTTTGGAAATTTGAGGGAGTTTATGGTGAAATCGGGCTTGCAGCTCTATGCGCCACGCCACAAACCCAACGTGTTGCGCCTATTATATGCGTCGCGCTAGTGTATTTTTTACACTGTGGAGGCCGGCCCAATGCGCCATGCCACTTGTATGCGTCGCGCCCTTGAACTTGCACAGTTTTGCTTCAAACTTGCTTCCTTTCTCCAACACGACTTTCTTTTGCTCAATATTTCTTCTTTGAATGAAAATGAGCTCTTTGAACATGAAAAATGACTTATATACAAGAGATTTTGATTTTTCATTCATAAAACCCACTTTTATAATGTTTGCATTGTGACCTACTTTTTCAACTCTGTTTTTTGGGCAGTTTACTTTATTTGTGCCTTTGATGAACTGAATGACTTGATTTTTGTTTGCCTGGCAGGGGATGGAGCTGCTGAAGCCTGGCAAGGTGACCAGGGTTTCCATTGAAGTTATTTACATATGAGAGAACTTAAATTACATCAAATTTATACATAAAAATGCGATTATGAAATTATTGGTACTGGAACTTTATTCAACCTCCTCATGCACCTGCTGACTGTTATTGGACATTTTGAAGACCTTTTTTATGAAACCCTAGACCTAATGAAATTGAAACCCTAGAAATAACTCTTGCAAATTTAAAGACAAAAAGTGACTGTAGATGATCTTGATGAATGGAAATGGGCCAGCAGGTAAAGGACATGAGGGAAAATGTACAACAAGCCACTACCGTCAAGTGATAATTCTTTTAATGCTTTGGTTAGCTTTTCTGAAGAATCTGATGTTGTTGCTTCTGCTGATGTGCCTACTGTTGATGTTCTTGATGCTTCCCGTTGTTATTTTTCCTTTAGTAATGCCTCGATGTCTTGTTCCATATTCGAGATTTGAGCATTTTGCTCCACTATTATAGTGAACAACTACTCTTTATCCATCTCTAAATTGGCGACTTCTTTAGCTTGAGGATGTTCTGTAGATGGGAGTTTGAGCTACTTTCTGAGTGCTTGAATATATGCAGTCTTATTCTATATTATCTCTATTGTTGTCTTGATATTACTAGGATCGTGTCCTAGCTTAATAAAAAAATCATCCAAAAACTTAATTCTTGTGTCTTTGGCTAGAGAATACACATTCTCAATCTTTAAATGTGAGTGCATATTATTCAATGAAGACTGCAAATTATAAATAGACATGGCTGAGCTGGTTAATGATGAATAAATTATCTCACCTGTTTGTTTGTGCAAATCGATCTGATCGAATTCATGAACCTTGTTTGTGTCAATTGAAAATACTTAGGCCTTAACCTTGTTTGTTTCCAGAATTTTGAGTATGTTGAAGCTTTGAGAGCTTCATTCTCCAATTTTGATTTCTCTGTATCTTTCAAAGATACTTTGTTGTTGTGTGGGTGCCTAGGATGAAGAGGACACATGTGAATGTGTTATGTCTTTAGCATTAGTGAAGGGAGTCAACGAACCTGTTAAGATCATTGTTTCTTGATCTTGAGTTTCCCTTTCCTCTGATGATTCCTATGTAGTATTGCTTTGAGTATCATCTTTAATGTCGATGACGATTTTATCATTGGGGTCATCTTCTTTCTTCTTTTAAAAACTCAAAAATATTGTGTCTCTGAATTAGTAGGAGACATGATTTATCTTATCCTTTTTGTATCCTTATCCTTTGGAACTAGAGTCTGTAAAGATGTTTGGATGAAAAGCTGGTATTTAGGCTCCTGCAAGGTGTTTTCAATCTACTCTTCCTAGTTAGCATATTGCTCAATATCAGGCCTCGATGTATGTGCATATGGAGTGCTCTTTTGTTCAACTCTTAACTTTGAAATTATGCCTAGAGGAGTATAGAACCATGTGAAACTGAGTTTGAATTTCATTTGCTTCAAAATCCCCTCCACTTCTTTAGCTGCTGCTCTAGTATTTACAATGTAGGGACCTACATGAGCCTTTAGTTTGAATTTTTCCTTCTTCTTATTAGACACAAAATGTAACTCATCCATATTCAGCATCTGTCTCGTGTACTCTAGGGCAAAAATCCTGAATGGAACAAACATTGGCAGTCTATAAGGAGGAAGCTCTTATCCATAAATTCTAGTTTCTGTATAGTTCTGGTATAAGTACCAGTATCCAACCTTTCACTACTCTGATAGGTGAAAAACCTTCTTGATTTATGGTGAAATCATTGGGATGAAATCGTTGGACAACAAACACAAAGATGTGTGAAGGAACTTATCCACAAAATATGTATATGAATACTCCTCTAAGTTATTTCTAACTAGATAAGTCCAATGGATTGCCCTTATCATCCATTTTCTACAATGGGAACTTGAACCTGTCTACCTGATGAAATAACATGAGATATACTAAAATTTATTGGTGTTTGAAGATACCTTCAAATTTAAATTTCATAAACTAATCATGCATGATATCTGATAAGAAATGACTGTAATAAAAATATATTGAAGGTTTTTCTCCAACTGCAAACACTCACAAAAATCCTAAAACTGATTCATAGACCCATTGGTTTGTATAGTATCCTAGTAAGTGGGTAACCATAGAAATCACATGTTTGGACATTTCTGGGAAGATGGAAACAAAGTATGGGGGTTTTTTCTTGGTAATTTAGAGTTTTCTGGTAAAAAACATGCAAATATGTTAGCTCGTTGAGGGAAGGTAAGTTTCATGTAAATTTCTATCATTGCATCAGTAGAAAAATGATGTAAGGAGGCCTGGAGAGTTAATTGAAAGGCTTGGAAAATGATCTCCGGGGAAATAGATAATAGGGCTTCATTATTGTGAGAAATTATTGCCCTTTGGATGGGGAGGTATCAGAGATGACATCACGAAGGGAACTCAAGGAAGGAATGAGTTTGGGGAAAGATAAAATGAGGATGGAGGGACTCCCAGATGCTCAAATGATCACTTTGGTTTAGATATGTTTTCTTTGCCAAATTATAGAGCTCATAGAGTTCACATTTGCACTGGGTTTTTGCAACTTTATAGTAGGTTTCGATCAAGGGGGTTCTATCAAGATCATGGATAGGCGGGATCATGGGATCTACTTGGGGTTGTTTTCCCTTTACCTTTCACCTCGAAATTTTCAACTAAATATGAGAAGGAAATAATGAGGTTACTAGAGTGATTAATTAATAAAATTTGGCATAGAAACTACTGACAAAAAATAGTTGATAACTTTGATTGGCTCGAGATTAACCTACAAAGACTGAAAAATCATGGAAAGAAAATAATTTGTAGGCTTGTGGGGTGGTTATATAACAAAATTAGCGAGGGATCGTAACGAGACTATTACCATTTCAAGAGCAGGAGAAATTAATTTGAATATGGTTGATTTGTGGGAGGAATTAATGCACAACGTTCGATTGAAGGGTGATTTGAAGGTTTAATGGTCAGATGACAAAGTCGCGGGAGGTGATGTGGCGATGGAGCTGATGTGGTGGTATTTTATTGGTGGGAAGTGACACGGTGGTGGGAGTGACTTGGTGGAGGTGTTAGGCGGAATAAGAGTGGGATGGTGGTTTTTTAGGGGGTGGAGCAGTTAACAATTTTGGGAAGGGACCCCCTGAAAATTTTGAGGAGTCAACACATCACTTTAACGGTGTTTGCGTAAAAAAAATTTCAGGAACCCGCCCCCGTTAAACATTGATAGTGTGGGGGGGACCAAAATCCTTCTCCCACTGTTGATTTGGGTAGGAGTCATCGTCGTTGTTGATTGGTGCGCGAACAATATTCATAAAGCGACAAAATGTCATGTCAAGCACTAAATTAAAATTTAAAATATACTTTTATGAAAAATATACATTATATCAAACTTTATTGTAAATTGAAAGCGGCATTTAGACTTGCACGCTATAGGGGTTTTTATTTTTTTGTCCCCTTTATGTTCTTTTTCTTTTTCTAATTTTTATGGGTTATTTTTCTTTTCATTAAAACACTGAAAATAATTTTACATAGATGAAAATATTATTTACAACATTCCATATGATAAAAATCAAATAACCATCAATTTGTCACTATAATTTATAGGACCCTAACAGGGTCATTTTCCAGTTAAATATAGTTAAAAAATTTGCAAAATCATTAATATTATTTTTTGAAATTGTGAAGACAATTGGGGAAGGTGTGAAAACCATCAAATTTGATGGGTGGTTATGTTTTGAAATTCCAACCTTGGTTTTCCTCTTCTAGGTTAATCACCATTCCACCACCTCCAAAACTACGACTCATTGGACAACATTCAAGTGGCAAGTATTAAGCTATAATGGTAGTTTATCTACCATTCAAAATAGTGTAATTTTAAATATTAGAAAGGTTTCCTTTTGTAGTTTTGATGGTTAATTCAATTGATCGAGTCTTGATTTTTAAAGAATTATTTTTACTAAGAGGTCACAGGTTCAATTCTTTTGATCCCCTTGGGGGTTCAATTATGTGGTGAGTCAATAGGAAGTGATCCCTTCAAGTGGATATGCCTCGTACAAATAGGTCAAAAATATATATGATTTGTGAACCATATATATATATATATATATATATCTATATATATATATATATATATATTTGTCTTTGTTAGGATATATTTAAGAGTTCTTTGAAGATTATTGCACAGTCATAATATTGGTATCAGAGAATTTATGAAATTTTCTCGTAATAGAAAGGTTTACAAAAAATGAATGTGCCTTGTCATGAAAGTAAATCATTAATATAGAGTCATATTCGGGTGTGGTTGTTTTGTCTAAATAAAGTTTATTATTTTTAGTTTGAGAAGAAAGAAAATGAGAATTTATGATAATAATTTATTTATTGTGAATCGTCTCATTTTGTGTTGTAAATTTCAATTTGGAGCTACTGACATGAGAATGTGGAATAACCATCACCATGTGTTGAAGTGCCTTAGTGTAATCACTATCTAAAGAATCAGAAAAATTGACTTATCATTCTACCAAATCAGATAATAGATTAGAATTACCAATACCATCAAATGAACTAAATGGATATGCATGTGAGTTATCAATACTAACCATTGTTAGGAATTTAGCAAGAAAGGATAAATTTGACTTGTGCCTTAGTCAAATTCAGTAATTCAAATTTTTACATCCAAAAAATTACTTGGATTGCAATTAAATTGTGTGACATGGCTTGTTTCTGCCAGTTTACTTAGTAAATTTGATTTATAGGCTAGAAGTGTAGTTATGCATGTAGTGACTGCTAAAATTTGGCAATCTAGTTCAGTTATTTTCAGTTTGACTTAGTTAAATGAGCTCAAGTAACTGGTTGAGTTATTTGAAGGTCATTTGAGTAGTAGAACTATTGTTAACTCAGTGATATCTTAGTTAAATTAGTCAAACATCTAAAAATAGCCCAAACATGGACATAATTTGAATTGGCTAGCTGGAGTAGAGGAATAAGCACATTGTAATTATCAATTGTATACTAGTTGAGTGTATGGGTTTGGAAGTTAAGCAGATGAATCATGCCTTGGGAATTGTGCAAGAAAATAGGAGAAAATTCCTACCTTTTAGGATCTAATTTCCTCCATGATTTCACAAGGAAATAGGAGCAAGTTGGGGTTTTGAATTGGATAAGTGTTGACCAAAGAAAGACAATCAACAAGAGAACAGGTTTAATGTAGGTTATTCTTTAGGATCGAAGAAGTAATTGTAATAGTTCCACATTCTCATCTAATTAATGAAAAGAAGCAAAGTGTTTTTTCCCATTTGGTTTCCCCTGTAAATCATTGTGTTCTTGTGGTGTTTTAACGATTGCATGTCATTTCATGTGTTTCCAAATTGTGATTTCCATTCCACAGAATAATAGAGGAAATTTTTAATCTATTTATTTCAATTCAATTTCATCAGTAGTAGAAAATTTATATCAATTTCTACATGGTATAAGAGAAAAAATCAGACTAGAAACCATTCTATAGAGCCAATCCTTTAGAGATTTTGATTTACAGATTTAGTGAAGCATTTTTTCTTTTGTTCGGTAAAATTTCTTTCAACGGATTGAGATTGGAGTATTCCCTTGAGAGGACATAGAATTTACTAGCCTAGAATGAAAAGATGGAAGCAATGCTCGATGATAATGGTGTGCTAGAGTACAACAAAACTGACATTCCAAAGTCAGATGCATAGCAATTAGCCCAGTGGAAGAAGGATACCACAAAATATAGGAGGATCATCTTGGAGGGTGTGAGAGGCCACATTGTCTTGAATTTACATGGAAAGGCAACTCCCTTTGCTATGTGGAAGACCCTCACTAAGTTATTCTAAAATGGTAGTGATGCCAGGAAATTGTCATTAAGTGAGAAGCTCAGAAACATTTGCATGTAGAAAGGAGAAACCATTCCACATTACCTCTCCAGGTTCACTTAATGTCGAGATGAGCTTGGAGGAGTTAGAGAAAATATTCCCTCTTCAGAACTAGTGAGCCTAGCTCTCCTAGGCCTTCCAAAATCATGACAAAAATAATAAGAATTTATAAATGGAAGGGACAAATTTCCAAATTGGGAGAGACTTTGGTTCGATATGATGCAGGGAAAAATTTGACAAAACACTAGAGATGGAGTAATATCCAAAGGATGAAGAATTTTTTTCCTTGGTTGGGAAGGGAAAGAAGGGCAAGGTAAAGAAGGCCCAAAACAAGCTAGAGTCCAACCATAACAAGGGCAAGAAGAAGGAATGAGAAAGATACATGTTTTCACTCCCATGAATTAAGGAACTATGCATCAAAGTGTTTGCATAATAAGTCTAACAAGAAGCCTTCAAGAGGAGCATGAGGTGAAGCACTTTCCACACATTTCTACTTCACTCTCATTGCATGCATGACTAGCATGGTGTTGGGAAAAATACTGAGAAGGGGGGGTGAATCAATATTTAGAAATCATATCTCTAAATTAACCTTTTCTTTTGCAGAATTGCATACGCGGCTTTTATGAATCGAACTCGCGTATATATGCGGATATGCTGAAATAAACTCGCGTATACTGATATAAATTTCTAATTTAGAAAGCTTCTCAGAAACAGACTTTAAATTAGATTTACCAGTTATGCATCAGGTTAGATAATTAGTAAATATGTGCAGTAACATCAGTATAAAACATCACAAAAGAAGAACACACATGAACACCAATATTTAAGGTGGAAACCCAATTCGGGAGAAAACCACCACTGTTGTCGACTTTTTCTTCAATATTTATTATATGGAAAACTGTTTACAACATTTTGCTAATGGAGACTCATCTCAATATGCAAGCTTCTACCTGCAGAAGGCTGCAACCTTCACTCGTTTTCCAGCTGCTACTGGAAGGGAGCTCCAACCCCATTTCTTCTCATTTACCAGCCACTCCTGGAAGGGAGCTTCAACCCCCTAAACATAACACCAACTTCTACTGGCAGGAAGCTTCTACTTCCATACTGAAGGCTTCAACTCTAAGACCCACTGCAGACCATGTTTCATCAATTTTCATACTAGATCAAACAACATCAACACAACCCTTTATCATCCATCATAAACTTTGCCCAATACTTCAATTAGAACAGTGAAAAACACTGTAACCAGAAATTCAGAAATAACCCAGACTTCAGAAATAGATATGCATATACAAACTCAACCCTAAACAGTCATTAATTCAAATATCATACGCTACTTTGCTTTACTGAAGCTGCGTACATACGCACTTTTCTGCACACCAACCTATGTATACTTCTGTGTATATTATTCTTTAGAAAAACCTAACTGCCATACGTGCTTTTCATGAAGCGAACCCACGTATATACGTGCTTTTACTGACACCAACTCGCGTATAGATCTGTAAATGTAAATTTTGTAGAACAGACCAGATTTATAAAACTTACCTAGATTTCTTCGTTTTCTTCAGTAGACTTGCACTGGTTCTTCTTCATTTCTTCAGTAGATCATACTATAGATTCATCATCTTCAGATCTAGAGATCTTGAACCATCATTATATCCATGGGTGCATCATAGATTCATATCTATCAATTGAAAGCAGAGTTCATCCATACAGATATTCCTTAGAGAATTTTATTCAATAATAACCCTTTTATATGCACACTTTGCACTATGATCTTCTTCTCCTTGAATAGATTTAGATTTTACCAATACCAATATGAGTCAAAACCACTCAACTGCTGATGGTAATCCTAGACGGAATCAGATAGATAATAAAACGCTTAATACTATGGGCTAATACCATGGTGAAGCCCCTTGGTATTATAAATTTGGAGCAAAAATGGAAAACGCGCTTCTGGCCTTTACAAACCTGCGTATATAATGTGTCATATTTAAAAATACCATTTATCTGGCACATACTGTAATTATTTTCTCTATCACATATGAACTGATCTGTAGATACATCATTCTTACATTTAACACATAGGTTGCTTACCATAGGCAACTCATCAAGTAGGTTTCCATCAAGGACAACTTCATCAAGTAGGTTGCCATCAAGGACAACACATTACATCATGTTGCCAAAAATCTCCCCCTTTGGACTTGATGGAAACCACGATGGTGTTTGATCACCACAACAGATAGATACTTTAAACATAACCATTATTCAAACACCATGATACACCATGATACTCTCCCCCTTTGACATCAAGGGCAAAGGGCAGATCAACATCCCTTGTACAGAAATTACCATGCTCCCCCTGAGTTCATGCTTGAGTATTCATACATATTTTTCAATGAAGTACATGAATTTTCAACCGAGTATGACCTTTCCTATCACCAATTACTCATACTTGCAGCAATGAGTGTATTTCATTTTGACTCAACTACCCAACCAAGTGGGTGTTCAAATTGGAACGAGTCCTTACATGATTGAATATAATAAAATACATCATAGATCTCAATATGACCTTTTCATCAAATGACTTTTTATAAACAAGACCAATGAATCTCAATCATGAGATCAGACCACAGCAAACACTTAGAATGCCATCAATGCATCCTTTCCCACAGGGCAAGTGCTCCCCCTTAGCTTGTGCACCCTGAACACTTTCAACAACAAATCATCAAAGCATCTTCATCAAAAATATATTAGAGAATGAAACAGAAATGTAAGAAATGGAACATCACCAGAGATACCCAACAACATTGCAATTGTTCTGAAAATGTTGACCCAGAAAATTATGCCAACAAAAACCCATACTCGGTTTTATGTATATAAACTCGCGCATATACACAACTGTCCTTCAGGAAATCCGCGTATCCAATTTAATCTTCTGAATTTAAGCAGATCTGATCCTTTGTATGGCAGAGACTACTCCCAGCTTTTGTCTGAGATATTCGAACGCTTCCCTGGGTAGAGGTTTGGTAAATATATCAGCAACTTGTTCTTTGGAGGGAACATACTCCAACTTCACCTTTTGTTCAAGCACTTGTTCACATAAGAAGTGATACTTGATGGGAATGTGCTTGGTCTTGGAATGCATAACAGGATTCTTTGAGATACTGATGGCACTTGTATTATCACACATAATGGAGATAGGAGGTGAACATTTGATTTTAATGTCTTGTAAGGTTTGCATCATCCAAAGAAGTTGAGTGCAACATGATGCGGCAGCCACATATTCTGCTTCTGCTGTAGATAAGGCAATAGAGCTTTGCTTCTTGCTGAACCAAGATACTAACCGGGGCCCCATATAGAATGCACCACCACTAGTTCTTTTCCGATCATCAACATTTCCAGCCCAATCTGCATCAGTGTAAGCATGAAGAGTAAGATCAGCATTCTTTGGATACCATAGTCCAAAGTCTTGAGTTCCTTGTAGATATTTGAATATTATTTTGATAGCCTGAAGGTGAGACTCTTTTGGATTAGATTGGAATCCTCCAACAATCCCAATTGCATGCATAATGTCTGGTCTTGTTCCTATGAGATAAAGAAGACTTCCAATCATGGATCTGTATTCTGGTTGATTCACCGTGGAAGAATCATCATGAGAACTGATGTTACACTAGGTTATCATTGGTTTACTTACAGGTTTGCAATCTTCCATCCCATACTTCTTCAGAATTTTCTTAAGATATTTTTCTTGTGATAAGAATATACCATATGTTGCTTGTTGCACTTGTAAGCCAAGAAAGAATGTTAGTTCCCCAAGTAAAGACATTTCAAATTCTTGTTGCATAACAGAAACAAATTTCTGACTCATGGACTCTTCATTACTTCCAAAAATGATGGCATCAACATATACAACCACAATCAATAGTTTATAATTTTCAGTTTTTATGTATAAGTTGATATCAACAGATCCTTTTGAAAAACCTTGCTGATGAATATATTTGTCAAGACGATAATACCATGCCCTTAGAGCTTTTTTGAGACCATATAAAGCCTTTTTAAGTTTACAAACAAGTTTTTCATCATTGCCCAAAATGAATCCTTCTGGTTGTTCTATATAAACTTCTTCTTCTAGATCACCATTGAGGAAAGAAGATTTAACATCCATTTGATAAACTTTGATTTGTTGAAAGCTTGAAAAAGCAAGAAACATTCTGATGGCTTCAAGTCTAGCTATATGAGCAAATGTTTCTTCAAAATCTATACCTTCTTGTTGAGCATACCCTTTACAAACAAGTTTAGCCTTTTTTCTAATAACATCTCCATTTTCATTTAACTTGTTCTTGAATATCCATTTTGTTCCAATAACATTTTTATCATGAGGTCTTGGAACTAGTTCCCAAGTATGATTCTTTTCAATTTGATCAAGTTCTTCATTCATGGCTTGAATCCAACATTCATCTTTGCTAGCTTGATTGACATTCTGTGGTTCAATAGTGGATAAAAATGCTAGATAGCTAGTAGACCCTACAAGAGTTCTTCTTGTTTGGACACCTAATCCCTTTTCTCCCAAAATTTGAAATTCTGGATGATTCTTTTGAACTTACCTGGATGGAGCCTTTTCAGATAGATCTTCTTCTGCTGCTTCATTGGGTTCACCTTCTATATTATCTCTATTAGATGCAGGAAGATATACATCATCATCATCTTCATTTGTTGTTTGTATTTCCCCTTTTGGAGCTGAGAGAGATTCATCAATTACAATGTCAATGCATTCAACAATCTTCTGAAGTCTTTTATTGTAGCATTTATATGCTTTACTTCTAGAAGAGTAACCAAGAAATATTCCTTCATCTGCTCTAGGTTCAAACTTGCCAAGTTTTCCATCATTGTTCTTGATAAAACATTTGCTTCCAAAAACTTTAAAATGCTTTACAGTGGGAAGATTACCACACCATAGCTCATATGAAGTTCTATCACTGTTTACACAAACAGGTGCTTTGTTAAGAATATTTACCGCAGTGTGTGTTGCTTCTCCCCAAAATGTGTTAGGTGTTCCTGAATCATCAAGCATAGCCCGAGCCATCTGTTGAACTGTTCTATTCATTCTTTCTGCTACACCATTTTGTTGTGGGGTACCAGCTACAGAAAACTGTCTTTTTATGCCATGTTGTTCACAAAAATCAAAAAAATCATCTAATATATATTCACCTCCTCGATCAGATCTAGGACACTTGATTTTTAGATCTAATTCATTTTCAACCAGTGCTTTGAAGATCTGAAATTTTTCGAATGCTTCATCTTTGTGTTTTAGCAACCTAATCCAACACATTCTAAAGAAATAATCAATAAACAGAATATAGTATTCTTCTCCACAGGGTGACCTTTTTCTCATAGGTCCACATATATCAGTATGAATGAGTTCAAGAGGCTTACTTGCTCATCCTTCTTTGGCATTAAATTACACTCTGGTTTGCTTACTGAATTGGCAAGATTTGCATATGGTACTCTTAGGTAGAGTAATATTGGGAAGATCATGAACAACTTTGAGTCTACTAGATTTGTTGATTTGAGAGAAGCTCAAATGTCCCAATCTTCTATGCCATAACCAATTTTCTGAAGATTTACCCAAGTAACATTATTCTTTACAGTTTTTCAATACATACAAATTGCTTGGTGTTCTATTTCCTTTTATAATTGTTTTTCCTGTATCAAGATCATGTACCACACATTCTTTTGAGCTAAAGACAACTTCAGTTCCTTGATCACACATTTGACTTACACTTAACAGGTTATGCTTTAATCCATCCACATACATAACATTGTTAGCTTTCACCTTTTCTTTCAGAAAAAACAGAACCTTTTCCCTTAATGACAACAGGAGTATCATTTCCAAAAGTAACATTCTTTTCTCTTTCTATAACATTGTATACAAGAAGTTTATTTCTATCACTTTTCATGTGTTTTGAGAATCCACTATCAATGTACCATTGATTTTCTTCTCCTTCTGCAAATAAATCTATGCCATAGTTCTCAACCTATAATTCCTTCTTTCTCCATACTTTGGAAGTTGATGGTATATGCTCTTTTGGCTGAAGTTTGCTCCTGCATTCAGATTCTTCATGACCAAAGTTATTGCAATAAGCACATTCAATTTCATTTTGAAGAGGAGAAAAGTTGTTATATGTATTCTTCTTTATTCCAGTATCAATTCTTTTCTTTCTTGCTTCTCTAGTCATGATGGTTTTGTATGCAACACATTGAACAGCTTTATGACCAAAATTATGACATGAGAAACATTGTCCATTGAAGAAGAAATTTCTGCAATCATGGAACCTTCTATTTGTGTTTACCTGTTGGTTGGTATTTCTCTGAAAGGTATTCCTGTTAGTGTTATTTGTATTGAGGTGGTCATGCTTTACCTGTAAAGTTTCTTTGTTTCCTTGCTGAGTGGCAGAATGATGTAGGCTGGTTGTAGCTGCTTTTAGATAGTGTGGTGCTGAAGACTGAGAAGATTCTCCGACATATCCAAGACCTGCCTTTATAAGAGGAGAACATTGTACCTTGACAATTTCATCTAAGGTTTTAGATCCTTTAGAAAATCTAAGATTCAAAGTCTTTACTTTCTCAATTTCTTTTCTTAGACTTACTATTTCACATTCTAATTTCTCATTGTGTTTCTCCTTTTCTTCAAGCTGATTTTTTAGAGTTTCTATGGATATTTTGTTTTCTTCCAAACATATTTTGAGCTGATTGATTTCTTCAAGAAAATCATTGTCTTCTAGAGCATCCATAAAAGTATCATTTTCTTCCCTAGACTCTTTTTCAAATGCCATGAGAAGTCTAAGATCTTGATTAGATTCTTCCTCACTGTCTGATAACCCATCACTATCTTCATGAGTATAATAATTTTTTTCTAGTGCTAAACCGATTCTTATTTCTTCTTGCAACTTACCTTCCTCTTTCATGTATTTATTTATGAGGACACTTAGCAGCATAATGACCAAATCTTCCACAAGAAAAACATTTGAAAGGAAGCTTACCTGTGAACCTTCCAGTGCCAAGTTGGAGCTTCTTTACAAAATTTACCTCATCTTCTTCTGAAACATACCCTGATCCTTCTGTTTCTTGAACTTCTTTTCCTTTTGTAGAAGCTCTAAATACGACTTCTTTGACTTCAGATGATCCTCCTTTTCTCATTTCACATGAAGTTAGAATTCCATGAAGTTGAACAATAGTAAGACTTTGAAGATCCTGCTTCTCTTCATAGCAGAAAATTTTGACTAAAATTTTGAAGTTAGAGATCTTAAAACTTTTTCAACCAGAGTAGTATCAGTTATGGTTTCACCCAAATTTCTCATACGATTTACAATATCATCTAGATGTAAAAAGAAACTGGCAATGCTCTCCTCATTATGCATCCTTAGATTTTCATATTGAATTATGAGAGTTTGGAGTTTAGTTCTTTTTACCTTTTATCACCTTCATAGCTTAGAATTATTTTGTCCCATATTTCCTTTGTTGTATTCAACGGCATAACCTTGACAAATTCTGATTCCGTTAGACTCCCCAATAGTGCATTGACCGCCTTTGCATTTGTTTCATAGTTCTTTCTTGTCGTTGCATCTATTGGAACTGAGGTTGGATATTGATAACCTCCCTCAACAATAGCCCATACATCTGCTCCAAGAGATTGAAGATAGGATCTTGTACGTGTTTTCCAGAAGATTAAATTGTTTCTATTGAAGAGTGGAGGCTTGATAGATGATGTCCCATCTTGATTGGTCATCTTGGCTGATCTTCCTTCTAGCGGCTAAGCTTATTTAGAAGGACCTGCTCTGATACCAATTGTTGGGAAAAATACTGAGAGGGGGGGGGGGGTGAATCAGTATTTAGAACTCATATCTCTAAATTTAACTTTTTCTTTTGCAGAATTGCATACGCGGATTTTATGAACTGAACTTGCGTATAAACGCGGATATGCTAAAATAAATTCGTGTATACTCATATAAATTTATAGTTTAGAAAGCTTCTCAGAAACAGACTTTAAATCATATTTACCAGATATGAATAAGGTTAGATAATCAGTAAATATGTGCAGTAACAGTAGTATAAAACATCACAAAAGAAGAACACACATGAACACCAATATTTAAGGTGGAAAACCGATTTGGGAGAAAACCACCGTTGTTGTTGTCTCTGTCTTCAATATTTATTATATGGAAAACTATTTACAACATTGTACTGATGAAGACTCATATCAGTATGCAGGCTTCTACCTGTAGAAGGCTACAACCATCAATCATTTTCTAGCTGCTACTGGAAGGGAGCTTCTACCCCCTTTCTTCTCATTTACCAGCCACTCCTGGAAGGGAGCTTCAACCCCCTGAACATAACACGAGCTTCTACTGGCAGGAAGCTTCTACTTCCATACTAAAGGCTTCAACCCTCAGACCCACTGCAGACCACGTTTCATCAATTTTCATACTAGATCAAACAACATCAACACAGCCCTTTATCATCAATCATAAACTTTGCCTAATACTTCAATTAGAACAGTGAAAAACACTGTAACCAGAACTTCAGAAATAGATATGCAGATACAAACTCAACCCTAAACAGTAATTAATTCAAATAGCATATGCTACTTTGATTTACTGAAGCCGCGTACATATGCGCTTTTCTGCACACCAACCTATGTATACTTATGTGTATATTATTCTTTAGAAAATCCTAACTGCCATATGCTCTTTTCATGAAGCGAACCCAAGTATATAGGCGCTTTTAATAATACCAACTCGCGTATAGATATGTAAATGTAAATTTTGCAGAACAGACCAGATTTATAAAACTTACCCAGATTTCTTCATTTTCTTCAGCAGACTTGCGCCAGTTCTTCTTCATTTCTTCAGTAGATCATACTAGAGATTCATCATCTTCAGATCTAGAGATCTTGAACCATCACTATATCCATGGGTGCATCGTAGATTCAGATCTATCACTTAAAATCAAAGTTCATCCATATAGATATTCCTTAGATAATTTTATTCAATAATAACCCTTTTACATGCACACTTTGCACTATGATCTTCTTCTCCTTAAATAGATTTAGATTTTACCAATACCATGAGTCAAAACCACTCAACTGCTAATGGTAACCCTGGACGGAATCAAATATATAATACAACACTCAATACTGTGGGCTAATACCATGGTAAAGCCCCTTGGTATTATAAATTTGGAGCACAAAGCGGCATACGCAACTTGGGACGTACTTATCCACGTGCATACGTGACTTGGCCTTTACAAACCCGCTTATATAATGTGTCATATTTAAAAATAACATTTCTCTGGCACATACTGTAATTATTTTCTCTGTCACATATGAATTGATATGTAGATACGTCATTCTTACATTTAACACATAGGTTGCTTATCATAGGCAACTCATCAAGTAGGTTTCCATCAAGGACAACACATTACATCATATTGCCAACACATGGTAATGAGGAATGTGTGGTATCTAGATTTAGGGGCCTTGTTCCATGTGATGCGATGAAAATAATTCTTCAGTAGAATAGAGGAGAAGGATCTCCATTTTCACATTGAAATTAGGGATGATAGGTAGTACAGTACCAAAGAAATTAATACCATAACCTTTAAGAGGGAGCTGGGATCCCACCTTCATATGAAAGATGTCATGTATGTACCTAGGCTGAAGAAGAACCTGATTTCTGTAGCTGTATTGGAGGATTGTGGATACAATGTTGTTTTCAGTAAGGGTAAATCCTTTTTGATCCAGGGGATCAATAAAGTGATCAAAATTAAAAGTCTTTGAAAGTGCTCGAAAATGGTGCCAAAATTAATATATCATCACCCTGAATCCAATGAAATTGTTTCACTAAAACCGATATCGTATGATCTTGATATTAGGTTCTAACTGTTTTCTCAAACAGCTAAAATTTCAAAAATTGAGTTGCAGGAATTCCCAGTCAGCAGTCCGTACATTGAATAGGAATATGACTGGGCATAGTGATTGTATTTTTTTGGGCCAATGGTGGAGGGCCACTTGGTCCAATAGTTGGCTGCCACATGGCCTCCTGACATCATTATAAAATATTGTATGGTAGGATAGGGCCTCCATGTGAATCGAACCGTAGACCTCCGGGGTGGCAGCATAGTGCTCCACCACTATGCCAATGTTGTTTTTTACAACCTATGGTCTGCATTACCTATTTAAAATTTATTGGTATATGTATTGGGGGTCAGGGTCGGGGTTAACCCCTGGCACTCGATCCAGCCAACCCATGGGACCACAAGTGGGCATCTAGGGGTGCGGGGTTAACCCCAGCCCCAAACCGTATATTATAATTCAAACCATAGTTCATTGAAGGGGTATACTAACTCGGGGGTACTGGAACAAAACCATCGATCATACGCAACTACCATAGTTCAAATGGTATTTCCAACTCACGGCAGAACCATCGTTAAACCCATGGTATCAGAGCCTTGGGTTTGGTTTAAATCAGTGTGCAGTTTTAACACAACCACCAAACCAGCCATGGTTTATGCAGAGTTGGGGTTTGGTTTATATAATATGGCGCAAATTTTTTTTTAATGTAACCACCAGAGGTTACAATAACCAAATCACTGCACAACCATGGTTCACAGGCAGATTAACCGATCGGCAGGAATTGGTTTGAAAGGTTTGAGATCTATGGCGGAGTTAGTGCCACGTGGCTCGATCTAGGGTCACCACGTTTTTTTAACTAATCGAGGATTTTCACCCGAACCAACGTGAATCTTGCTGGTGTGGGGCGAAATTGTCACCCCATGATGCCAAAAATTCTGGAATCTGTGGAATGGATAGCAGGCGGGTGGGAAATGTAGGACAATTAGCAAGAAAATTGTCCTTGAGCATAACTCAGTCATTTCTTGACCTTTTTGAGTGCCGAAAGAGACCATCTAGGGGTTTTTGACTATCTTAGAGCTATTGGAGACAATATTTTTCATTTTGAGCACTGCAAGTTTATGTAAAAATATAGTTTTGAGCATAATGAAAGAGGCCCAACATTGGAAGTTAGACCATAAGATGTAGCCCAGGAGTGGTGAACTTCCTTCATCATTTGTTGTCTTTTGTTTCTGTTATGGTATTATTTCTATGTTATTTTATACAAAAATTGAGATTAAAATCATCATTTATGTGTTAATGAAACTTGTCTAATTGCATAAAAAAACATATAGTTTCAATTGCAACCTTTCATAAAAAATCTTCAAGTTTTCATATACAGATCAGTTTGGTATCAGAGCTTTGTGTATTTGGTCATATTGAGGTTTTAATTCTATAGCAAGTGTTTCTTATGCGTACAAGGTTGAATTTCAAAAGAGGATAAGGAAGGCTTGTGGTAACAAGTCCTCAAGCTATTCCAAGGAGAGCACATTGGCCACAATCTCCACCACTAGTTTTATCACTCATTAGTTGTAAAAATTTCCTTCATAGGGTCATGTAGATCATTCACCAAATGGATGAGGTTTCCTAAGCCAATTCAATGAGATATATAAAAAAAAATCATTTTTGAAGCTTATCCTAAGTTTAATGTTCACCTCCATTCATGCCACTTCAGTCAAATCAATACCATACCATGTCAGTTGTCATTCCCCACGCATTTAAACTCGAAAGTGCATACCTGTCAGTTTTTCAAATTTTCGTAGCGATTTACAAAGGAAATCCGCAGATTTTGCTACAAAACTACCTAATAGTTTTGTAGCGAATCTGTCAGAAGCCTAACTGTCTTCACTGCGAAATTGTGTTTTTCAGCCAAGGTTGTCATGTTATATGAGGTGTCAGTTTATGATTAGAGCAGTAAATGTGGAGGTAATTCAAGGTCGTTATGGTAAGTTTCAAATGTACACAGTCGTGTTTGATGTAATCATCATCCTTATTGCTTACATGTGCTATGATTAAAACCCGAGCTGTCAGTTAACATTTTTAAACCTCACCCTAAACAACCTTTTGTCATATTATTGTTTATCCTTGCATGTGATTCGATCCCTAGAGAGCTGCTTCATCAATCCAAGCAAGTTGTTGTCAAATTCAAATTCTGCATGTGTCATCAGCAAGCAAGGCAGTGAATACTATAAAGCATCCATGGCTGCAAGAAAGAAAACGAACAAGGGTGTCCATTGTCTTAGGTATGAACCCATGGATTTGAAATAACTCACTGAAGACCCTACTGCTATGGATTTTTTCAGGAGGACTTGATGCTTGCAATTATGCCAGAGGCTCTAGGGTTTTCATGCACAAGTTTCAAAAGATTTTTCCACCAAATTCACAGGAACAACATCAAAATTTGGGATTTTTAATCTTATAGTGACATTATAGAGCATATCAATAGTTATAGGAATCCCTAGAGGTGGTGAAGAGTGGTTTAAAGGTACCAAATTCAAAATACAGGGTTGTAAGGAGTTTCTCAAGCAAGAACACAGTGGAGTTGATCTGACCAATGCTATCCCTAAGAGTTTTATGAAGGAGAATTATGCAAAACTATTGATGGTTATTCAAAAATATTTTACCTATGAAGGAAGATTCCACATGCTTTACTCATAACATCTCAGACTTCTTCAACACTTTGTAGGTAAGAGATCACTTGAATTACCTTTCTATTTATACAAGAGTTTAGGGAAAATGTTAGATAGGGTTCAAGTCAAGTCAGAAGGCAGTGAGACATATTTGTTTCATCATGGTTTAATAAAGTTGTTAGTGTTGGAAGAATTGAGAAGGTTAGACAGAGATCATATTTATTTCTTGTTTATGAGTGGTTATGAAATTGATGTGGTCACTCCAAAGAAAACCTAAAAACCTAGAACTAATACATCACCAGCTATGGCAGAAGAAGTTGAAGAAGAAAAAATATCATCCCCTGCAGAACCAATGGACATAGGAGCAGAACCTATGCAAGAGACTAACACCCCTCAAGCAGCACCTGCAAAATAGAAACATAAAGTCAGCAAACAAGGCAGCAAGAGGATCACTAAAAGCTAGAAAATGGCCAAAGGAAATCTAGAGAATATCCTTCATACAATTGACATTGAAGAGTCATCAATAGTGGAAGCTGAAGATATTGAAGATGGTGGAAGAAAAATGAACAAAGGTAAGACTGCTAAGAAATTAGATTTTGCAAGTGAAGATGTTAACTTTATATTTTAGCCAAGAAAGCCAATGACTAGACATGCAAAGAAGGCTATGTAGAGAAAAAAGATAAAGAAAATAAATGAAACTGTATAGCCAGTAAGCATCATATATTTGTCTCCATCGATAGAGGAATAAGTTGTTATCAGGCAGAGAAAGGGCAAAGAGAAGATAAGTGAAAAATAATAAATAGAATCCCTCAAAGAACAACTAAAGGAAACAGCTAAGGAGATATTAGATTTGAAGTCTGAGGCAGAAAAACACAAGTCTGAGAAGGTTCAATTTGAAAAAATGATGAAAATATGGGAAGGTCAAATCTCAACTGTCTCAAAATCTATGGAAAATTCCAAAATATTGTTGAAGAGGACTCAAGCCATTAAGAGGGGTGGTCAAACACACCAGGAATATGAACTTATGCTTGCAAGCTAAAAACAGGGCATTAAAGGAACAAGTGGAAGACCTTCAGGTGCAGCTGGACTTGATTCAAGTTGAGTTGGAGAAGAAAGGGTTGAGGATGAGAGTGGTTGAAGAACCCATAAGCCAATTAATTGTAAATGAAGAAAAAATCCTAAAGAGTGAAAAATTGAGCTGAAACATGTTTAATGAGGTTCATGGCTGGAAAAGAACCTAAATTTTTCCTCAGGAGATCAATTTTTAAAGACAGTCACAAAAACAACAAATTCTGGTTTTTAGGCAGTTTCGTAGTGTGCTTTAGGCTTGAAGCCAGAAAAATGCTACAAAAATTTTGAAGATGCTATTTTTCTTTAGAATTCAGTTTTGTGAAGGATTAAGGAGGGGAGTTGTTTGTTTTCAAATTTTTTTGGCATAGTAAAGGTTTTTTTACCAACAAAGGTGACAAGGAGATGGATGAAAAGGAAACATTTCATACGCTACGAAACTTCCTAAACTGTCGTGTTTCGTAGCGAGAGGTATTTTGAATATTTTTTAGGGTTCCAACAGCACACCAGCCATCTGGAGACCTCCAGCCTATCATTGGTCCATCCTAGCAGAGACTCATTACTCAAAATGAGTGTCACACATTCAGCTCAATGGGCAGACCAATGATTAAAGTGAAGATTATCCATTCTTGAAAAGTAGGATTTTGTTTCCTAAATCTAGGGGTATTTTAAAGATGTTAAGTGATGGTGAATTTTCTCTCGAACATGTGATATCTATTATGTAACTGTTTTACTGTTAGAAAAACTAAATGTAATAAATAGGAAGTAGCGTCCTATTAGAAGTATGACTTGTTAAAGGATATCTATCCTTTTTCTATTCCAAAAAAGTAGTTTCAGTTATGATAGGTGTCAAAGTTAGATTTCGAGGATCTAGCCACTAGGTAGATCATTTCAGATTGTAAAGCATGTCTATTTATACATGAACATAGAACAAAAGGGTTAGAGAATATTTCACCAAAGTCGCTACTTGTATGTTTTTCCATTATCGTAATATACAAAGGACATTCTACTTGTAGTGTCCCTTCTTAGTGAGATAGCTTTGATGACACTTGGAGATGGTGATTTTGATATAATGATATAATATTATGTATGAAAGACTTATGTACATGCTTATATGCTATGACCTGGTTTAGGTCACTTGGTTGTTGTGTGCTTATGATAATATCTATGGTTGCGTACACAATAATTGATTTTGGTTAAGAGCATATTAGCAATGTTTTCTCTTTTGGTATCCTATTTTGGACATAGGTGTATAACATGAATGGTGATTTAGAATTGAGACACAGATCCATGGATGATCATGGTTAGATGGAACATATGGTTAATTATGATTTATGTATGATACATAATTTGTATGATTATATGTGCATAATATCGTACTAAGCATGATGTGGCAGGGGACTTGGTCATTGCCAACAAGGATGCTCAAGCTATAAATGACTGTGGAAGTCATTTCTCCAAAACCAAAATGACTGTGGAAGTCATGCACAATATTTGGTAAAATTTGAATAAGTTAATTATGAAATTCATTTGATTTATTTGATCAATGCGATTGTGATGGGTGCAGGTCTTGGAAGAAGACCTTACCAACGAACCATCAGATGGGTAAAAGCTCACAATCAGTACCTTAAGGTGAAACGCGGAGTTTCAAAGCAGAATAGATGAGAAGCCATGGAAATTAGGGCGCGGAGTCCTAAATCCATGAAATATAAAGACGTGGAGTCTTGGATATATGATAAAAGGATTAGGACGCGGAGTCCTAAATCCATGAATATAAAGACGCGGAGTCTTGAATCTATAATGAAATGTTTGGGGCGCGGAGTCCTGAATATTTAAAAAGATCAAGGTGTGGAATCTTGGATCTTTAGAGTAGATCAAGGCGTGGAGTCCTCAATCTACTAAGGCACAAAGATGCATACAATAGGGGTGCGGAATCCCTATTATCCGGAAGAAAAATACCACTCATGGGCAACTCATAGATGAATTTCCTTAATAATCTCATTCCTAACAATTTTGGAGTGACTTTCTAAAAATACAAAGTCATGTCTACCATTTCAAGTATGACTTTCCAAAAATAGTAAATCACCTCCAATCAATGGGTAAACAAGTATACTTGAAGGAAAATCACTTAACTTATGACTAATCAATTGTAATAGTTCAATCTCGAATTAATCCTCAATATTATTAATATTATTAATATTATTATTATCTTTTATGAGACTATGATATTATTAATAAAAGGAAATTATATCTCCTCAATCACTTCACACCTCTCTCCTTCATGACTCTCATGGCTCTATGTAACTCTCTCTATTTTAAATATTACATTACACTCTCTTTTATGCACTCATCAATGAATGGCATATTCCTCTTACACTCATTAAATATATGTCATAAAATATTCCTCCTACACTCATTAAATATATGTCATAAAATATTCCTCTTACACTCACTTTAATGCATATGTTACACTCTCCTTAATTAAGGCATGCATACCTCTCCTTAATGGCATAAGTTACACTCCTCTAAATGGAATACAATGCATGCATATTAATCCTCCTTTATGACAAGAATTGTTGCTCCTCCTATATATGAGTCTCATGTATTCTCATTTGGGGAGAGGAGGGGGTAATGCCAAGAGTGGAAGAGACTTGAGGAATATTGTGAGAGGGAGAGATATGGAGAGTATCCAATTACTTCCAAAACAAATCTGAATTTCTTACTAATCTACTAAGTATCTATTGAGGTTGAACATGAGTGGTATTTAGAGGAAGTGAAAACTATCTTCATTAGTTTTCCTTGCATCTCTCTCTCTATTGTTGTATTTTGGTACTGGTTGTGAGCTTTTACAGCTCGGGGGTTCCAGGGGGAGGAGTTCTCCCTGGATATGGTTGGGTGGAAAACCGGATGGTTCAAATGAGTTGGTTAAGGGATCGAAGGTGGATCATATTCGCAACGATTGGAGCTGAATGTCTCTTCAGGTATAATTTCCATTGTACTAAAATTATAGTATAGCTTTAGCATAAAATAAAAAGTAGACATTTAAATTGTTGTAAGCATCTAATTTTGGTTTAGGCTTATGTTATCTAGAATATTATTGATTAGTTAAAAATGAAGACTAGATTAATCTATATGTATGGATGTTTAGATCTCAATATTGGAGTTATTATTGGTGTAGTTTATGGTACTAATCTTGGTATTGTAGCATTTGAAAAAGGAAAGCCAAATATTGTTGAAGGTAATTGAAATAAATTTATTCCAAAGGACTTGGGTAAGTATTTCATGATTTATGGTTTTGTTTCAAATAATTAATAGATGCATGTTTTATAAATGGTTTTAGGATAATTTGCAAAGTGTTTGACAAAATCTGTGAATGAGTAATGTTATCAATTTATTTATGCATGAATAAGTGCTAACTTGCAGCTTACATCAGAAGTAAGAAAATAGACATGTATCCAAAATATACTTGGAGGAATTACAGAATCAACCCTTAAAAGAAAATGCAAAAATAATGGCAACTAAAATATAGTTTGGAAGATCAAATGCTTGAGGTAAGTTGGAGATAAATTTCAGTTATGGCTTATGTTTCATATTCTTATTAATAATTCAATGTTTTTTTATTCAAGTTGTTGTAATAGTACTATCAGAATTTTGATAGAAAGCCTTAATGGCTGTAGCATTCAGGGCTGCCATGTGTTTGTCAAATTGTAACAATTGGTTCAAAAAGCTTGTCAAATCATATGAATTAGCTTGTGGATGGTAAAATGTTTTAAGGACTCATATGGTGGATTTAGAAATGTGTGATTTCAATGAGCATATCTTAGTAGCATAACTTTGGGTTTTTTTTCCTCATGTAGAGGTGTAGTTGTAAGTTTTCATTCCATATGTTTGACAAAAGTCATAAATGAAATAGTTAGGCTATAAATTTGTTGTTTTCAAGAATCGCATTTCTGGGCGTTTTGAATTCGATTCAGCCCAACATCAGGGGGTATCCGTGCCTAATGGTCATGGAACCCCTGATTTCATTCCAAAAAAATACTTTTCAGAACCCAGATCGGAAATCTGGGCGATTTGGCAGATTGCTGCTCTGAGTTATGTGCGCCTGTTGTTGAGTCTTTGCTGAAAAACTAAGATTATTTAGTCCCTGTTTTAAGATGGAAACATTTACAATTTAAATTCTGAATTTTATGAGATAAATATGTTGAAGAATAATCTTAAATTCATTGTTGCTAAGTATTTGACAAAATGCCTCAATGACTTTTAATTGCGTGCTTGCAAAGTGTTTGTCATAAGGGTTGAATGAGTGTAGAGTGCATGTCTGCAAAGTGTTTGTCAAAAATCTTGAATGGCTGTAGCTTTTGTGCATATAAATTGTTAGTGTAAAATTCTTAGTTACTCTTGTGTTTTTATATTACTATAAATTTTATATGTCTAATCACTTGCAGTGAATTTTATCTCTAATTACTCAGAATTCATGTTGTCATGCTCTGACTTTCTTTAGGGGTGAAATTGTTGTGTTTTCCTTATGTTGTGTGTGTGAATTGTCCTTATTAAAAACCTCTATTTGCCTCAGCTTCCATGTGAAGAATTATTGTCACTAAGTACACTGATGTTGACTCCATAGCCCAATGGTAGCTAGCCTTCATTTTTAAACCTGCAATCAAACAATACCAAGTCACAGTTCATAGAGTTAGCCATCTAGTATTATATTTATTGAAAATCATAAATCCCCTTTGAGAGAGCCCTCTCAACTGAAGAGGCTAATCTTCAGTTAGAAGTGGTTTGAAAGAGTTACATTGAGTTGATTAATGAGCAGCCTATCAAGATCAATTTGGTGATAACATTTTGGTGCGTCTCTTGGGAGTCTGAAGACATATTTCCCGAAGTTTTTGTACAAATAGTGAAGCTGAACTCTTGGAGGTAGCAGGAACTCAAAATTTGTTTGAGGTTGCATAAAATACCTTGGTGACTCCATTACAAATTTTCATGTTTAAAGGTGGCTTCAAGGAGATATACAACGAGCAATATAGATCCTAACCGACCTTCAATTGTGGATAATCCAAACACAATTTCTAGAGGCATTGAAAGCAGCTCTTCAAAACCAGGTATTTCATCACACTCAAGAGCTTTTTCCTCTGAAATTGTAAGAAGTCCTGAAGATAAGAACTTGGATGATAAAATTCAGGAAGTTTTCTTTAGGTCAAGGCTGAATATGAATTGACTAAGATTATTATAGACCTGCAAAGACTAGGTATTGATACCTCAACCCTAGTAACCAAAAAATAAAGAGAAGAATTCTGGGAAGCAGTTACATCAGAGTTGTTGTTAGAGAGGGAGTCTTTTGAAAAGTTAAAGGAGTTAGACCCATTTGAATTCTCGCTGAGAAGAAAATCTGGTATACCTTTACCCGAGTGGAGCTCATTCATATTTGGACTGCAAAGACCAATTACACGACCTGCTAATAGCTCATCTTCTTCTACTGTTTTTCCCAAGAATACCACAGTCCCTGTTATTATGGTTGGAAATGTTCCACCCCCATCTCCTCCTACTGCACCTGCAAGATATGCTCCTCTTTTTCTCCCAACTGTTCTTAATGCCCTCCCAAGTAAATACTCTACTATAATTAAAAATTGTGGTAGTGAAGAAGAAATAATAGTTGAGGAACATGTGGATCAATTCAATGATTTCATAGACAGAGAGGAAGTGGACCATGAACATGTTAAAATGAGACTATTTTCCCAAAGTTTCACTAGTGAGGTCAGAAAATGGTTTAAAGCCCTAGCTCCAGGAAGCTTGCATAATTGGAATCAGCTTGAGGATAGTTTTCTGAGAAAATTGGGAAATAGAACAAACCTTGTGTAGACCCTAACTGAATAAAATAGTTTAAAAAGAGCTTTAAATGAATCTGTCCAAGATTTCTCTAAGAGGTTTAACAAAGTATACAACTCTATACCAGCTCATCTTAAACCTCCCCTAGGAGTTGCTCAATTACATTATGCTGAGGCATTTAACTATGATTTCTCAATTTTTCTTAGGGAAAGAGAATATGCTTCTCTAGCGAAAATGAAGAATGATGCTGTGAAGGTAGAAGTGAACATGATAACAGGTAAGAAGTCTAAGATGGGTAAAAAAAAACTAAAAGAAGAATAAAATCCTTCCACCTCAGTTGATAAGTTTGATTCTATGATGAAGACTATGGAGAAACTCATGGATAGGCTTGCTCTTGGAGTTTCTTCTTCACCTCCTGCACAACATGATCCACAAATTAGAAATCCACAATTTAGAAGGCCTCAGAATCAAAAAATAAAAATAGAAAATAGAAATCAGCCTGAACCTCAAGTGAGGCCTCCTTTTCAACAAAATTTTATTGATGAAGAAGAAACTCAACCTGAGATTCAAGAAGGCACAATCCATTGCCTGGATGAAAACATGTCAGGGATGTTTTTGACCAAAGAGGAGCATGATGAGTCTAATCATGATTTGAATAAGAGTGAGGGAAAATCTAATTATCTAAAGGGTTATCAACATGCTATTTTTGAGATGCAGAAGAAGTACAATCTCAGAAACAGAAATGTTCCCATCATTACAAATAAATAACAGCCAAAGAAGAATTCTCCTAAAGCAGCTAAGCCTAAAAAGGACCCACAACTTCCTCCCTATTTCAAATAAAGTGAAAATATTACTTTTGTTTTCAGTTTGGATAATGAGATCTCTAAACTCAAGATTCCTATTCCCTTTGTAGAAATTCTCAAGGTAAATAAAATTGTGAAAATGTTGAATTCTCAACCAAGAGCTTCAAATATCCTTAATGTACATGAATACCATCCTACCATCTACTTGGGACCAATATTGGAAGATGAGAAGAATGAAGAAGTACCTCCTTTCTATGTCAGCCTTAGTATCCGTGACATGACCTTACACAATGCCATGTTGGATTCAAGGGTTTCTCATAACCTTATACCTAAGGTGATTATGGAGAGGATGGGTTTAGAGATCACTAGGCCATACAAGGATTTATTTTCTTTTGATTCTAAAAGAGTCCAATGCATAGGATTGATAAAAGATGTTGTTTTTGGCCTAACACAAGTGCCTGCCAAGACAATGGTAATGGAAATTGTGATGGCAGATATCCCACCCTAGTTTGGCATGCTCTTATCCAGATTTTGGGCAGCAAAAATCAAAGGCACCATGCAGATGGATTTGACATATGCCACCATTCCTCTTTTTGGTGAGCAAAGAAGATTGTACAAGGAGAATATGATGGCCTACATGGTAAGTAGCAAGGATTAACCTTTGAATTTACCCATTTATGCTGTTGAAACTAAATTAGGATCGTTAATTCTTTTCAATGAGCTAACTGATGAAGCAGAAAGTGAAGGAAAAGCAAAAATTCAAAATATTGAAAATCAGCAAGTTGAAAATCGGGAAATTGTAGAAGAAAAAGCAGAGGGCTGGTGGCTTCTACACTTTGATGGATCTGTTGGAAGAGAGGGGGCTGGAGCAGGCATATGGATTACTAGTCCTAATGATGAAAGTAATTTTTATTCTTTCAAACTGAACTTTGAGTGTACCAATAATATGGCTAAATATGAATCTCTATTTTTGGGTTCGGAAATTTTGAAAAGATTGGGTGTCAAAAAGATATTAGTGTGTAGATATTCTGAGTTGGTAATAAAACAATTTGAAGGAATATATCAAACTAAAGAAGTGAGGATGAGAGCATACAGAAATCTAATTATGGAAATGTTGGAAAAGTTTCAAGAATATGCATTTATTGTGAAAACTAGGGATCAAAACTCAGTGACTGATTCCCTAGTTGTTTCTGCAAGTTTTTTTGTCATCCCTACACATTCTACTGAGAAGTATGAGATTGAAGTTAGACATAGGCCTGCAATACCATATAATATCATCCATTGGCAAGTGTTTGAATATGACCAGCAAGTCAGAAATTTCATAGAGTTGAAGGAGGAATTTGAAAGCACACAAGTGGATCAACAAAACATGCTTGCTGAAACTAGGGGTAATTCTGAAGTTTTGCAACTGAAAAATAATTGTATACCCAAGGGTCTTATTCCACTTGAAAATTTTTTTGACCAAAATTATGTTTTCAAATCTCCTAGAATGCAGGCTAATGATGAGGAGGTAGAGACTTGTAATCTTGGTACAGTAGCATTGCCTAAAATGATAAATCCTTCCAAGTTTCTTTCTATGGAGATGAGATAGAAATATATTGAGATGATGAAGAAGTTCATTGATTTTTTTGCATGGATTTATGCTGATCTAAAAAATCCTATCAAAGAGAATGAGAAACCTTTCAAACAGAAATTGAGAAGGATTAATCCATTGCTCATGCCTCTGATTGAGAAGGAAATTAAGAATATTATTTATTCAAAAATTATTGTTCCTATAAGATTCTCAAAATGGCTTGCTAAATTGGTACCATTCATAAAAAAGAGTGGATAGATAAGAATCTATATTGATTTCATAAACTTGAACAAAGCCTCTTTGAAAGACAACTACCCTCTTCCTATGATGGATCAGATTTTGCAGAATATTGTTGGCTCTCAAAGGATGTCTATGTTGGATGGTTTTTTAGGATACAATCACATATTGGTACACCAAGAATACCAGGAGAAAAATCTTTTACCACACCATGGGGGACATTCATGTACGCCAAGATGCCCTTTGGTTTGATAAATGCAGGAGTGAATTTTCAAAGAGAAATGGACATTGCCTTTTCTGAGGAGAAATATAAGTTAGTTGTGGTCTATTTGGATGACATAACTATATTTTCAAGAAGGGAGGAAGATCATTTGAAGCATCTAGAGAAAATTATGTTGAAATGTAGAAAATTTGTTATTTTTCTTAATCCCACTAAAATGATTTTTGCTCTAACCTCTGGAAAATTTCTTGGACATATTATATCAAAGGTTGGGATAAAGATTGATCCAAACAGAGTTAATTCCGTTCATAAGATATACCTTCCAAGGAATAGGAAGTAAATTCAGTCCTTTCTTGGGAGAGTAAACTTTGTTAGAAGGTTCATCCCAAACTTTGCTGAAATTGTCAAAGACATTACCAAGATGCTGAAGAAAGAAAATGATATTAAATGGACTGTTGAAGCCAACCAATCATTTGAATAAATAAATAAATCCCTCACTCAAGCCCCAGTATTGATTAGTCCAAATTTTTCAAAAGAATTTCTGGTTTTCACATTTGCATCTACAAATACCATAGTTGGAGTTTAACTGTAGAAAGGACAGCAAGGTACAGAGCAACCAATTTCATTCTTTAGCAAAACTCTTGCTAACTCAGAGCTAAAGTACAGTATTTTAGAAAAACAGCCATATGCTTTGATCAGAGCTATTAAGGGTTTCAGAATTTATATTCTGCACTCTCATGTCATTGCATTTGTGCCTAACTATGTGGTTAAAGACATTTTGACACAAGTTGATCCTGATGGAAAGAGAGGGAAGTGGATAGCTAATTTTTTGGAGTATGACATAGAAATCAGACCTACAAAATTAGTGAAAGGGCAGGGGTTGGAAAAGCTGATGGAATAATCCAATTTTGACTGTCTTTACATGAATGTTATTGCAGAAATTTCAGAGTTGTCAGAGGAAGATGAAAAGATGATTCCTATTGAAGAGAAGTTCATTTTATCTGAATGGTACAAAGACATTATATTTGTCTTGCATCATCACAGAGGTCCTGTGGAGTTGACTAAATCAAGAGAAAGGTTTGTGAAGCTGAAATCTCTAAGATACTGCATTGTAGATAAGAATCTATACTAGAGAGATATTGGTGGAATTATTTTAAACTGTTTGCTGGAAGAGGAAGCTAAAAGGGTGATTGAAGAGTTTCATAAAGGAGATTGTGGAGGACACCACTACTAGAAGGCTACAACAAACAAAATTCCAAGAGAAGGGTACTACTGGCCCACCATGTTCAAAGATGTTTACAAGAAGATCACTACCTGCCATGAATGTCAGATTTTTTATGGTAAGAAAAATTTGATTCCTTTACCTTTGATGCCAATTTGTATTGAAACATTCCAACAGTGGGGGTTGGATTTTATTGGTGAAATACACCCATCATCTTCAAGACATCATCGCTGGATCCTAACAGCAATAGATTATTTCACTAAGTGGATCGAAGCAATCCCAACAAGGCAGGCAAATGATTCAGTCATCATTCAGTTCTTAGAGAACAACATTTTGTCCAGGTTTAGCTGTCCTATGAAGATTATTATTGACAATGCACAAGCTTTTAAATCCAAAAGTTTGATTATATTTTTTCATCAGTATCATATAACACTTGGACACTCAACTGCTTATTACCCATATGGTAATGGTCTTGCTAAATCCTATAATAAAAGCATTGTGAGAATTATCAAGAAGGTACTGCAGGAAAATAAGAGATCATGGCATCCGAAGTTGAAATATGCTCTATGGGCTAATAGAGTATGCACAAAGAGATCCATTGGTAGTTCATCTTATGAATTAGTGTATGGAGCTGAAGCTATTTTTCCCACATCCTTGGGAGTGCCTATAATGAAATTGTTGAAAGGAATTGATGAAGATCCTAATGCTATTCAGAGGAGGATAAACCATCTTATAGCTTTGCAAGAAAAAGGGAGGAGGTGTAAAACAGTCACAAAACAGAACAAAGAAAACATTTGACAGAAAGGTCAAAGAAGAAAATTTCCAGATTCAAGATGTAGATTTGAAGTGGGAAGCCAGAATTGAAGAAAAGGGGAAACATGGAAAGTTTGAAAACATCTGGAAGGGACCATTCATAGTAGTTTCATACCATGGCAACAATACTTATCTATTTTAGGAGATGGATGGACAACTTTGTGCTGGAGGACCTGTCAATGGCAGGTTTCTAAAGCACTATTCCTCTTAAATTTTGCTGAATTTTCACTCCATTGCATATATTCCATTTTATTATGATTTTTTGTTAATAAAGACAGGTTGATAATCAAACTTGATCCCGAGGAGGAGGCCATAAGAGTTTGAAGAAGGCTTGGAAAATTTCAGAAATTTATTTTCAAAAAGATTGATGGCACTGGAACTACAGGTTCTTTGGTGTACCACAGGGGCACACCATCCCAAGTGGAGCCACTGTTATCACTCATTAGTTGTAAAAATTTCCTTGATAGGGTCATGCAGGTCATTCACAAAATGGATGAGGTTTCCTAAGCCATTTCAATGAGATATATAATTTTTATTTTTATTTTTGAAGCCTATCCTAAGTTTAATGTTCACTTCCATTCATGCCACTTTAGTCAAATCAGTCCCATAACATGTCATTTTTCATTCCCCACACATTTAAACTCAAAATTTCACACCTTTCAATTTTTCATATTTTCGTAGCGATTCGCAAAGGAAATCCACAGATTTCGCTACAAAACTGCCTAACAGTTTCGTAGCGAATCTGTTAGAAACCTAACTATCTTCACTACGAAACTGTGTTTTTTCAGCTAGGGTTGTCAAAGTTATATGAGGTGTTATTTTATGATTAGAGGAGTAAAGGTGGAGGCCATTCAAGGTCATTATGGTAAGTTTCAAATGTACACAATCATGTTTGATGTAATCATCATCCTTCTTGCTTGCATGTGCTATGATTAAAACTCGAGCTGTCAGTTAACCTTTTTAAACCTCACCCTAAATAGCCTTTTGTCATATTATTTTTTGTCCTTGCATGTGAGTCGATCCCTGGATTTTTTCTTCATCAATCCAAACAGGTTGTTGTCAAATTCAAATTCCGTAGGTGTCATCAACAAGCGAGGCAGTGAAGACTATAAAGCATCCATCGCTGCAAGAAAGAAAACAAAAAGGGGTGGACATTGTCTCAGGTGTGAACCCATGGATTTGAAATTACTCAATGAAGACCCTACTTCTATGGAGGTTTTCAGGAGGACTGGTTGCTTGCAATTCTGCTAGAAGTTGCAAGGTTTTCATGCATAAGTTTCAAAAGATCTTGCTTCCAACTTCACAGGAACAACATCAAAATTTGGGATTCTAAATCTTACAGTGACACCAGAGAGAATATCAATAGCTACAGGAATCCCTAGAGGTGGTGAAGAGTAGTTTAAAGGTACCAAATTTACAATGCAGGGTTGTAAGGAGTTTCTCAAGCAAGAACACAATGGATTTGATTTGACCAATTTTATCCCTAGGAGTTTTATGAAGGAGAATTATGCAAAACTGCTGATGGTCATTCAAAAATATTTTACCTGTGAAGGAAGATTCCACATGTTTTACTCATACCATCTCAGACTTCTTCTGCACTTTGTAGGTAAGAGATCACTTAAATTACCTTTCTATTTATACAGAATTTTAGGGAAAATGTCAGATAGGGTTCAATTCAAGTCAGAAGGGAGTGAGACATCTCTGTTTCATCATGGTCTAATAAATCTTTTAGTGTTGGAATAATTGAGAAGGTTAGACAGATATTGGATTTCTTTCTTGTTAATGAGTGGTTATGAGATTGATGTGGTCACTCCAAAGAAAACCTCAAAACCTAGAACTACTACATCACCAGTTGTGGCAGAAGAAGTTGAAGAAGAAAAAATATCATCCCCTGCAGAGCCAATGGACATAGGAGCAGAGCCTCTGCAAGAGATTGACACCCCTCAAGCAGCACCTACAAAACAAAAACATAAAGTCAGCAAACAAGGCACCAAGAGGATCACTAGAATCTAGACATTTGCCAAAGGAAATGTGGAGGATATCCTCATGCAATTTACATTGAAGAGTCACCAATAGTGCAAGCTGAAGATATTGAAGATGGTGGAAGAAAACTGAAGAAAGTTAAGACTGCTAAGAAATTAGATTTTGCAGGTGAAGATGTTGGCTTTATATTTCAGCCAAGAAAGCCAATGACCAGACATGAAAAGAAGGCTATGGAGAGTAAAAAGGCAGAGAAAATCAATGAAAATGTACAACCAGTAAGCATCATATATTTGTCTCCATCAGTAGAGGAAGAAGTTATTATCAGGCAGAGAAAGGGCAAAGAGAAGATAAGTGAAAAATCAAAAATAGAATCCCTCAAAGAACAACTGAAGGAAGCAGATAAGGAGATATTAGATTTGAAGTCTGAGGTAGAAAAACACAGGTCTGAGAAGGTTCAATTTGAACACATGACGAAAATATGGGAAGGTCAAATCTCAATTGTCTCAAAATCTATGGAAAATGCCAAAAGATTGCTAAAGAGGACTCAGCCATTAAGAGAGGTGGTCAAACACACCAGGAAGATGAAATTATGCTTGCAAGCTAAAAACATAGCATTAAAGGATCAAGTGGAAGACATTTAGGAGCAACTGGACTTGATTCAAGTTGAGCTGGAGAATAAATGGCTAAGGATGAGAGTGGTTGAAGAAACCATAAGCCAATTAATTGTAAATGAAGAAGAAAATCCTAAAGAGTGAAAAATTGAGCTAAAACATGTTTGATGAGGTTCATGGCTGGCAAAGAACCTAAATTTTTCCTCGAGAGATCAATTTTTGAAGACAGTCACAAAAACAACAAATTTTGGTTTTTATGCAGTTTCATAGCGTGCTTCAGGCTTGAAGCTAGAAAGACGCTACAAAAATTCTGAATATGCTTTTTTTCTTTAGAATTTAGTTTTGTGAAGGATTAAGGAGGGGAGTTGCTTGTTTTCAAAATGTTTTGGCATAGTAAAGGCTTTTGACCAGCAGAGGTGGCAAGAAGATGGATGAAAAGGAAAATTTTCATACGCTACGAAACTACGCTACGAAACTACCTAAACTGCCTTGTTTCGTAGTGAGAGGTCTTTTGAAGATTTTTTAGGGTTCCAACAGCACACCAGCCATCTGGAGACCTCTAGCATGTTACTGGGCCATCCCAGCAGAGACTCATTACTCAAAATGAGTGTCACACATCCAGCTCAATGAGCAGACCAATGATTAAAGTGAAGATTATCCATTCCTGAAAAGTAGGACTGTGTTTCCTAAATCTAGGGGTATTTTAAAGATGTTAAGTGATGGTGAATTGTCTCTCAAACAAGTGATCTCTGTTATGTAACTATTTTACTATTAGAAAAATTGAATGTAATAAATAGGAAGTAGAGTGCTATTAGGAGTATGACTTCTTAAAGGATAGCTATCCTTTTTTTGTTCCAAGAAAGTAGTTTCAGTTATGATAGGTGTCAGAGTTAGAGTTCGAGGATCTAGCTAGCTGGGCAAGTCATTTTCATTTTAAAGAATTTATATTTATAGACTGAACATCGAAGAGAAAATGGTTGGATAATATTGCACCAGAATTGCTACTTGTATGCTTTTCCATTATCAGTAATATACATTGGCATTATACTTCCAGACCTAAGATTCTAATAAGGTGTTTAATGTATTGTTGCTTTATATCTCTTATGTCTAATCACTTGCAGTGAATTTTATCTCTAATTACTCAGAATTCATGTTGTCGTGCTCTGACTTCCTTTAGGGGTTAAGTTGTTTTGTTTTCCTTATGTTGTGTGTATGAATTATCCTTATTAAAAACCTCTATTTGCCTTAGCTTCCATGTGAAAAATTACTGTCACTAAGTACACTGATGTTGACTCCATAACCCAATGGTAGCAAGACTTCATTTTTCAACCTGCAATCAAACAAAACCAAGCCACAGTTCATAGAGTTAGCCATCTAGTATTATCTCTATTGAAAATCATAAATCCCCTTTGAGAGAGCCCTCTCAAACTGAAGAGGCTATTCTTCAGTTAGAAGTGGTTTGAAAGAGTTACATTGAGTTGATTGATGAGTAGCCTATCAAGATCAATTTGGTGATAACAACTAGTTTCACCTCAAGTTTCACCAAAAGCCTCACCAGTCATGGCACATGAAGGAGAGCCTAGCAATATGTCTGAGGATGAGAAGGCTTTCAGAAAATAATTCTTTGACATGATATATATGGTGAAATTTATCTATGAAGAGAGGAATTCAAGATTGCAAGGTGAAAGCTCCAATCCTCCAAAGGGAAATGGAGGAGATGGAGATAAGCCTCCAAAAGGAAATGGAGGAGCTGAAGACAAGCCTCCAAAAGGTTATTGACGGAATGGTGACAAACCACCTCTAACTCCACCTTTATATTCACCTCCATATTCACCTCCATCTTCACAATCACCATCTTCTACATCAACCCATTCACAAAGACCTCCACATTCTCTAAAGGGACATGGTAAAACTCAAGTTTTAAAACTAGACATAAATTTTGAATTGAATATGTATATTGGAGAGGTAAATGTTGAGAAATTAGATAATTTAGTTCACCTGCTTGAAGTGTATTGCAAGATATAAAGGAATGAAGATGATGAGACCAAGATTCATCTTGCTTCATTAAAGTTGGAAAGTGCGGCACTCATTTTGTGGGAAGCCAAAACTCAAGATGACATGAAGAAACATGATAAGGTTTTATCCTCTTGGAATGATTTTGTTGTTGCATTAAGAAGACAATTTTATCCTTTAGCATACATGCAGAAAACTATAATGGATTGGAAAAACTTTAGGCAATTAAAGGGTCAAATTGTGCAAAGTTACATTTAGAAGGAGGGCATTGATATTGGGTGTATATTTATCCTCTCAAGACACTTTACTCAAATACATTGAAGGTTTACAAAGCTACTTGAGCACAATATCCTCATGTTTAACCCTACAAATTTAGATGAGGTTTGTGTACATGAAACACATATAGAAGCAAGAGGGAAGAATTTTTCTAATGAAACAAGTGAGAACTCCTTTGAGTATAGAGACAAATGAAAGGGAAAGTTCAAAGGAAAAGGGAAGAAGAATGCTTCCATCAAGAAGGAGGGAGAAAAAAAATATGTAAACATTGTTCCAAAGAGGGACATGATGAATACCTTTGATGGAAACTTCATCCTGAGATGAGACCCAAATAGTTTAAAAACAAGGAGAAAGAAAATGTTGCTACAACTATACAATAAGATTTAGGATTAGATTCTGGGGATGAAACAACGATCACAAATATGGGATTGAAAGGCAAGGAATCCATTGCAAGTACTATTTCTTCAAGTACTCTCAATGAAACTCAATATGAAAAAACAAGAATAGAGTTTACCATAGGTTGAATGCCAATATAAAGGGAACCTCCACTGGGGGATACCTTACTTAGCGTTATTATAATATGACAGGAAAATAGTCCTTCGACCTGTCGTATTATTGTGATTTTCCAAGCACTATTATTGTATATTGGATCATCATACCACATTAGAGTTATTTCAAAACATACCAAGATAGATACATTATTTGATTGTGGATCACAAGAAAACCTCATATCAGAAGATATTGTCAAGAAATTGAATTTAGAAACCATTCCTCATCCTAAACCTTATCCTTTAGGTTGGGTATGTGAGAGTGAAAATTTGCAAGTGACAAGGAAAGGCATACTTAGATTTTCCATCACTACAAATTTCCTTGATGAGATAGAACTTGATGTAGTTCCTTTTGATATATGTGGTGTTGTTTTGGGAAGCCCGTATATTTTTGACAGGAAATCTATCTTTCATCACCATGAGAATAAATGTCATTTGTTCAAAAATTGGATTGAGTACATTGTTAGAGCACATATAAAGTGTTGAAATGGCACCTAAGGGGGATTCTGATTTAATTTTCCCTCAATTGAATTAGAAGAGAAATTGTAATTCAATATCATGACAACTTGTATTAGTTAACTAAGTCAGGAAGACTTAGTTAGCTTAGGAAATTCTAGTTGAGGGTCAAAGAGGAGGCTTGTAGAGTTTTCCCATGATTTTAGGGGGTCCAGTCACAGTTAATTGTGAGATGTAATTAGTTAACTCAATTAATTGAGTTAAAATCAGTTTAACTAGTTCTAACTGAGAGATGATCTAGTGATAGGTCTAGTGAATTAAATCTGATTTAATTCACAAGTAGCGATCAATCAGTTAGCTGGTAATTCACTATAAATAGTTGTTGCATTTCATTTCTAAGGAAGGCCCAGTTGAGATTGAGGTTAAAGGGACGATAACTATCAGTTTTATAATTAAAAAAATGTACATCTCATGCATGAGGTCATCGGGAATCCTTGAAGGTGTTGCTCAATAATTAATGGGGAATCTCTTTATTATTAGGGCCACAAATCTTCCAAGAATTCGTAAGAAATGATGGTTAGACAGAAGTTGAGAATTGGTTAATTTTTTGACTAATTTTGCCTAGATCAGAGTGAGACAGTCAACAGAGTGCAAAGGTTTCTCAGTGAAAGAAAAGCATTGTATTTTTTCATGGCCTTGAATTTATACAATATACTATTGTGCTATGCAACAACTCCCCCCCATTTTTATTTTCAAAATAATATAGACCTTTGATAAATAAAAATAGGGACCCTTCTTAAAAATGTATTTTTCATTTTAGATAAAAAATAAAACTCCAAAAACATTATTGCTTTTATTAAAATAAAATACATAAAAAATAAAAAAGAACTTAATAAAACATCCTTGTGATTACCCTATCACAAATCACAAATCTCGCATAATCTTTTGAAAGTTAAGTAACAAAACAACGAAATCTTGATTTTGCGATCTGCGATCTGAGTTTCGCAAGTGATAGCATAGATCGCACATCGCAAATATCTGTTTGAAACTTTAAGCAGACTTTACCAAAGTTTCGATATTGCGACACTCTGATTTTGTGATATTCTGATACTGTGACTTTGCGATTTCGTGATATCGCGAAATCACATATTGCATAAACAAAAAGTAATGTGCTTCATAAAGACAAGTTCAAAGGGCATGATGTGATGGATTTGACATGTTTAAATAAAGGTTTTACGTGAAAATAAATCATTTCAGAAATGATTAAGTGTGTTTTATCATTCCATTGCAAATAGTTATTGTTTGGTTACGATAATAAATGGAACAACTGTTTCCCGGATCTTTTATTTTCGATTTGGTCATTTCAAATATATCTTCCATCATTTGATCATTACTTTGTTTTAATAGGGATTTTCCTTCAAGATATGTCCATCCGCAAAGTAATGCAAAAGCACGGTAAACAGACTGTTGCAGAAGTAGAATACACAGAAATGTCGCCCATAGTCTCAAATACGGTCTGCACTGTAGATGGAGGTGCTACAAAGTGGCAAGCTATATATACCATTATTGAAGATGAAGAACCTAAAGTAGTGGAGGTCAAAGCAACTTCTGATGATGCAAGACCCTCAAATTTACAGTTTAAAGATATTGCATGCTCCTTCCTTCATAGGATAGCAGCAAGGGCCACTCTTTTACCATATACCGACATGATTAGGTGGGTGCTTGACAATTCAACAATCAAGGACAAACAATTAAGAACCACTAAGAATGAAATCTTAGGTTCTTTTAGAGCTGAAGATTTGAAAGTCATGTACAAGCTACCTAACCCACAAGACATCTATGATAATAGATTTGTTGAGAAATTTGCAAAGAACAATGAGGACCCTTTCAAGAAAATTCAGGGTTGGACGAAACTGGATAACAAGTCCAAACATGAGAAATCAGGTATGTATCCTATCGCCTCACTTTCAAATCCCTACTTTGTAGCCACGATGCTATGCATATTATATGGTCTCCCTGATAATACCAAGTTCTCCATTAATTGGCTTCCCTTGATTGATTCCGGTGTTAATTCCCACATCATGAATTGGGCAACCATTCTTTCTGAAAATCTAGCTAAAGCGATTAATGAATATCGCCAGACAAGAGCTTCTTCCTCCAAAACCGTCCCCCAATTTTTCATGAGTGCATATATTTGTGATGTTATCTATTTTTCTACCAATTTTCCAGTTATGTGTTGGAAATGGACTCTCGAGGATCCCACCCTTATTCATTTGAGTCATAAAGAGATATGGGAGCGTAATTATTCACCACATTTTCATAGGCTATGTTATGGAGTTGCATTATCGTTACATCAATTAATGTTTGACAGAGTGAGCCCTAGGTTCACTAACGAAGCCATTTTAGACCTTCAAATGATAGGGAGATGTTTTATTGAAGAATCATTTTCATATATCAGAGTATTTAAAGCTATGCTCCTCCACATGTTTGTTGTTTTGCAACAAGAAACAATGAAGGAGGCATCCTGAAACATCTTTCCCGATCCTAGTTGGAAAGTGATCACCAAAACTAGGTGGGGGCCACACAGGTGATTTTTGTCGCAAAGTCTATTTTTAGACTATGTCTATTTTTAGACATGTCGATCATATTCTATGAGTTGCAGGATGCTATTTGTGGATGGTTGGTCAAGTTGGGAAAAATAGATGGACTTCTATTTTTAGACATATTGGGTGGAATCTATTTTTAGATTGCTAGTCTAAAAATAGATATGTTGAATATTATTAGCTCTTAATAATATTTGGACTCTAAACCCCGCCACTTCGGAGCACCTCCCGCCTTGACCCAGAGGTGGGGCATGCAGCTGCCAGAAGGAATTATGCTTTTCCTATGAGTTAGGTGAGCTAATGCATGGTTGACTTCAGTTAGAGCTCAAGTGGCGGAGTTCGGTGGAGTTAATGCGACAGTTAATGGAGGTGGTGTTCTGGTTAACTAGTTGAACTAGTTGTATTTAGTTTAACTAGCTAATACACTAGAGATGAGTTGTGTGAATTAAATATTATTTAATTCACTAATTATTAACTCATTATTCAACTAAAGAACACATCAATTTAACTCAGTGCATGGACAGTTCAGTGGCGACAAGTGAAAGAGGTAGATGAAAGGGTGAGTATAGCTATCAGTTGGAGGATCAGTTGTGCATGAGATTTGCACCACACTTGGAGGAAATTACCAATGACAATTGCGCAATTGGAGCCAGTGAGATTCGAACTTGGATCTCTATTTAGACCAGCCTTGACTACGCAATAGAGGCAGGGAAATTAGTGGGTGTGTTTTGAACCTGTGACTTGTTCAAAACCAAGCTAGTTTTTGTGTAGCTTTGGGAGATAGTACTGAGTACTTGTGAGGAGTTTGTACTATGTATTTGCTGCATGTTCTATCCATTTATAATATACTATAGCTGGGGGTTTTCAGCTATAATATTTCCCCATACATACTGTGTTAATGTGTGTGATGATTTGATGTGCTATCGCTTCTATTCTTTCCGCATGTGACAATTAATTGTAGAAGAGATTATGTGTTATGCATGCAATTCAAAATTGATGTGTGATCAGGTTAATCTCCATTGAATAAGTGATTTATTCAGCTAATTTCTACATGGTATCAGAGCAATATTAATTGTCGAGATCTATTACGGTGATTGCAAACTTATTTCCTCGGACAGAGCCTGCATACGGGCCAGATAGCCTCCGGATTCATCTTTCTTTAGAAAGTGAAAGGTCTGGTAAAAGCCCATGCAGTCAATCTCTGATTTGGAAATAATTTTTTCTCAAGTATAGATCGGAAGCGATTGAGTTATCAGCTGGTGGTGAAATTCGAATTTGCAGATTTGTGTTCTTGGTGCTGCGGTGAAAATGTCTTTCATCGGGTTGCGACTAGAATATGCCTTGGAAGGCAGTTCGAATTATGTTGCATGGAAGGACCGCATGGAGGCTGTATTAGATGATAATGGGCTGTTGGAATTCATGGAGAAAGAGATTCCAAAGCCTACTTCTAATGATGCTGCTGTTGTGGAAGCCTGGCGAAAGAAACAAGCAAAATGTCGAAGGATTCTGTTGGAGGGCGTAAAGGATCACATAGTGTCCAGCCTGCATGGAAAGGCTTCTCCATATTTGATGTGGAAAGCCTTGACAGATCTATACCAGAGCAAGAGCGACCAGAGGAAGTTAGCACTCAAGGATAGACTCAGAAACATCAAGATGGAGAAAGGAGAGAGCATCCCCAAGTACCTCACGAGGTTCACCCAATGCAGGGATGAGCTGGGAAGCGTGGGAGTGACGGTGGAGGATGAGGACTTGGTGAGCTTGGCTCTCCTGGGTCTTCCGAAAAGTTGGCATGCATATCAAGATAGTGTCAATGGTCGGGAGAAATTGCCCGGATGGGAAAGACTATGGTCTGATTTGGTGCAAGAGGAGATCCGGCGGAATACCAGGGATGGATCTTCATCAAAGGCATTTGATGAAGAAGACTGCGCTTTGGCTGCCAAAGCAAGGAAGGGGAAGGGCAAGGAGAAGGCTTCTCAATCCGGTGCAGATGGTAAAGAGCGTGACATGTCCAAAGTGAAGTGTTTTCATTGTCACGATCATGGACATTACGCCACGAATTGCCCAAAGAAGAAGAAGAACAAGCAGGCTGCTGGAGCTGCAGCTGGTGAGGCTCTTGCCTCGCAATTTGAGCTGGACTTCTCATTGATCGCATGCATGTTGTCTAGTGCATTGGGATCGGGGTGGTACTTTGATAGTGGCGCTTCCTTTCACATGACGGGAGATGCAAATCTTTTCAGTGACTTGGTGGAGAAAGGTCTCCAGATGCATGTTGAGTTGGGCGACGGTGGACTATACAATGCGACCGGCATTGGTACCATAACCTTTCAGAGGGAGTCAGGTAAACTCATTCTTTTACAAGATGTATTGCATGTACCAGGTCTAACAAAGAATTTGATCTCAGTTGCAATGTTAGAGGATAAATGGTATGAAGTTGTCTTCAGAGAAGGAAAAGTTTTCCTTCGGCACAAGGCAATGGGACAAGTCAAGAAGGTTGGGATTCGGGCAAAGAATCTCTACAGACTTGAAGTAGATGGGATGTCTACGGAGCTTCCTACTGTTGGGAAGTGCAAGAAAGACATGCAACTGATGCTTGAGAGGGAGCAAGTTTTGTATGTAGGTGATAGTGAACCTCGAGATGTGGAGCAGCCACAAGAGGATCATGGAGTGGAAGAAACCACTCATGCAGAGAAATTTCGTGCTAGATGGGCAGAGGGAGTGCATGCAGCTATACCACCAGGTGAGAGGTGGGGCGACATGCATGATTAATCCCAAGAGGAGATTTCTGGGCAGGATTCATGAGATGGTGTGGATCTCATGAGTTGAACTTGGCTACGAGGTGCCCACAGCGTATAAGTAGCAAATCAGTTGGAGTGATGCAGGCAGATAAAAGTGACAGTGTCGGATACTGGAGCGCGGATCAGAGTTGACAACAAGTGCAAGAGTGCATGGGTGCAAAGAGTCAACAGCGCAGTGGTTCCTGATGACATGTGCAGTTGGCCAAGCAGAAGTCGAAGACTTTGATGATAGATGCTAGATGCATCAAGATTGATTGAGTTGTTTGGAGCCTATTCAGTTTCAGAGGAGTTGCAGAGCAGATGCATGGAGTTGCATGGCGCTTGTGGAGGTTGCAGGGCGAATGCATGGAGTTGCATGTCGCATGCAATGACAATCCTTTCTTGTTGAGAGGGAGTGTTGAAAATGGCAACAAGAAACAGTGAAGGAGGCCTCCTGAAACATCTTTCCTAATCCTAGTTGGAAAGTGATCACCTAAACTAGGTGGGGACCACACATGTGATTTTTGTCGAAAAATCTATTTTTAGACTATGTCTATTTTTAGACATATGGAGCATGGTCCAGGGATTGCAGTATGTTATTCTTGGAGTATTGGTCATGTTGGGAAAAATATATGGACATCTATTTTTTGGACCTATAGGTCGAAGTCTATTTTTAGACTGCCTCTCCTTAAAATAGGGAAGTCAAATATTATTTACCCTTAATAATATTTGGACTCTAAACTTCAGTTTACTCTCTTGGAGCACTTCAGTTTGACCCTCAGAGGTGGGGCATGCAGCTGCCAGAATGATTTACGCTTTTCCTATGAGTTAGGTGAGCTAATGCATGGTTGACTTCAGTTAGAGCTCAAGTGGCGGAGTTCGGTGGAGTTGATGCGACAGTTAATGGAGGTGGTGTTCTCGTTAACTAGTTGAACTAGTTGTATTTAGTTTAACTAGCTAATACACTAGAGATGAGTTGTGTGAATTAAATATTATTTAATTCACAAATTATTAACTCATTATTCAACTAAAGAACACATCAGTTTAACTCAGTGCATGGACAGTTCAGTGGCGACAAGTGAAAGAGGTAGATGAAAGGGTTGAGTTAGCTATCAATTGCGACATTAGTTGTGCATGAGATTTGCACTACACTTGGAGGAAATTACCAATGAAAATTGCGCAGTTGGAGCCAGTGAGATTCGAACTTGGATCTCTATTTAGACCAGCCTTGACTGCGCAATAGAGGCAGGGAAATTAGTGGGTGTGTTTTGAACCCGTGACTTGTTCAAAACCAAGCTAGTTTTTGTGTAGCTTTGGGAGATAGTACTGAGTACTTGTGAGGAGTTTGTACTATGTATTTGCTGCATGTTCTCTCCATTTATAATATACTATAGCTAGGGGTTTTCAGCTATAAGCTTTCCCCATACATACTGTGTTAATGTGTGTGATGATTTGATGTGCTATCGCTTCTATTCTTTCCGCATGTGACAATTAATTGTAGAAGAGATTATGTGTTATGCATGTAATTCGAAATTGATGTGTGATCGGGTTAATCTCCATTGAATAAGTGATTTATTCAGCAAATTTCTACAATTTTCTTCCTTTATATGTTTCTGATAAATTAATGGCGAGAGAAGTTTCTTACCAAACTGTTGGTAATGGACTCACTAAATCTTTGAAAGATAGTAAAAAATATTTATGGGCAAGTTTTCCAATTCAATGTGGTACATTCACCCTCAACAATTTCAATCATGCATTGAAATAATGTTAGAAGATCGAGCTTTTGAAGGTCCCCGTTTTACCCCCAAGGCAGTTCGACCTAGAAAAGATTGCTAACAAGTTTACTCAGTCAATTAAAATCAAACCTATCATACACACCGATGATAGATTTGAAGACATTTTGCAATGTGTTGGAACTTTTGAAGAAGCCCAAAATTTTGTCAAATTGAACCTAAATCCAGAAGAATTATAGAGATTCAATGAGTACATGGAACAAAGACTCAAACGTATCCCTTAGAATGTTTTGATCACTAGTTACATAACTGAAGCAAGAAAAGAAATCAGAACAGAACAAGCAGATTCACAAAATCAAAATGAACTAGATAAATTATGGATTTCAGCTAGCAACACATCGATAAATACCCCAGAGGTATCATCTTCACAGAAAGATACAAAATTTTAGACTCCACAGGAACAAATAGTTTCAACAAAAGAAATCATTGAAAGTCCTAGGATAACCTCCCAAGATACAAAAGTCATTCCTGTTTTTCCTACTGATGTAATTTTTCTGAAGGTAACTGATATCCCTCCACTGGATGTATTCTACAACCCTCTTCATAAAGCTGTAGTAAGGAAACGAAGAAAAAGAAGAAGGATTGAAATACCCCCAGGAAATGAAGTAATGGAAGTTGTATGGAAAGACACTCCTTCAAATCCAATTGAAAATCTGACTCGGCTATCACAATTTGCTGGAGTATACACTACTGCAACGATGGATAAGGTAGCCAAAGTATCCATTTTGGTTCAAGAAAAAGATGATAAAATCATGCAACTACAGCAACAACTGGAAGAAGAAAGGAATAGTCTGAATCAGAAGGTAGAGCAGCAACTCCTCAAATTTCAACAAGATATGGAAGTGCTTAAGATAAGTCATGAAAATGACTTATCTAGTAAAAACACACTGATTAAAGAATTGAGAGAAGATCTTACAAAATATGAAGTTATTCCTACTGCAGAGGAATTCATAAAAGAAGCATTGGCATTAAATGCCTTACTCTCAAAACAACCAAACTTGTTTATCTTACAAATTTCAGATATAATCCCACACTTGGAAATCAGTGAACAGTCAACCAATACAGCATTGACCAGAGAATTGAGTTTAATGAACTCAATACCAAAATTTCTGATTATATTGAATGGCAGGATTCAGAGGAAGGGAGAAATTCAAGTCTCCCAAAGATCAAAGAAAATTTTAAAGATATCTTTTTTACTGACTGGGATGCACATGTAAAACAGGCAGAATTGGCCATAGCCAGAGTAGCAGGTATATCAAAGAGTATGGTCAAAATGATTAACCACATGTTGCATACCTCTGGTTTGATTAAAGAAGGAAATCACAAATCGATTCCTGATCTCAGAAATTTAGAGCAGAGTTGGAAAAACACAGGTCAACTTCGAGAAGAAATGGTTGCACAGCTAAAAAAAATTGATTGGGAATCATACTAGCAGCTATTGGTTAAGCCTCGTAGTCAAATAATTACATTGAATTTCTCTCTGGATTCCATACAAAAAATGCAACCACTTTTACATGATGTTATATTTACTAGGCAAATGAAGACACTGTTCGAGAAGCCTCCACAATTTTAGCCAATCTCCGATATTTGTAAGCAGAAAATCAGAGCTGGAAGTAATCTATCATTGGGCATGATTATAAGTTAATTTGTTTTTAATAATTTCAAATTTAGCAATTAGAAACTAGGAATGAGGAAGGTTGTTTGAAACCAGCTCATAAGATATTTTGTATAATCTATTTTTGTAAGTAGTTAATGTAGTATGTAAACCCTTCTCATGCATTTAGAGAAGGGTCTAGAATTTTTATTGAGAACATTTACAAAGAATGCTTTATTGTATGTGTGTATATGCCTTGATAAAATGATGGAACACGACCTTTTCAGTTATATATCATTTTTTTTATCATTGTTGATGCACTTTTGTATTCTCTGAAAGACTTATTGATAGAAGGATTGATTGTGGCATATTATCACTGATCAGATGAACAGCACAGTACACATCCGGTACTATTATCATGTATGCTGAACTTTGTTTTAAACATTAGTGATAATTCTAGATTTCATGAATTATGTATGAAATCAATTGTTTCTATTTAAAATATCAATTGCACTATTGTACAATATAAGGATATAAATTGATTTGTTTTATATATGATCATCAGAATGTATGTGATATGTTTCACATCTGTTTTTGATTAACTAATATTTCTCAAAAGAATCATCTTAAAAAAATATTAATTCTATTAAGTCTGTGATTGATCTAAATCATCACAGACTGAATAGATATCATTGTAGATCACATAAAATTAGCATTATCCTAAGTTAGATTAGATTAGACTTAATTCAAAGTTTTTCATTTTAGAATAAATTTGTTTTAGTTTTTATTAATTCTTCATGCAAATCATTTGAGAGAAACCCAACAATCATACAAAACCCAATTCTAGGAAACTAGTCCCATAACACCCAGTCAGAGCCACTATCCCAAACGGAAAAGTAACTAATTTAAGGTCCGGACCGGGTGGTTATCCCCCTTGTTGTTGCCACAGATTCCTGAGGCCTCAACATATACATATAGCGTGGTTTTGAGTAGTTTCTTTCCCCATATACATCTTGTGTTGTGTGATTGATAATTTATTTCTCTTACTTGTTATGTTATTGTGCGATCGTATTTAGTTTCCAAAATTTTTAGAAGGATTCAATATTTTATTTTATTACATTACAAGATCAAATTGAATACCTTTGGATAGATTTTCTACAGCAAGAAATTGAGTTTATCTCTTTTGAATGACGGATAAATGAAGAGGATTGTTAATGCTAGTTAGAATTTTACATTTTTAATGTTCAAGCACAAAGATGTCGAGGAATCTAAATCCTTTCAAGGATATGAATCAAGTTTGAACTATTATTTCATTGAGGTTTCTAATCCATGTGACAATATTTTTAGAAGTCTAAAATGTTACCCCCTAAAACATGAAAACAACATGAAGTGCAATTGCAGCAGGATGCATCTTTGTTTAACCTTGGTATGTGTTAGTTCCCTGCATTTGTGCTGCATCGTGGAAAGACTCAACCGTAAAGACTACATCAAAAACCACTTTGGGATTCTAGGATCTAGCCCTCCTGAATCCAGAGAGGGATCTCTCTATAAGTGCACAGATTGATTTATCTTTAAGGCTTTTAGTATGATATTAGGCTAGTTATTAAGAACAAGGGTTTTTTGTTTGTTTGGATGGTTGAGCATGATTTTTAATTGAGTGGAAAGTCCTAAAAATGAAAGAGTTTCAAAGGGGTGAAGGTGTGAACAATCAGAACAAGATTTAGCTGATAGGATAGATATGAAACAACACTTAATCCATTGGGCTATGGAGTCATAAAAGGGTTTAATTGTGCAACAATTTCAAGAGTGATCCAAGGGGCAAGTCATCTATATCAAAAGATCCTTTAGATTTAAATGATGGAATGGAACATTAAAAGTGTTGAGAAGGTGGAAAAAGTCAATAATTTCAACAAGGATTTATCAACTTTCCAAACAAGAAAAGCCTTTTAAGCAATTGTTTGAAACCAACCAAAGACAGGGCTAACCTTAAACTTCTTTGGACAAGCTTGTATTAAAGCTAACTTATCAGACAAACAATCCAGCAATCCACATGACTACTTTCAGAAGGGATGAAAACAGATAAGAAAACAAAGTGCAGCTTAAGATCAAGCAAGATACATTAAAATCTAAGCCTACTTCAGCATACTCTTAGGGAAACATTCAAAACAACCTTTGGAGAAAGAACTAGAAGACAGGGCTAACCATAAACTTTTCTAGTCTAACTCTACTTAGCATGTAAATAAAATATCATTCAAGAACTTCCTTTCAAGTTTTGCACATCAAGACATGGACAAACCAACATTCCTTGATAATGTTTATACTTAACTTAAGTCATTCTTAAATACAAAATTGGAGGAAAACATAAAGATAAAGCTTATCAGTGAGAGTAGGGTACTTTTAACAGTAAATACTAGCTTTATATTTGTTGTTCTTTATCAGAGAAAAGTGAACAAAATGGCATACATGAAAGGAAAACAATAACACAGTAAGAAGTACTTCACCAATGATATAGACCAGGATCCCAAAAATCAGCTTGTATATTGATGTCAATCCAGTTACATACTTCAAGTCCAATGTTTTAGTACAACAATCATCTTCTCTTCTCAGCCTAACTTCTTTGATCACAAACAGAGCTTCAAGAGCCTCTGAAAACTATTTACATGTAGAAGGTTTCGAGCAACAAGTATTACATCAAAGTCCAGCAATCAACCCCTATCTCATCTTCTTCAGAAGTATTTATAGAAGAAAAGAGGAGGTGGGATAAAATAAAAGATCTCTAGTTCAATTAATACAAGTTAATGCTTCTCGGCCTTTGAGGGGCTTAAAGGAGATTTTTTCTGATATTTCTCTGTATTAATTGGTTTTCATTAAATATTTGATCTTCTCGCGCTTTTTTTTACTTTAAACTCTTATAGGCTGAAATAACTCGCCGTACCGTTTGTAATTTGTTCTTTCTTTGGTAATAATTGTTCGTGTCTTTAGGCAAATATCTTCTTAATAGAAAATAACTATGCCTTATTTGATTTCTTTGAGGTCACAGTGGTTTTTTGGTAGCCGGAGAGGATTCAATTAGCCTCTCGATAAAAGGATGCCTCTCGAATCGATAGATATCATTGTTTCTCCCTAAAAACACCTAATGGAGATTTGATCTGTGTTTTAGGCCTGATTAGGCTTAATCTTTGTCTTCAGGTCTTCATACTGTCTTTAACTGTGTGGATTAGGCCTTTGATAGTCGGATTTATGCCTTAATCCCTCAAAACCTTTAATTCTTCATCTCTGCTTTGATTTTATGCTGTAAAACTGATACTCTTTGTCTGATTAAGGTTTACTGTGTTTTTTTGTTGTGCAGGTGCGCAAAGGGTTTTATAACGTCACCAATGTTCATGGGACATGGGTAAAATCATGATGCAAACCCCTGTAAATTCCTTCTTTTCGCAAGTAAAGGCCTGGGGGATTGTCATCCCCGACCTTCTTTTCCTTTTAAAATTGTAGAGAAAAATTTTAAAAACCTGCACAAAATGAACAAAAATTAAGAAAAACCATGAAGAATAGGTTCAAAGGATGCTTTGGAAATCTTGGGTGCGAGATTAAATCGTGGTCGTTGGATGAAAACAACCAACGGTCCAGATTAAATGGTGAGTTCAATTGGGAGGCCAGATGGTGAATGGTGGTAGGATTAGGTCCGGGCCGTTTGATCAAAAGGATGAATGGTGGAGATGAAGCGATGAAGTTTTTCGGAGAATAGATGAGGGCAAAAGACTTGGGGTTATAATGCAATGTAAACCGTTCGATTAGAGCAATCGACGGCCAAGATTTAAAACTGAAGTGTTAATGTTGCGGAGATAAGTGGTAAGGCAAAAAACCAGAGTGGTTTTCACGCAGCTCTGAGGTGGTTTTCAAATTTCTCCAAAAAAAACGCGATATGGGTCTGCGCTTGACACGTGGATTTAAAAAACCGCTTATATCGCGTAAAAGTTGCGCACTGTGGGAAGGGTTCAAAAATTACGCAATATTGACTCTGGGACGTTGGATTGGAGGATCCAGATCCAACAGAGTGGGTAGAGCGCGATGGATGAAGAGTCATAAAGAGGATGTGGACCCATGGTGGAGAAAGGTGTAATTACATGAAAACCAAGGTTAAAACCGAATATGCACCGGAATATGGTTTTCAATGTTAAACTTTAAAACTTCACTGATGGACAAATACATAGGAAAACAAAAGAAAATATAGAAAGAGGGGGCGTTGGTGGTGGACTGGAGTATGGGGGAGAAAATCGCCAGAAATGAGGGTCGTTGGATCATGATATAGATCAACAAATCTGAGATTTTAAAAGGGGTCGATGATGAAGGGCTTTATAAATCGAAGCGCGATATGATCTCGCCCATCAGCTTCTTTTGGTTTTCAACGGCAGAGATTAAATCGGGAATCGGCAATCGGAGGAAACAAGGCACGAGGCTAAGTCTTTTGTTTTTTTCCGATGCGATGGAGCGATGCGACGTGGGCTGTCTGATCTGAAGAGAGATCGATGGTGGAGATTAAATCAGAGGTCGGGACGGTGGAGGTTTATGTAAAAATAAGGGCGGGATGCGATGCAACTCTGGCCGTTGGATCTGGCATAATGGAGGGTTAGGATTAAATCGCATCGGAGAAAAAGAAGAGGCGAAAGCGCCGAGGCTTTTGAACTTGCGATATGCGATTAAGTGCTGGCCGTTGGATCGGTTTGAGAGATCAATGGTTAGGATTAAATCATGGAAGACATTAGTGGAAGGCGGAGGGAGGAGGATGATTGAATCTCAACCATCGGTTCTTTTGGATTCGATGGCTAAGATTAAATCGGAGGGATCGCATTGGAACAGGAAAAAAGGGGCTTGCGATTTTCCACTGGGAAGAACTTGCGATTGTGTTTAGCCGATGGAGAGAGAGTCGTCGATCTAAAATCTAGATCGACGGTGGAGATTTAACCATAAAGGAAAAAGGCGGAATGGCAGGTTTGGAGAATGGAGCTATATGGACCGTTGGATCTGGGCATAATGGATCAGATCAACGGTGGAGAAACGATCGCGATATCGCACGGAAAAGGAAAAGAACCAAGAAAAGGGTCAATACAAATTTTGCGATGATTTATTTTTTGTGATACGACGAGCCGATGGCCATCGATCTACGTAAATTGACGTCCCGTATTTATTTAAAGCCTCTCATCGTGGAAAAGAAGAAATGAAAGGAAAGTCGGGCTTTTATGAAATAACAAAGGAAAGTAAGGTTGAAGAAAGAGTTTTTTATAAGGTTTTTAGCGCCCGATCAAGGGGCTTAGGTTATGTGAAAAAGCGAGGGGATCGGTCTGGGTTTTTAAAAGAAAAAGGGGCTTAATCGCAATCGAAGTTTTTAAAAGAAAAAGGTAACAAGACAAGAGGAGAAACCCGATTGCAATTGCACGATGGGGGTTTAATCCTAGGTTACAAACACTGTGTCTTATGTGGAGAAAAGGAGTCAAGGCCAAAGGGGCTTAAGGCCTTAGTGAAAAAAGACTGTTTTTAGGATTTTTGAAGGATTTTTTGAGGATTTTGAGGGTTCCGATAAGGGATAAAAGGGGTTTTTTAAACCAAACAAAAGGGGAACATAAGGTTTAAAAGGGTTTTGGAAAGGTTTAGAGGTTATATGAAGGGTTTTTTAGGGTTTTTATGAAGAGGGAAAAATGGGTGAAAGGAGGAGTGAAAATGATGGAAAATGGGGTTTTTCAGTAGTCTTTTTCTTCGGGAAAACAACAGATTTCTCAAGTTTATGAGGGAAAAAATAGTGAAGATTAACTAAAGGATTAGTTAACTTCATAAGACTTTAGGAACTCACAATTTGGCCATAAAATTGTTTCTTGAAGTCTAAAAACAGATCTAGCCACCATTTGATATGACAAATTTTTATAGGTGGCTAACAAGATGTGGTGTGAACAAGATGCCATTGTTAAAGAATGTAGGGATCAAAAAATAGATGCAAAAGCTACTTGACAAAGAGGACAATGGTTCTAAGACATATTATTGTGGGTTTCATAATGTTTTGGCTTTGAATAAGGATGTTGCATGGTGATGGCGATCATATTTGGTAAAGATTCAAGCCAACTGCAAGGCTAGACATGATAACTTGCATCGTTATGACGACAATTTTCAAGGTGAAATTAACTTAAAATTGTATAATTCTCCTTTGACTGAAGATCAAGGAGGGAATGTTCAAATTCCTTCAAGGGCAGTTTTCCTTTCTGAATAACTTGAAAAATTGCAACAAGATATCATCATTGATAGAAAAACAAGGACTTCAAAACAAGGAAAAGTGAAGTACCTTCATGTGAGGCTCAAAGCGATCCAAGTAAAGATAAACGGATTGATATTGGAATGGTGAGGGAATTGTGCCCTAATCTGTTTGCTCATTAAACATGAGCTTTTGGAGGCCCAAAAGCTTCTAGTGGGGAGTAATGATCCAATGGATCAGTGAAGTGCTCAAAATTCAAATTCTTCGAAAGTGCTTGAAACCGACACAAAATGAAAGATCTCATCTCCCCGAATCCAATGCAACTTTTTTTTACTCAAAACTGATATCTTATTCTCTCCGGATATCACATTCTTACTATTCTTGAAAACACCAATTTTAAAAAAGTGAGTTGCTAGAATGACCTGTCAGTAGATCATATGCTGAGTAGGCATATGACTGGGAAGGTTTATTGTACTTTTTGGGGCCAATTGTGGGGGGACGCGTGGAGCGATAATTGGCTACCACCATAGAGAATTTTGGGGCTAATATTCGCGGTGGGCTAATTTTCCATGGTTTTTCCCAAAAAAAGATTCGCTAATTTCCATTTTTTTATAAAAATGATTCGCCCAAATTTTACAGTATAAAATTATTTTACGTTAAAAATCACCAACATTATATAGACAATATATATAATATCATTATAAATTTGAATAATTTTACAAATACATCAATAAACATTTTATAGTTTGCATATTAGAGACTAGTGAGATTCGCCAAATTTTTAAACTTCAAAATAATTTTCCATCCTTAAGAGTTTCACAGCTCACGGCCTCTAAACGTCATTATAAATTTTTATGGCCTAAAACGGAGCCTCCATGTTGGTCAAACCGCAGACTGAACGTCTGATGGCACGATGCTCCGGCACGATATTTTTGGTGTTTGTTACAACCTATGGTCTGCATTACCTATTTAAAGTTTATTGGTGTGTGTATTGGGGGGTCAAGGCCGGGGTTAACTGATCCCTTGTCCGCAACCCACGGGACCGCGGGTGGGCAACCGGGGGTGCGGAGTTAACCCCAGCCACCCCAAACCATATTGATGAGCTCCATCATTAGACATATTTGGAGGGGTTAATAGTCACATTTTTTCCTTCTTAGATCTCTTTTTCTTGCATTTTTTATTATTATTTGGTTTTATAATGCTAGTATAGGTGGTGATTAAGGCTAACATACTCTGAGTGCCTAATATAAGGTTGAGTGCAGAAAATCATGAATTATTAATCATTTTTATAAGGATTTTATCATAAAGACTCGGAGGAGACAAAAAAGAGAAATTATATGAGGATTTTCCACCCTCAAAGGCAGCCGAAGAATCCCAAATATTCTCTCCAGCAATTCGAATTCCAAAAGTAGCCAAAGGATCCCCAAGGATTCTCTCCAGCAATTCGAATTCCAGAGGTAGCGAAGCAACTCAAAGAAGAGTGCACCCAATATTTGTTCACTAAGAGTCAAGTGGACTCAATCACCATTTTCTAGGGATTTTTTGGTAGCTACCATGTAGAATAAATAGAACAGAACTAGAGCTAGGAAGAGTTAGTCTATTCTAGTCAGTAAGTCGGTTCCATTCAGAATTATTGTTGGGAGCTATTGAGCTTTTTTTTTTATTCAAGGATTAAACTTTCAGAGATGTATGCAGTTATTCTTTTATGAAATGAGCAAACTAATTTTATTTGACTGATTTAAGTTTTAGAGGGCTAGGCTCGTGGGTTAGGGCCCAATCCATGTGCCTCAACTTTTTTTTTGTTACTATCTTTTCCTTTCTGTCATTTAGTTAGTTTTTCTTCTACCATTTAAGTTAGATCTGCTTCTGATATTTTCATTGTTGTTTAGTTTTGCTTTCAGTGTGCTGTTGTATTTTTTAATTTCTTATGCGTAGTAAAATAGAAGAAAAACTCCAAAATTTGTGGTCAAGCCTCCCCCTCTCATCTCTATCAGTAGATTTCAAGCAGCGTAGACCTTCCCACAGGCCAACATTGCTTTATGTTTGAGTTTCAGGAAGAAATTGCATTACCAAGTACGAGTCCCTCTTTCACTATTTTATCATGCATTTATGTTTGTTTCCCATGCATGAATCCATAGGTGTGTTACACCTCTGAGCACTGCTATTATGCCTCCATTCCCCTCCTTTTCTTCTCATTTTAACATTGTACTTACCCTTTTTCCTAAGACACTTAAGCCCTTCAAGCCTTATTTCTTTGTTTTTCTCCATTCACGGTTGCCTTACCCTTTTTATGAAAAACATGTGAAAAATCATTCAAACCCATTATAACGTGACCTCTTCCTTTGCTCCTCAAGTCTCTCTCCACCATACATCGCACTTCCTCAATCACAACTTTTCCCTTTTTCCCTTAACACTTACCTCTTATTTTTTCCCATTGCGATATTCCGATCGCGCTCCGCTGTCGGTCCCACTGCCACGTTGCCCATCGCAAATTACACTTCGCATCATTTAGCTTTTCCCTTACCACTTACCTCTCGTTCTTGCCGATTACGATATTGCGATCAGGCTCCACCGTCGCTCCCACCGCCATGTCGCACATCACAAATCGCACTTCACATCATTTAGCTTGTTCCATTCGCACTTACCACTCCAATTTCGCAATTGCGATATTGCGAAATCAAAAATCGCAAATCACATTGTTTACCTTTTTCACATAACACTTACCGCTCATTCCGCCGATGCGATAACTCCGCCACATTACTCGTCGCACTTCACACTTCATAGAACTTACCACATCGTAGATCGCAATTCGAAACTTTTACCGCATCGCAAATCGCACTTCGCACATTTTAGTTCGCTCCTGTTAATATTTACAATTATCCCTTTAAACTTGTGATATTGCAATTGCGACATCGCATATCACAACTTTTTTCCTCCATCGCACTCTGCTACATCACTTGTCGCACTTCACACGTTTTAGTTCGTTCTTGTTAATATTTACCGCTATCCCTTTAGACTTGTGATATTGCGATTGCGACATCACATATCGCAACTTTTGTCCTCCATCGCACTCTGCCGTCGCACTTTTGAATTATTTCCGCTCCAAAGTCATTTCTCGCACTATAATAAAGTTTTATAAGGGTTTAACCCCCTCTTTCCACTTCCAAACCTCGTCTCATGTGTTAAACACCCCATTAGCCTCTTTTAGCCATTTTCTTCCCTCCAAGCTACAAATTAACTCTTTTTAGTTAGAATTAAGTCATGGATAGTTTAGTTGCATGGATAAGAGCATGGTAGATAGATCATAGGATAAGTAGAATGAATTTAGCCATTTGGCCAAGTTAAGTGTGGTTTAGAATTTGTTTCCTTTCTGCCATTTATTTTCAGCGAGTTAGCTTAGTTTCTTTTCAGTCATTTCCCTTTTTGCCAATTAAATTAGTTCATTCTTGTCATTTATTTTCAACACTTTATTTTAATTTCCTTTCTGTTATTTCCTTCCAGTAATTTAATTTCCAGTTGTTCTAATAATTTAAGAAATAACACCCTTTTGTAAAGCAGAAGAGGATGACATTAACAAAATGAATTTTCTATGTATATAGCATTGTCACCTCAAAGTTTGTACGAACCCTGGGTTGATAAAGTAAAGTAGGGCAACCCCTAGGGTTACCCAACACTTTAAGTGCAATACGGAAGAAGGATGAAGTTTTATCAAAAAATTTTGAATTCAAAGAATTGGTTGAAAAGGATATTGATCAAAAATTGAAATCATTGAGAAATGATAATGGAGGAGAATATGTTTCTAGCACCTTCAAGGATTTTTGTGCCAAAGCGGGTATTAGAACAGAATCTATAGCACCCCATAACCCACACATAAATGGGGTTTTTTAAAGGAAGAACAAAAGCATAGTGGGAGTAGCAAGAGAAAAGTTACATGACCAGGGGATTCCATTTCATCTATGGGAAAAAGAATGCAACATTGTAGTTTATTTGCAGAATAGTAGCCCTCATATAATACTTGGCATGATCACACTTGAAGAATATTTCTATGGGAAGAAGCTAGATGTATCTCAATTCACTATTTGGAGCTATTCTATATTTTCGTGTCTCCAGGGGTAGAAGGAAGAAACTTGAGCCTACAGTCGAGATGGGAGTCTTTGTAGGTTACACAAAGAAACCACATAACTATAGGGTGTATTCGCCCTCACTTAGGGTGACGATAGTGAGGATAGATGTCAAATTTTATGAGGATCAGTCTATGAGATGCTCTGTAGAGCGAGAGATGAGTATCCCATAAGAGGGGGAGTTGTTAGTTCCAAAGTAGGAGCCTTAGACATACCTTCAAGATGTTGTGGAATAGCCACATACAAAGGAGCGGACATGAGGCCAAGTGGAGGAACCCACTCAACCAGAATATTCCAGAAAGGGGAGGAAGAGAACCATAGAAGCTGACATATTGGTACATGATGCACGGGAGCATGTGGGAGCTCTTTCATCTTAGCACAGACATGGAAGTCACTAGAAAAGTACATTGGGTATATGGCTCTCAGGACATAACTCATTGAGACAAAGCCTTCTTCACTTGAGGAATAATTTTCTCAACCAACACGGGTTGTTTCCATGGTGGAGGAGTATGAATCCATCATGAAGAATAGTGTATGGGAGGTGGTGCTGAGACCAGGGAACAAGTCAATGGCTGGGTCCAGATGGATCTACAAAGTGAAGCAAGCAGCTGATGGGAGCATCGAGAAGTACAAGGCAAAAAATTTGGCCAAAGGCTTCACTCAAGTAGAGGGAGTGGATTATGAGGAAAAATTTACCCACAGGGGATTCGCTCAATGAACCTTTGATATATCACGTGCATTCGTGGAATACTAAACAATACCCTTAATTTGACTACATATTGGAAAATATCTATAAAAATCACATTATTTAACCCCCTACCAATACAAACCCAATACACCTTCCCAATTAAAAAAACCACTACTTTCACTAGATATTATAGGTATTCATTTTTTTCATTAACATTTTTTATGCCCCTTTATATTTTTTCATTAACTTTGAGTTCCATTTTTTATACCTTCCAATTTAAAAACCCTTTACCCCCTATTATATGATCAATATATTATGTCATTTTTTCCTCAATATATATCCCCCAATATGAATGCACATGGTATGGTATTGCTCACCCAGTGAAGCCCCCATGAATTTACCCCAATGGAAAGATATTCCTCCATCATAACCATTCCAACATTAGTGGCGCAGATGGGTTGGAAGATCCATTATATGGATGTGAAGATCACCTTTATCAATGGTTTTGTTGAGGAAGAAATTTACATAGAGTAGACGAAGGGATTTGAGAAATATGAAAGGGAGACACATGTGTGTATACTCGTGAGAACCTTGTATGGTCTCAAATAGGCAACCTGAGCATGGTACACTCGAATCGACACATATCTTAGTGGATTGGGCTTCATCAAAAGTGAAACAGATGCCAACCTCTATCACATTGTGGTAGATGGAAAGTTTCTTATCTTTTTTCTGTATGTTCATGACTTGATACTTACAAGGGATGAGCAGTTGATCTGCTCTTGCAAGGATGTCCTTGCAAGAGAATTTGAAATGAAATACATGGGCTTGATGCGTTACTTCCCTGGGTTGGAATTATGGCAGGATGATGGTGAGCTATTTGTGAGTCATGGGAAGTATGCCTCTGAAATACTTTAGAGATTTCACAAGGAGAGATGCAAGTATATTGACACAAATATACTTACAAACTGGAGGAAGGAGAGTGTTTCTTCAGGAGAGGAAATAGACACTACCATCTACTTACAACTTGTGGCATCCTTGATGTATTTGGTGAACACAAGGCCCTACATATGCTATGAAGTTAATCAATTGATCCAAGCCATGGTGAAGCCTACCAAGCTATATTGGAAGGAAAAAAATCATGTGTTGAGTCACCTTAGAGGCACAATCGAGTATGGGTTATGGTACAATAGGGTAGAGGGAGTAAAGTTACATAGCTTCACTAATGCAGATTGGGCAGGGAGTCCATCAGACAAGAAAAGTACTTCAAGTGATATCTTCATTGTTGGGTCTGTAGTTATTTCCTGGCATAGTAGGAAACAGAGGTGTGTGGCACTTAACTCGGCATAGGCTGAATACATGGTTTCATGTCAATTAGCATGTGAATTCATATGGATGAGGAAAACACTTGTGGGTATTTGCAGTCAGGAGATGGATCTCGTGATGATTTGTTGTGATAATCAGATTTGTATCAAACTCTCTGAGAATCTAGTATTTCATGATAGGTCCAAGCACATTGATATCAGGTACCATCACTTGCAGGATTGTGTGCAGAGGAGAATTTTGATGTTACATTACATTCCACCTAAGGAGCGAGATTCATATATCTTGAAAAAGGCATTGTCAAGAGGCAAATTTGAATTCCACAAGTGTTGGATAGGGATGGTGCAAAATCCCTTTCTTGCTAAGAGAGAGTGTTATAAATGTAGCAAGCAAGGCTAAATTTGACTTGTGCCTTAGTCAAATTTAGCAATTTGATTTTTCACATTAGTAGGATTACTTGGATTGTAGTTAACCTGTGTGACATGGTTTGTGTCTACTAATTTACTCAGTAAATCCAATTTATAGGCTAGAAGTATAGTTTTGCATATAGTGATTGCAAAAATTTAGAAATCTAGTTCAATTATTTTCAGTTTGACTTAGTTAACTGAGCTCAAGTAACTAGTTGACTCAATTGAATTTCAGTTGAGTAGTAGAACCGTTGTTAACTCAGTGATCTCTAAGTTAAACTAGTCAATCAACTAAAAATATCCCAAACATGCATGGGATTTGAATTTCCTAGATGGAGTGGAGGAAAAGGCATATTGTAATTATCAATTGTATACTAGTTGACTGTACATGATTGGCAGTTAAAAAGGTGAATTGTTCCTTAAGAATTGCGCAAGAAAATAGGAGAAAATTCCTACTTTTTAGAAGCTAATTTCCTCAAAGATTGCACAAGGAAATAGGAGCAATCTGGGGCCTTGAATTGGCTAAGTGTTGGTCAGAGCAGGATATTCAGCAGGTGAAAAAGTTTATAGTGCAAGTTGTGCTTCAAGACTGAAGCACATCATTGTAATAGTTTTTTATTCTCATCTGATTAATGAAAAGAAGTGGAGGGGTTTTTCCTAGTCGGGTTCCCCTGTAAATCATTGTGTTCTTGTGATGTTTTAATGGTTGCATGTCATTGCATGTGTTGATAAATTGTGTTTTCCATTCCGTAGAATAATAGAGGAAACTTGTAATCTCTTGATTTCAGTTCGATTTCATTAGTAGTAGAAAATTACTATTAATTTCTACAACCATAATGATCATTTTCTATTTGATAATCCTAAAATAATTTAAAGGAGAAGTCATATTTTATTTGATGTGTAATATTGAATAAGAATTCACCCATAAAGAGGTTTCAAATTGAGAATAAAAAAATTTATTAAGTAGATCAATATACATAGAAATAATTTTCAAAACATATAGATTTATATGTTTCTCTGTTATAGATGTATAGTCATAATTGTTTTCAACATCAAAGTCTGTGATTTGAGTTAAAGTCTCCAAATTCATTTATGCTAAATTTTCTTCATCATAGGAAGTATTAATAGGTGTTTTAAAATTGTTTAAAACAACTTCAGGTCTAAGATTAAAATCCCTTGATACATCCTCATATTCCTGAAACTATGTGTCAAAGCATTCTAACATGTGTGGGGAATAATATATTTTGTATTACCAATGGATTCATATGAATTAGACTCAAAGCATAATTCAGTCGATGGGCTAATATATTTAGACAAATGCCTATTATGAGAAAAAATAATTCCTTTTTGTTATTATGTTTCTACTTTTATATACAAGGAAGAGAATATAGATTTAAAAAGCTTTCCATTAAATCTTCTGGAAATGATATATCATGTAGATGAAATTTATAAAAAAATTAACATAATATAGATTCAAAATCTTCAATGAACTCACCTCCAATTAAATTTTCGAAGACTTTCAAAATTCCAAACACAACTCATCTGATCATATTTCTCAAAATCATTTAAGAATTGATTAAAAAAATGATTCTATTTGTGAATAGATGGGTTTGGTGAGGTCTCACACTAGCTTTTTCCTCAACCATCAATGTCTGAAATCATCATTGATGATTTCAAAAAAATAAAACCAAGCCAACTTTAACCTCAACCATTTGTAATTATGTCTTAAGTCAAATCCCCCTCCCTCAGTGGTTTTCATTCCTATAAGTGAAAGCCATTTCATAGTAATTGATTATCAAGAATTAAAATAAATGTGGCAAGTTCTTTAGATAAACAAGAATACAATCACCATCTTGACTTCTCAATTTCATATGTTTCTTGATATCGCAAGAAAATAAGAGAACAATAGCAATCTTAAGCTCGAAATACTAATGAGTATGATAGTTCAATAGAAGAATCAATTGGATGCTTTGGAAATGAAGGTTTGGGAGCTCAACCATCATAAATGAACCAATTTAGTAGAACAAGAAGATGAAACATCAGTCAACCCCCATATAATCTAGTTGGAGCTAGCACTAACCACTCGGGATGGATATCAATAGAAAAGAAATTTCCTTGCATCTAATGCAAAGCAAGTCCACAATGAAGGAAACACAAAACCTAACACTCTTCTCAAACTCAAAATGTTTAATAGAAATATCATGTTAGACAATGTTTAGGCAGTATATTTTTATATCCTTCCTGGTAATACTTATAACATGAAAACTAAATGGGTTTTGCAACTTGATTTATATGATTTTTCATTCTAGGTTCCTTCAAAGGACAAATAATGAACCAAATAAATGCAAATTCATGGCAAGTAGTCACTCTCTGTAAACTCTATTATAAGCTTAAGCTTCAATCCTTGTTATTGATATAATCTTTATCATTATGTATTTAAAAAATAAATTATAAAAAATCACTTAAATTAAATTTAAATCCCACACCTTTTTTTTTTGTAAACTTAGTAGTGCCTTGTTATTTTCTATTCATAAACAAAATGCAGGTGATAACATTATATAGCTTATGACCTCAACCTATGCGTAGGAAACCAAGTCTGTTGGCCGTCTTAGAGAGTTATAGGCCATTCAAAACTTAAACAACTTAAAGCGGTCTCTTATTTTCTTTAAAGGTCTATTATCTATCTTTACATTCATAAACGTATATGAAAAGTAAATGTTATATGTTTTCATTGCAAAAAAAACATAATTTAGAGAAGTTAGTATTCAGAAGACTCTATTGGAGCCGGATCCCTAACACTCGATCTTGGCATATCAACCTAATTCATACTTTGCAACTACTTGTCAATATGTCCGAGACGGACATTCTGGTGGTGCTGCTGAAGATTGATTTACTGGACATCTCTGTGGATTTCCACCAAAATTGAGGTTGCATGCGGATCTCCCCCAATCTCTAGGACTGTAACTATTGCCTTCACCAATATACATTTGAGGGTCAAGCAGGTGCGAATGGACTGATGGAAGAGAGACAGTCTTCTGTAGGTATTACTCGGATCAGTTAAAATTGGCTCCATATCTTCCTCGGCCAGATCGACCTCCTATTTTTCCATTGGATCATGTTCCCACCCGAAGATTAGTGATTTGATATGGTTGGGAGTGCCTTCCGAGTAGGCTTGAAATAAATTCTCCATCACCTCTTTACCGGACTTCCGTCCCCATCTGTCTGGTGCAGCTTTGGCCTTCCCTTGGCTTTTGGTTCCTTCTTTGTCAACTGATCTTTAACCATTGTCTTCAGAACTCGATCTTCCAGCAAATTATAGAGCATTTCTAGGGAAGAATTACTAGGAAGACCTGCAGTATTATAGAGCATGACAATATCAAAGTTACATGAGTTGTAAATAAGCATATGGTGTTGTCTGGGAGCCACTAGTTACTCAGCATCCCTATCTGAATAGATATCATCTTGCATTGTTGACAACGCCTTAGCAGACAGGCATGACACCACCTTCTAGAAATTGGTGTGCCCATTCTTTGAATAATTAACCATAAACCTAATACTATGGACCAGACATAACAGACCTAATAAACTAGCCCCAACTACAGAGACTAATCCCCTTTTAAATTGGATAGTCACAGTATAACAGACCGCAATAGCCCCATAAACCCAGGCGAAGAAACATATAGTAACATTCACCAGCAAAAAAAGTAAAATTCTGAGAATTCTGAAAATAGGACCCTTGGCTTTTCCTAGAGCACTGACCCGCTTCCCACCCGACTCATTGCAGACAAACATAACTGACTTGCAACCCACAGAAAAATCCCACACCCTTGTTCTTATAAGTTGAACAACTAAACTCCCTTTAAATATACATGGTGTTAATAATATCATAAATACATTACAAGTATTTCTCTCTCATATACACATTTTTAAGTACATGATAGAGAAGAATCATTGCAACTTAATCTTTAGTCGACTATTAGAAAAATAAAATAAACTATATTATGATAATTATAATTTCTCTCCCCCGCAACCCTCTAAAAAAAACATCTATATATATCTTAATATCGTTCATTCTTAATTGCATTGTAATTTTTTTTAGTTGTTATATGCGTTTTCCTTTACCTCCAACATATAACTTCAAATTCTTAGTCTAAGATGGTTTGTAACCCTTTAGATATAGCAGTTAAATTAGTTGCTAGTAACCCTTGGTTTCTAGATAAATTTATTTGGTAGTAAATGAGATGGAATTCACAACCTTCGCCTCATTTGCACTTATGTTGATTAAGGAAAGGATCTTTTTTGCAAAATCATGTTGGAATGTGAAAACTAGTCATAATGTAAGTTTCTTATTAAGAAGAGGAAATTTTGTAAAATTAAGAATATAGAGGCATGCACACGGTGCTCTTTCCCGTGGCCTACTGAGTATGCTAAATGCATGAACTATCAATTTTTGAGTTTGTTGTTGGCTGCAAAGAGGAACTCTCACAGAGATAGGAGAATAGGGGCAAGCAAGTAGGAGAAAAGTAATAAGGCAGAGGTGGTGGGACGGAAATATCCGACCCTCAATAGACGGGAGAGGACTTTACTTAGCCTGACAAAAAACAATTTTTTTTCTCTGTTTCCCTGTACAGGTCCTCCTAGCTTCTTTCACTCTTTGGTCTCTACACGTCGGGTAAGAACCTCAGTGTGGATTCGGGTGAAGGTACAACTGCTGGGAGACCCACCAAAATGAAAATGGTGAAAGCACAGATAAGTAAAGGAAATGCTAGAAAAGAGGCCCATTTGGTAATACAAGAAAGGACAAAGACAAGGAGAAGGTGGGACCTAATAAATGAGGAAGAAAACCTGGTAAGGAAATCATGGAAAACTTACTGCATGCCTATGTTGTGGGGACACCAGGACAAGTAAAAGGTTTGATTTCAAGTTGGGAGCAATACCTCAAAACCAAAGTTGAGGAAGAGATTCCAGATGAGGAAATGACACCTATGGTGACTGATCTCGAGAACACAAGAGGAAGTTTGTCCTTGTTCTATCCATCTCTATTGGACAATGAAGTGTCTAATGGCAAAGGCCATTGTAGTAGTTCAAGAGGTAGGAGGTGACCCAAAGGCAACTTCCATATTGGTTGATATGCATAGAGATATTCAGGCAATACAACTTCAGGTACATCACCAGAATGTGCATCTAGGTTGAATGGAACATCAACTCCAAAGTATGCATCAAGTAGATATGTTTGGATCATGTGTTAAGGATCCGACACCTATTGAATCTTAGATGAGTAATTCCAGAATTCTACTGTTTTTTGTTGGACCATGAAATGGGCGGATAGCATTTACTTTTGTATTAGTATGTCAAAAGATATAGTAGATAATATACCTTATAAGGCGATTAGAGACAAGATTAAATTGTTTCAATTTTGGTTGGCTTTTAACTCTTTGAGGTGGCCAACAAACCTAATTTCCTTCGAACAAGTTAACCAAACATAAAATATAATAATGTAACCTGTTGTTTTGTTTATATATATGAATAAAAAAATACTAAAATTTTTAAAAAAAATGCTCAAATAAAATTTTAACATAATATGTTTTTGTCAAATTTAACATAATTTATTTTGTTTTATACAGAGCATGTAGACGATTCTTTCTCGAAGGTGTAGGTTTCTAAATTAAAAAGGAAAACATACCCACTTCGCGAAAGGAAACTATGATGAATCACAAAGGGATGACTTAAAAGGGAGCCATAACCCTTTATACTTTTACACTAAAGAAAAGTAGGGCTTATGAGAGACCCACACACCCTTCTCTCATATTTTCCGTAATGGAGGTGGTGTATAAAAGTTTTTTTAATTTTATTTTTTAATGGTTTTAGTGTGTCATAATTGAAGGTATACATACGTACATTAAATTAAACTAAACTAAATTAAATTAATTAAAATTGTTTAAAGTAAAATAAAAAGTTGACTCTCACCCATTACCTCATTTCTCCCCCAAACGTCAACACTTTGCTTCTTTATACTCTACCCCAAAATTCAATAACTAAATCATTCATTTAATCCCCTTTTGTACTCTACTCGAGACTTCAATAACTAAATCATCAATTTTAGTCCCAATTCCCTATCATGGCACAAATTCTTTTAATAAACATCATAGTATTTCTAGGATCATAGTGGAGAGAGCCGAGTTCTTTTCTTCGTTGTCTTCTCATCTGTTTAAGAATTCACATATGAAAATAATAAAAAAATTTAAAAGTTTAGGTTTTTTTTTAAATTTGAATTATAACTATTAAATTTCAAGATTTTAGGTGTTTAGAGATATTTAATAATACTGAATTTATTTCTATCATTAAAAAATTATTCAAATACTTCCAAAAAACACTCCAATAAACTAATTTTTTGAATTTTTTAACTTAATTTCAACAAAAATCTATTATCTATACCAATTTATGGCATCCGTAGAAAACACCTGACCATACATTTTATTAACTTAATAATATTTTACATGCCAAAATGGTTGGTAGATTTTTTATTTTGTACATGCTCATGCTTCAATAGGTTGCACCGACGTCTATGCAGGGACAGGCTGTACCAACATTTTGTGAATATTTGAAGGAAAGACGCCACATATATTCTGCGTAATCTAAAAAAGCAGTATTTTGGCTAAGAATTAGACAAAGATTTTGAAAAAAATTGGCAAAGATTTTATCAGAATGTTGTTTATAGTTGTTAAACTTTAGTATTTTGAGTGCTCTTAGGGTTTTTGATAGTGCTGAATCCATTTTTACTATCAAAAATGGATTCCAACCACTCCAACTACCTAATTTTTTGAATTTTAGTTGACCAGATTCCAACTAAAAACTACCATCCAAGCTATTCCACTCTCTGAATAGACAACTTCCATATATTCTAACATAACCTGCACGGACATTGGCGCTACGAAGAATGCAGCAAAGTCAGTGCAACACTAAAATGGTACTTCTTCGACCATTAATGGTGCCTTCAATTTCGGTAGACTAGCATGCATGTGACCACTCTCGCGTCAATACGTTGTACGCCTAACTATTATGTGTTGTGGAATTACAAAATCATTTTTTGGGTTTCAGTGCGTGCTTGAACAATCCATTAGTGAAGAATCATTGCAATGTGTTTGTGAAATAATACAAAGACTATAAATTGTAATGTGTTTGTGAAATAATACAAAGACTATAAATTGTGTTGGTATTACAACGCATTACTGTTATATATAAACGCTCGGAGGGCAGAGGATGTGCATCCAAAATGATTGAAAGGAGGTGATCTTTTGGTATTTTTTTATTAGAATTTAGTGAAATGATATTTGGTGTGAATTTTGTTTTAAATTATATTTTGAATATGAATTTGTTACCTTTTAAATGGTATAGAATTAATAATTTAAAATTATAAATTTCGAAAACATTGAAGAATTAAATCATATCGTATCAAGTACTTGTGGTTTTTAATCACTATTATGATACAAGTGAAAGATATCGAATTAACATCTTAAAATTACAATTATCCAATTTAAAAACCAAACTCCCCCATACATATATATTATATATATGGTTTATTTAATGGATTAAATCACATTATATTTTAAGTTACATAGTTAGAGTTTCAATTTAGGTTCAATAATAATTAGTTATAGTTTATTGTATTTTAAGTTATATAGTTTGACTTCCAGTTTTGGTTCAATAATGATTAAGCTGGATTTAAATTTGAGTTGTGACATAAAATTATGAACTTGAGCTATAGATTTGGTGAATTGCCACTAGGTTCAACTATTAACTTTATCTAAAAATTACTTTTAGGTTTGTTGAATTTCCTACTTAAAGTTGAAGTTATGTGAACTTTGTGACAACGTACTAAATGCTTGAGGTGCTTTAGCATTATTATTGACACATCCATGTTGGTGGGTTTTTTAATAAGATTATTAGAGAAACGTTGATGCATACATTCTACAAACTTATTGATGCAATTTATGTCTTGTATAGAATTGAATATATATATATATATATATATATATATATATATATATATATATATATAGAGTAAACTTCAATAAGCATCAAAATACTTCATGATACATCTCACATTTCAAAAAAAAAAAATTAGTAAACATTAACTAAATTATAACTTTATTTTAAATTTATTATTATTAATTATTAAAATAAATAATACATGATTAACATATATACATTAAAAGAAAAACATGTAAAGATTCTTAACCATGGAGATTCATCTCCACTTTACCATGGATATTATTAATATGTAAATACACTTTGTTATAACACCATGGAGAAATGCCATGGCTTACTAATACCACATGCAAAAAATGTCATAACTCACCATGTTCATATTACATATCCTCATATGAATTTTTTTTCTACTAATCAATCAATTAAAAGAGAAGAAGGGGAAAACAGAGTAGAAAGGGCCCTAGATGATTAGCAGACCGAGATAGCTTGGTAAAGAAGGGATGGGTGTTCCTTGTCGATGGGTTTCGGTAGCTTCGATAGAGGAAGTATCATTCGCATAGTCCAACGGGTGTTGGGAAAGGCTTGTTGGGGATAGAGACCTTCAGTGGATGGGTGTTACCTAGTTTTCCATGTTTCATGCTTAAATAAGGTTATAGGTGACAAACTCCCAGCTCAAACAATATTTCCAGAACTTGATGAGGAAGGAAAAATCATATTGGAACTTGAAGCAGTCACGAAAACAAGAAATCGATAGCTATGGAATCGATCAATTTCAGAGTATCTCATCAAGTGCAAGAACTTACCTACTGAAGATTCCACATGGGAGAATGAGAATTTTATACGGAAGCATCCAAAACTAGTCAAGCATTGAGGAAAATACTTGTTTGAAGGAGAGGGGCATGTTAGGTCCCTATAATACTAGTTTATCCCCTTATTTTTATTGTTAGTGTAGCCCCATTATTGTTATTTTTGTGCCCATGTAATCCCCATATTGTTAATATTGTGCCCCATTGGTGTAGACCCATTATTTTTATTGTTGTGCCCATGTGGTCCGTATATTGCTATATTTTGACCCCTTACACTACTATATAAAAGGTAGGATTGTCATTTGCATCATCCAAAAATTGTTCATTTATGTAATGTAAAGGAGGTTACCCCCTTCAAAGAGGCTGATTTCTAAGTCGTTGATCTATCTTTTCTTCTATTTTGTGAGTTGGTTGCATAACACTACCACAAAATTTTGAATATCATATTTAAGGCCATCCCAAAACAATTCCTTCTTGAGCATATGGTAAATTTTTAAAAACCCTGAGTGTCCTCCTAATGGGGAGGTGTGCAATTTCAAGAGAATATTTTGCTTGAGTTGAGAATTATTTCAAAGATATAAGTGATCTTTGTACCATAATGAATCATTTTTCCAACTAAATGTGCAGATGTACTAGGATCTTACTGCAACTTTTGAATAAGTGTCCACACCTCTTCGTCATCCTTCCATTCATCCCTTATTTCAATTATCCAATCAGGTTGGATAATAGAAATGACACAAATAAATGCTTCCATATCCTCATCCTTTCTTGAAAGTGCATCTACAAGAACAATTTTCTTCCCTTTTTGTAGAGGATTTCAAAGTCATAACCCAACATCTTTGTAACCATCCACAATGTACCAAGAGAGGGAAGGAGGATATGAATTATCCTATAAAATGCCACCAAGAGATGAACAACTTGAGAGCACATTGTTATGCTAGCCATAATTACCCCAAGCAATATCAGCAGTGTGTGATCCGGAGCTGAGATAGAGGGGACTCAATTGTTGGCCATCCAGCAAGTTCAGTCCACCATATTAGAGAGAGTAAGACTTTGCACCGAGACAAGCTTGGAAGTAAAGACATTCTTGCATCGGGACTTAGAACCCAAGTTCTAAGGGCCCCTTGGCAAGTAGGTTAAATTTTCATCCTCATTTCCTACCAGCACTCAATAAGAGGGGTCGAAAGAGACATTGTTTGGATTATTGCAGTTGTTTGAATCTATTTATAGCTTTTTTTTTATTTGTTTTAGTTTTAATTTAGTTTTAGTTTGAATATGCATGCTATTTCTCTATTTCTATTTCATCCAAAACACTCAAAAAGAAGTAACTACTATGTATTCCACTTCTACTCTAGATAGAGAAAGTAACAACTCTTTCTTGCTTAACCATTAAACCAAAGACTCTTCTAAGTAGAATTATACATTGTCCACTTGTACTTTTCACAAGCCTAGTTGAATCTCTATATGTTGTCAATGTAAATTTCTCACAAGTAAATTTGTCAATGTAAATTTCTCAACTTCTACAAGTTTTATAGGCAGAGTCTGTAAAGGGCCAGGTAGCCTCTGGATCTCATCTTTTATGGAAGGTGACATATCTAGTAAATGCCCCTACAGTCAATCTCTGGAATAGATCTAAATAGAAGTTCTTCATTTTAATATCCATAAAACACAACCACTTTAAGGTAAACTGTTTACATGCACATCATTTCTCCCACAAACTAAAGGCTTCCTCCCATTAATTTTAGATGTGAATTCTACCATAAAATTTTTAAGTCAAACTTTAAGATAAACCATGCACATGTCATTTGCAATAAATTTCAATTTAATATCTAAATTCACATATGTTTAGTGGTGTCATTGTTTCACTTCCGATATTATGTTGCTTACCTTGATGAACAGGTGGAACTATGTTGGGCGGCCTCTCTATTTTTTGACTCTTTGCTCATACTGTCAAAGGTCGTTATATGTTATATGAGCTAGATTGTATAGTTATTAGACTACATATCTTCATATAGAACTTGCAAATAGTATGATGGAAACCAAACATAATAATGTATTAGGACATCACAACTTGCTAATTAGTTATTAGACTACATATATTCATATAGAACTTGCAAATAGCATGATGGAAATGTGAACTAATTAGTTATTAGACTACATATCTTCATATAGAACTTGCAAATAGCATGATGGAAATGTGAACTTGCAAATAGTATGATGGAAATGTGGATCTCAAAGAAAAGTCATGATTAATGCTTCTAGAAACCAAACATAATAATGTATTAGGACATGCTCCTTTAACTTGAAAATAGTATGGTCGAAATGTGGATCTCATGACTCTTCATGATTAATGCTTCTAGAAAACAAACATAATTTAATGTATTAGGACATAATTTAATGTATTAGGACATGCTCCTTTAGGCTTGGTGGAATTACCTTTGCTTTCATGATTAATGCTTCTAGAAACCAAACATAATTTAATGTATTAGGACATGCTCCTTTAGGCTTGGTGGAATTACCTTTGCTTTTTATTTCTCTCTTACACACACACACACACACATATATATGAAGAGATGATCCCATTTTATTTTTTATTCATAGATCAAATGTCATTTAAATACAAGATTTATCATAATGTACAATGATTCATTCCATATTATTCATAAATTTTTTCATTAAAAAATGAACCCTTTAAATGATGAACCTAGTTAATGCTTATTCTTCATGAAGAAGACTACTTGATCTTTCAATTTGAATTTGATGATGGTCCTTTGTTATCTTTCTTGACTACAAATTATTGACACAATCATATGCTTCTTGTTACTATTTTTATTCCTTCCTTATATTGTATTCTCCCCCTTAGTTATTGTGTACTCTCCCACATAGATATTGCACTCAATTTTGATGGTCCTTTGTTATCTTTCTTGACTACTTCAAATTATTGACACAATCATATGTTTTTTGTTACTCTTTCTATTCCTTCCTTATATCTATTCTCCCCCTAGATATTGTGTACTCTCCCACATAGATAAATTTCACTCAATTTCATAGGCTCTTATTTTGAAGTCAAATATATTGTATTCGCCCCCTTAGATATTGTGTACTCTCCCACATAGATATTTCACTCAATTTTGATGGTCCTTTGTTATCTTTCTTGACTACTTCAAATTATCAAATTATTGACACAATCATATAGATATTGCACACAATTTTGATGGTCCTTTGTTATCTTTCTTTACTTCAAATTATTGACACTTGATAATATAGATATCATATAGATATTGCACTCAATTTTGATGGTCCTTTGTTATCTTTCTTGACTACTTCAAATTATTGACACAATCATATGCTTTTTTTTACTCTTTCTATTCCTTCCTTATATCTATTCTCCCCCTTAGATATTGTGTACTCTCCCACATAGATATTGCACTCAATTTCATAGGCTCTTCTTTTGAAGTCAAATATATTGTATTCTCCCCCTTAGATATTGTGTACTCTACCACATAGATATTGCACTCAATTTCATAGGCTCTTTTTTTTGAAGTCAAATAAGTGACAATAATTTACAAGAACTATCCCTAATTTGTTTCTCACATGTTCAAATGGTTCTCTAACAAGATAATTTACAAGAACTATTCCTAATTTGTTTCTCACATATTCAAATGCTTCTCTAACAAGAGGCTTTGTGGGTATGTATTCCATCTTCATTATTTTCTCAAAGACTTGTTGTGTGAGGAAGTGGTACTTTATGATGATATGTAAATCACTGATGATATGTAAATAGTGATTGAAGGAAGTAGAATATTTTATTTTTGAAATTATTATTACACTTCTATTGAAACACTTAATAGATATATATATTTACCTTAATATCTTGTAGATCCCATTCCAGTGATGCCCTCAGGAGGTAACGTTGCCATCAATGCCTCCAACGGTCCTCTATGGCCCTCTCAGGCAAAATCCTATTGATTCCACCCCTCAAGTTAGGTCTGCTATCCAGTAGGATATGCCCCTCAGGAGGTCACCATCATTTTAACAGTTGTCAATGCCCTCAAGTTAGGTCACTGGTCTCAACGACCCAGCCCTCAGGAGGTAAGTGGACTCCGTGTAGCACATCCCCGCAGAGAAGAGGGGCCATTAGCATATCATTGAAGGCCTTATTGCCTCCTTATAGCTACACTTAGAGATCCTATGGTCCACCCAACCATTAGGATAATAAGACTCTATGCCCCCTTAAGGGGGTCTATAAGGTCCTTCAGCATGTCATGGAAGGCCCTCCCATTACTGATGGGAGCCTATGCCCTCATAGGGCCATTCAAGGTCCTTGCAGTTGATTAATGTGATGATATGATCTGATTATTATCAATCATATCAGGCCATATCACCCATATGATGGGACCCCATGCCCTTATAAGGCCATTACTGATGGGACCCCATGCCCTCATAGGGCCATATAACCATATGTATGGGACCCTATGCCCTTATAGGGCCATTAAGGATCAACCATAGGAAGGAATGGGTGGAACCCATCCTAAAGGATCTACAACCAACGGTTGAAGATCATTAAACCAAAGGTTTAAGGATGAAGGACAACCAAAGGTTTAAGGATCAACCATAGGAAGGAATGGGTGGAACCCGTCCTAAAGGATCTACAACCTTCGGTTGAAGATCATTAAACCAAAGGTTTAAGAATGAAGGAAAACCAAAGGTTGAAGGATCTATAACCAACGGTTGAAGATCATTAAACCAAAGGTTTAAGGATGAAGGACAACCAAAGGTTGAAGGATCAACCATGGGAAGGAATGGGTGGAACCTGTCCTAAAGGATCTACAACCAACGGTTGAAGATCATTAAACCAAAGGTTTAAGGAAGGTTGGGCTTGCCCAATGAGTAAGGTCAAGGACCTTTGCATTAAACCAAAGGTTTAAGGATAAAAAACCAAAGGTTGAAGGATGAAGGTCCCTTGACCTTCAAAGTACAACCAAAGGTTGAAAGGTTTAAGGAGAAACAACCAAAGGTTGAAAGTACAACCAACCAAAGTTTGAACCCATAACAACAACCAAAGGTTGAAGGATCTACAACCAACGGTTGAAGGATCTATAACCTTCGGTTGAAGATCATTAAACCAAAGGTTTAAGGATGAAGGACAACCAAAGGTTGAAGGATCTACAACCTTCAGTTGAAGGATGAAGGTCAAGGACCTTCAAAGTACAACCAAAGGTTGAAGATAATTAAACCAAAGATTTAATAATACAACCTTGAGTGATTCCACGGGTCCCCTACACCCTTCACATGGTAAAATTGGGATAGGTAGTGTTTACTTCTACAAGTTCTATAGACAGAGTCTATAAAGGGCCAGGTAGCCTCTGGATCTCATCTTTTATGAAAGGTGACATATCTAGTAAATGCCCCTACAGTCAATCTCTGGAATGGATCTAAATATAATTTCTTCATTTTAATATCCATAAAACACAACCACTTTAAGGTAAACTGTGTACATGTGTCATTTCTCCCACAAACTAAAGGCTTCCTCTAATATCCATAAAACACAACCACTTTAAGGTAAATTGTGTACATGTGTCATTTCTCCCACAAACTAAAGGCTTCCTCCCATTAATTTTAGATGTGAACTCTACCATAAAATTTTTAAGTCAAACTTTAAGATAAACAATGCACATGTCATTTACCTCATGATCTTGTGTCATTTCTCTCATGAATTTGCAATAAATGTCGATTTAATATATATATTTTTATTGAATTTGTTTTTTTCAGGGATAAGAAAACCATTAAATATGGTTGAAAAATGGAAATTATGCATAGAATTTTCTTGCTATCCCAATCCAGGGAAAGCAATGATTACACATGTGCTTTCCAATATTGCGACTAGCAAAGTCGTCCAAAGGAAAATGAATATACCAGGAAGAACAACAAACAACGAGGCATATTATATTGGATTGATAGAAGGCTTGGGAACAACGATGAAGTATGGATCAAATGGAATTGTAGTTTTCACCAATTCTGAACTTGTGTGCAACCAGATGAATGGCATGTGCAAAGTTAAGAAGGAGAGGCTAAAAGAATTGCATGGAATAGCAAACAATATTGTTAGTAAATTTCAATTGTTTAGTATAAGGCATTGTACAAATGTGAATAAGATGTCTGCTGATCTATTGCGTGTGGTAATGCCAATTCATGATTCATCGATCAAAGATGAATTAGAATTATACAAAGAAATGCCAATGCAAGATTCATCTCTCAAAGATGAATTGGTTTTGAGATGCTCTTCTTCAAAAATTCAAGATTCATCTCTCAAAGATGAATTAGTGTTGAGACGCTCTCCTTCAAAATTTATTGATGGACATTGTAACATATCTTGGATATGTTTGTGTTGTGTACTTATAAATGCGTCTTTTTTAATGACCATGTGTTTTTTCAATTATATACCAAGTGTGCTCCCACCACACCATGTAAAGCGCAACTTGGTGAACTTCACATTTGCAACAAGTGGTGAACTTCACATTTTTATAAAATTAAAATGCGGGGACTTCAACAAATTTTTGTTTAAATAGAGTTTGTTTAAATGCAGTTTCACTTATTTTTTAATGACCATGTGTTTTTTTCAATTTTATACCAAGTGTGCTCCCACCATGTAAAGCGCAATTTGGTGAACTTATCATTTTTATAATTTATTTTTTGCTTAAATTGAGTTTCACACATCAATTATTGCTTTGAAAGTTGTGTTCTACATAATTTGTGTACACTAAATTACAAATTGATTTTCTGAAATTTATTTTGTGTAAATGTCCACCAATAGATATATATATCATGGAGGATGAACGGCGAAGATCAACCGAATCCCATATGGGGGTTCAGGGATCGGGGGATGTTCACGGTATTTAAATATAATCTTAAATCTCCATACATGTGTGTACATATGGAATTGATTTTTTATTAACTTTTTGAGTTAAATTAGTTGTTAATAAGTTTCATTTTTTATTTTTTAGGAGCTAAGAAGAGAAGGGTCTCTACTCCATCCATGGAGCGTGCCCATGGTTCACCCAGTCGTGGTATGGTTCACACAATTTAATCAATGAATATGTACATGTATTTATATGTACACATGAATGTATTTTTCAATTGATTATAAATTCGTATTTGTTTATGAAGCTTCTCTCTCGTCTCAAGATATTGGTGGTGGTTCAAATCCTCTTAGAGGGCCATCAATGAGTGGTAGCAGGTTGTGTGAAGGGGGTGATATTTATTCCCCCGAAGGAAAATCAACCGTTGGTGGTGCTAGTTCTCAGCAGGGTTGTTCTGGGTCTGGTTCTCAGCCCTCAGCAGGGTCGTTCTAGGTCTCAACAGTTTCATGGTGGAGAAGATGCTAACCAACCACGTCAAGGTTGCCATCAATTTCAATATTTTTTTCATTGAATTTGTACAATTTTTTTTACATTTGTTTTTTCTAATATACGAAATTATATATGTATTGATGCAGAGGCCGAAAATGTTCCAAATATTGGTCAAAATAGACGCAGGGCAGAATGCTACATTCAAGAAGAAGGTTGTCTACCCAGCACAACTTATCTGGCTGACATTTCTGATATACCATGGGAAACAAACATGGTGCAATGCACCTTACAAAGGTGTGAAAAACTTCATGCAAAATTGTAGAGAGATCTCATGGCTTTGACTCTATCTTCTTAGAGTCAACAAAGCCTCGAAATAGTTACACATTCATTGGGCGAACTTGTAAATGTGTACAAAACTCTTGGGCCAACGACTGATACATTTGTAGAAGTGATGAGAAAGAGAAAGGAAACAGTAGTGGGTCCAGATAAATGGGAGGATGTAAAACAAAGAGTTACAAAAGATATGGCGAAGTCAATGTTTAATTTCAAGGAAGGGCCAAAAAGAAAAACGCTGAAGGTGCAATATTTCAAGCACCCAAATATAGCTCACTATTTGTATGATAGGCACCTTGCAGCCTATGGAAGGCTCCCATGGAATGACGAGGTTCTTGTTTATTTTGCACAATTGCTTTACGCAGAAATTTTTTTGGATATGAAACCCAACTACAATGACCTTCTGTCAGAATTTTTTGGTCCGGGAAAAGGTCGATTGTATGACCGTAAGGGTGCTAAGCAAGACGTGGAGTTGCCTTGCCCTGAGCCGCCATTAGTGAGTCGACCTTTTCGAGTCGAAAATCTGCGGTCAAAGATGGATGCGACTTCTCAAATAAGTCGAGAAGCAAGGGATGTCATGATCGACAATGTTTACAACGGATTGGGTGGAGTCGATATTTGTCTAAATCGACAAAGAGCACGTGAAAATGCACGTGCCAATTTTGTGTATTGTACAGATGAAGAGATTGACAACATGAATGTTGAAGATCTCTGAATATATGCAAAAATTTGTCGCAATGGTTTTCAAGACCTAATTCTTCATGATGAAGAGGGCACGGGAACGGTATGTGTTAATGACCTTATGGTTTGAAATTATTTTAACATACATATACATGTGTACAATTTGTAATAAATACATGTGTATGTACATGTATACATTTATTTGTATGTACATTAATCTAACAAAAATGTATCATTATATGTTAAAACACCATTTGCAGTTGTCACGCATGATGAATGACGAAAATGTTAATATCACGTTCGGGACCTCTAGTTCAAACAATGCAGATGGGTCTCACCATCAAGATATGTTGGCAAATGTTAGTGTTTTTTAAGTGATATTTTAAAATAAATAATTGTGCACACATGTACATGTATGTATATATAATGATAAAATGTTTTAACAGATTCCGATTCCGTCCGATGTTTTTGGGATGGCAGTACCTTCTTCTTCCTTGGGAGATGTACCTTCTATATATATATTTTGACTTATTTTAAATTTTTTGAATTTAGGTTCCTATAGAAGATTTCTTTAATCCACGGACTCTAGCGACGGAGATAGGAACATCCACACCATTTCAACCATTTGAACAAGTTGTCTAACTTTTTTTTTAATATTATTGAAAATAAGTTTATATATGTACATGTGCATTTTCATCTGAAATTTTTTAATATATATATATATATATATATATATATATATATATATATATTTAAATGTACATGTATATTGTACAGTTTACCGTTCCAGATGTTCCCATGGGGGGGGAACTTGTAGCACGTGAACAAATGGAGAGGGAACCTCCTGAGGTATTGCATGATTTTATTTTATTTTTTTATTTTTATTTTTATTTTTACATGAATTTCTATATATATTCTCACTCATTTTTAAAACATCAAATTTTAATGTTTGTACATGTGCATTGTGTACAGGTTTCCCATGCTTCGCATGATAGTGCGCGGATTGAAACCCTGATAGGAAAGACGCTACATCCATCTCTATTTGATGGACATGATTTGTAGATTTGATTTCAAGATTTAGATAGTCTTAAATTTACTTTTTTATATATTATCTAGATGCACTGTCATATATATATAACTTGATACAGTTTGATACTTGTGAGATCTACAATTTTTGGACATTTTTTATGAGATCTACAATTTTTGGACATATTTTATTACAGTGTTAATATAATTTTTTTGGTTCCAAAAAGTTAAGTTTTGGATGGTTTTAGTACTGTTGGCATGTGAATGTGAAGTAATGTTGTTATATAATTTGTTTGGTTTTTAAAACTTTTAAGTTTTGGATAATTGAACTACTAGTAATGTTGTCATCTATAAATTAATGTTTTTCTTCTAAACTACATTTGGCATGTTATGTAATGATGTGTTATAATTTGTTTTGTTTTTAAAATTTAAGTTTTGGATGCTTGAAGTACATTTGGCATGTGAAGTAATGTTGTGATCTATAATTTTTTGTTAAATTAAAAGTTAAGTTTTGGATGGCTTCAATCTATATTTGGCATGTGATATAATGTTTAATGTTTTTATTGGATAGTTGAAGTATAATTGGCATGGCATGTGAAGTAATGTTATGTATGATATAATCGAAAAGTTTTTAAAACTCAAGTTTTGGATGGTTTCAATCTACATTTCGCATGTGATATTTATTGTTTTAATGTTGCATGATGTATAATAAAAAAAAAATTAAAACTTAAGTTTTGGATGGTTTCAATCTACATTTGGCACATGTGGTATAATGTTAAATGTTTCTATTTGATAGTTGAACTATAATTGGCATGGCATGTGAAGTAATGTTGCACGATATATAATCAATTTTTTTTTCTTAAACTTGTGTTTTGGATGGTTTCAATCTACATTTGGAACATGTGATATAATATTAAATGTTTTTATTGGATAGTTGAACTACAATTGGATGGCATGTCAAGTAATGTTGTGATATAATCAAAAAAATTTTAAAACCCAAGTTTTGGATGGTTGAAGTACATTAATCATGTGAAGTAATGTTGTGATATAATCAAAAAGTTTGTAAAACTAAGTTTTGGATACCATTTTAATCTACATTTAATGTAAATCCATTTAATTTTCATATAATGTTAAATGTTTTAAATGTAAATCCCTTTAATTTTGATTTAATGTTAAATGATTTAAATGTTTTGATATAATGTTAAATGTTTTGATCTACGTTTTTGATGGTTTCAATCTACATTTGGCTTATGGAAGACCCCATGCGTAGACAACGGATGCGTTGTAGAAGGGGAGGTGGGGGTAGGGATGGAGGGGGAAGGAGTGTTGGCTTTCGCCCTCCTCTTTGCATCCATGACACAGGTAGCCACCCTCCTCCAGCAAGCAATGAAGCACAATTTCACTTCACCAGCGCTATGGTCAGACTGCGAATTACGACGACCATTTCCATCTCTTTTCAGGAGGAGCCGCAAGATGAAGGTGCTTCTAGTTCGAGGAAGTAGTGGAGAAATTCCGCCATCCCAACCCATCAACCCCAGGACACCAGGAAGTCGAAAGCTCTTCCAGTCAAATCCGGCTCGACAAGCTTGAGAAGTGATGGCGCAAGCAGCAACAACTCCTCCCAGCACTCCAAGGGAGTAGATGATGATCCAGAGGACTACGGTTGTCCGATTGTGGAGGATAATCCTCCTACACACATCGATAGATAGCCTGATGTCAGGTCCTCTTTAGCTTTTTCTCGGTTATGGGCAGCTCATTTTCTGTTTTTTTGATTCAGACCCCCTCTGGTGTTGGCTAGTTTTGCAACCAAGGAGATGGGTCTCGCTATGTACATTATGTTCATTACAGTTATATATATGAGAATCCTTTAATTTTGATTTAATGTTAAATGTTAAATTTTTTGATATAATGTTAAATGTTTTGATCTAAGTTTTGGATGGTTTCAATCTACATTTGGCCTAGATGGAAGACTCCCATGTGAAGTATTGTTTTGATTGAATAAAAAAGAGTAAAGAAGTAGTTGTATATGTAAATCCATTTAATTTTGATTTAATGTTAAATGTTAGATGTTTTGATCTAAGTTTTGGATGGTTTCAATCTACATTTGGCCTAGATGGAAGATACTCCTATTTGAAGTATTGTTTTGATATATTCAAAAAGATTAAAGTAGTTATATGTAAATCCCTTTAATTTTGATTTAATGCTAAATGTTAAATGTTTTGATTTAAGTTTTGGATGGTTTCAATCTACATTTGGCCTAGATGGAAGACTCCCATGTGAAGTATTATTTTGATTTAATCAAAAAGAGTAAAGAAGTAGTTATATGTAAATCCCTTTAATTTTGATTTAATGTTAAATGTTAAATGTTTTGATATAATGTTAAATGTTTTGATCTAAGTTTTGGATGGTTTCAATCTACATTTGGCCTAGATAGAAGACTCCTGTGTGACTTGTATTGTTTTGGTTTAATCAAAAAGTTTTTAAAACTCAATTTTTGGATGGTTGAAGTACATTTGGCATCTTAAGATTGCTTTTGATCTCTACACAGTCTTGTTTGAGTGAAAAAATTTCCAATAGGAAGAACATAGCTTTTCAATGCAACTAACCATGTATCAATTGAGCTCTAATTGAAAAAAGAGTTTAAAGAAGTAGATATATGTAAATTATCCCTTTAATTTTGATTGGAAATATAAGAAGTACATATATGTTTGTTGAATTTGGGTCAATGTCATTAATGCACTCAAATAGGTAGCCTTGTTGATTTATAATTTGGTAAATTGATGACATTCAGTTAATTGCATTCTAGAACATAGAACATATATCCGACCATTGGATAGACAAATTTTGTACTAGATTTTCAATAAGGAATAGAGATGTGGGTCAAATCCCACCAAAAGTCAGAGAAGTGCTCTGAGTCTCTTGTCTAAGAGGAATATTCATACAAAACTACACTGTGGATGATTTATTTACATTTCACTGATACTTTTTACTAGAAAAGCTCACAAGAAAAATTGGGCACATTAAGTTCGTGTATATATCCAATACGATTTTTCATCAATGCACATAGAAAAACTACTTTTAGTTAAAATTGCATTCTAGAACATATATATTGAGTACATTTAAATCATTTTTCATCAATGCACATAGTAAAACTACTTGAAAAATTAATTTCATTCTAGAACATATATATCCAATATGTAAGTAACATTTTTCATCAATGCACATTGAACATATCCGACCATTGGACAAACAAATTTTGTACTAGATTTTCAATTAGGAATAGAGATGTGGGTCAAATACCACCAAAAGTTGGAGAATTTCTCCGAGTCTCTTGTCTGAAAGGAATCTTCATACAAAACTATACTGCGGATGATTTATTTACATTGTGGAAAATCCAACTAGTTTTTCATCAATGCACATAGAAAAACTAGTTCCAGTTAATTGCATTCTAGAACACACACACACACACACACACACACACATATATCTCCAAAACATGTAACATTTTTCATCAATGCACATGTATAGAAAAGCTACTTTCAGTTGATACTAGAGCACGTGCATGTACCAAAACAATTTGTACATGTGCCAACACTTGCACAAATAACATAAGAAGCTCAATTTTTAGTTGAGTACTGGAAGTTACAAAACATATTTAATCCAAAGAGAATAAATTGTTGGGAAATTCAATCAAAAAAATTCCAATGGAATGCCATCTTCAATAATCCATCCATGATCGGATTTTGACATTTTCCATTTCTTAATTTTTCCATTTTTTCTTTGATTGAACCTCTATCAACTTTATGCGTGCTGCACACACCAAGTGACTATATTGACAACTTATGGAATCAGGTTCATAGTCTTCAAAGTAAACAAAGTCCCCACTTTGATTAGTTTGTCTGAAAAAATAACCTTTCAGTATAATAGATTCTCTGTCATATTGAAATATGTGATCATTATAGTTTTCTAATAATTTTATTTCTCGTTCAGTGCAACGCATCAAATAATTCTTAACATTTTTATCGTTGCCAATAGGTGCAATTACAGCAAAAACATCTCCTGCCCAATAAAACAAACTTAACAAAATTAGATATATTTAAATTTATTTCTCGATCTTTAAATCATTAGAAAGCAATTCAAATGTTACCTTCTCTAACAAGATCAGAAACTCGATCACCATCGGATGATATTGTAGTTTCCTCTGATTGCATTTCTTCAAACATTGCAACAAAAAATTTTCCCTTTGTATTTAGCTCTGTATGTTTCCAATATTTTACATACATTTTGTTTTCACAAAGGTCATTGGATTTTGTGTTGTCTATGAGAACATCACAAAAAAAAGAATATTTTCTTTTATCCAATGCAAACACATTTCTAGACGACTTTGTTTTAATTGAATGAAATTTTTGAGTCCCATTGTTTCAACATCATTTCCAATTGATCTATCTACGTCTTTGACCCCAGTATGTTAGAAAAACATTTATATGGAAAATTAAAAGAAGAATTTGTAAATATGATATCAAAATACAATGAAAGATAATCTTTGCATGATAAATGTACAATGTTTAAAATTAGATTTCCAATAAAAAATAAATTGAATGTACCTTCGCACTTCCCTTGATGGGTTAGTCTCATGGCTTAGAGCAGCAATGCTCCATTAAACAACTTCTTTAGCGTTCACAAGTTGGCTTGCAGAGGGGTTCATTTGATATCTTCGAAGTGCTCGTTTTATGCAAGCTCCTGCACCGTCATGTTCTCCTTTTCCATGGCCAGTCTCAAAGAAAATCCAACAATGTTTAATGCAGGTTTTCTTATGAAGACAACACAACCAAAAGAATGATTGTGTAGATTTGAATTGACCCGTGCATCCGTCAGACCATATCCAATGTTCATTGGATGTTATTCCACAATTTTTCAAGGAATTATAAATTTTTCCAAAACAATGTTGTACAAAATATGTATCATGTGTATGATCGTCACTGATATAAAAGTGATACTCTTTAATTTTATGTCGATTTTCACTCGTGATTTCTATATAATCGACGTTTTGTTCAGTATGTCTATATATAATATGGACGAGCATGGAGACTTGGTCAGAATGATAGTATTCACTCTGAATTTATTTTTGTGGAACAAATGTGTAGTTTTCTAAAAAATCAATCAGTGACAAAATGGTCCCTGGTGGAAAAAATTCACGAGATTTTTTGAATTGCAAGTCTTGCCATCGAGCTCTATGGGAATGCTTGGTGTATTTGTAAATTTCTGCCTCAAACTTTCTCAAAAAGTCTATCAAAATCTTTTTGTCTTCTAGTAATTCAATTCTTTTAACACTATTTGCACCTTGAATCGATCTATCGATATATTCATATCTCTTCCATTTCACTTTCATTTTGGAAAATGATTGATCATTTATATCAGTATGATATTTGTTTTGAAATTTAGTCAAATTTCCACAATCATCGCATTTTTTACCAACAACACATTTCTTTTTGTAAAATAGTTCATCGCTTTTTCTTTCACATAGAATTTGAGATATGAAATCACGGATAGTGGAAGGAGGAGGTGAATCCTTCCATAATGTTCTACCAAAATCAAGGAATGTGTCATAATATAACTCAAATTCCACATGATAATGACAACAACAAGTGTCACGTACGGTGATAGGTTTTACATACCATGGTTTTTGTTGAACAAAAGCACTGATTGAAACATGAATTTGACGATTCTCTTATTTTAACTTGTTGAATAACTCTATTTGAGTGGTTTCCAAGAAATATTTTTCATGTTCTTAGTATTTATTTCGTGCTATTCTTCTTCGCATCACATGCCTTGCAGTTGGCGAAGCATGCAAATTTTTCTTCCAATATTCATATATTATTTTTTTAACATTTTATCCAAGTCCATATTTGTATGGTTACCTACAAATAGCTCTCCAACAAGAGAGTTCATCATTTACATCTACTTGCAGCCGAAATTTCTGATGTTTGTGCAAGGTTTTTCACGAGGTTCCTAACGCTCGTGCCATAGATGTTACCAAACGATTCTCCTTAGTACTTGATGAAACCATTTCCATATGTATTCCTCTACGTACAATTGAAACATTTTTCTCTCTGTAAACATTTTTTTTCACATTATCTTTCTCTTCAGAATTTGAAACAATCCATCAAATAATTACAACCATTTATATTTTGATTTATATATTTTTTTAAATTAGCTAATGTATTATTCTAACATCCATCTCCTCTTATTTGGAAGGTGGAGAAACCTATGACAACTTAGTGGTCAACCAATAGTAAAAATAGACATCACTTTCTCCTATTTCTAAATGTGGGCCAATTCATCACCCTTATTCAAGGAAAACCATGCCACTTGAAACAACTCATTGGTAGTTTGTAAGGGGACAAACTTTCACTCTTTATAGATGTCTTTCGGTCTTGGATCATTGGCCTATTTCCTTATGTCCAAGGAAAATGAGCTATTAGCAAACTAGAAGTAATTTTAGCTCTTACTTTAGAGCCAAAATGTGGTTTTATCCTATATAATATCCATAAAAAAGATGATATCCATTATGATCATAGTTGAGGCTACCTCTTGTGAGATAATGTAATTTGTAATACCATGTAGCTTAATCTCATACATAAAACCAAATACTACCTCAGTTAGACTTTAACTTAGTCCTCTTTTATTTTTATAATATTGAAATATGAACATGTAAAAATATTTTTTCAAAATAAATAAAATTCCATCCTCTCACTTTGACAACATGCTTGTCTCCTTCAAATAATTAAAAATACATGTGTAAAAATAACTCAAAAGGAGTTAAATAATATGGGGGCTTCTCACACACCATTTTTGTCCCCTTCCATAACTTTTTTCCCCTTTTTGTTGTTTTTTAAAAGTTTTAGAGGAATCATTAACTCATTGGGATTACCTAGTTAAGGTCTAGGTTAAAATCAAACTGAGTGCCACTATAATCTCTAATCTAGTGCCAACAAATAGGATGCCAAGACTCAACAAAAAAATTATGAATTTCAATACTTTCAACCACTTACTAGAAAACCCATGACTTTCAATAATTTCAACCACATATCAAAGTCGAAGGAAAAGGCTATATTTAAATTTGAAAGATTAAATTCATTTTAACCCTTTTAATTTGAAAGGTTAAATTCATTTTAACCCTTTTACATTGACGACTTGAAATAAATAATTTTTTAAAATGAAATGAAAAATAATTTAATTTTCATGCAAATAACTATTATTTACAAACCATTAAATGTGAAATATTTAACTATTTTTCGTTTAGCCATAAGCAAGAATTCACTTTGATGTAAATCCTCATATGGAACACAACAAGACTCCATAATTGCATCAAACCGATAATATTTAAGTTGAGGTTTGCTATGAAAGAAAAATACCATCAAAAATTGAACTCTCAAATCATCATTCCTTAAACATAATTACTATTAAAGTATATGAATTTATTCTTGAAATAAATGCAAGCCTTACATATATAGTAATTCAAGTTTTCATGTCCATTTTCTTATTATGATATGATATTACTACTTTAATTATTTTTTAATAAATTTTATGTAATATACAATATTTTTTTACTTAGCGTATACAATTCACATAATAGTAATTAGTGCATAGTGGTAATTTATCACGAAGAATTACCTTGATGGGGTGTTGAAATGTGTGCCATGTTGGGAGGGAGGAAAAATTGCCACCCGGCCATCACACCAACAATTAAAGAAGGGATGGTGCGGCCAACTACTCCCATGCAATCATACACATCAATGGTTACTGACAATGTAGAGCTTTAATCTAGAAACCTTTGACACCTCTTCAAATTCTTGGAATAGTTGGGGGAAAATTGTGGATATATGATGCCAACGATGTGTTGTTGGGTTTCTTGTGGAACTTTTCCTTTGCAGTGACTTGACCATTATGGAAGGTACAAGCCATCCTAGTATGAACTTCCATCATTTATTCCATTTCACTAGTTGGACTCTGCAATTTCCAAGCAATAGAAGTGTTACATGTAGTTAGCTAGTGCATTTTCTAGTGGGAGGATCTATACTAGAATTATTCTGGGGTTTTTAGGAGCTTGAATCCCATAAGTATTCTGGTATTACCTCTATTTTCAGCTTCTTTCATTTTTCCATTTAGTGACAATTCTATTGCTTTGGTTTTTTTTGGCCTAGGTTTTTCTTGGGGGAGGCTCAATGTGGTATTTGGGGGTGAGGTGGCCTAGCGCTTTCCTACCCATGATAGACCTTCTGACACATTTTTCTATTTATATAACTCCCCTATGGATCCTATGGCATCAATCATACCTATCTCCATTTCCATAAAACTCTCCATTCTGCATGCTATGTGTTAGCCTTGATTTGGATTCCAATCCTCAAAATTCTTGTTATCTCTTGGAATTCACTGGATGAGCTTAATCACCTCATTATATCCATGTCTTGGAAACAATGTAGCCAAGATGTTTCTTAGGTGGTTTCCTTAAAAATCTCCACTTTGAATGCTATGCGTTAGCCTTGGTTTGGATTCCAATCCTCAAAATTCTTGTTATCTCTTGGAATTTCACTAGCTCAGCTTAACCACCTCATTATCTCCATGTCTTGGAAACAATGTAGCCAAGATGTTTCTTAGGTGGTCCCAACTGCTCTGGCAGGCCCTAAGCACAACTGCAAGCCCAAACCGCTCCTTACCTCTACCATGTGGCTAGCCACCATAAGTCCACGACAAAATTTGGCTACTTGAAGCTTGGGTTGTTCGTGATAGGAATGCCCAATCAGACTCTAAGATTTAGGCCAATGTTGTTGATTGTGTTCCAACCCCGGACACACCAGGGGCCACAAAAATTGATACCTCCACTTTATCACTCTGTATTGGAAAATGGAGATGATACTAGGAATTCATCCGAGAGAAGCAGAAGGGTCACACTGAGATACTTGTCTATCTCAATGATATTTAGCAGGTTTAGAAGCATTTGGGATCATGTCAGGTGAGTCTGGACACTCGGTTGGAACACTTAGAGACACATCTTTGATGCACAAGACAAACATCACCATGACCAATCACTTGAGATCTCGCTCTTGCAACCTCTTCTAATGGAGGATGACACCTTAGGTCGATCATATTTTTATACCGATGTTTCAATTAATTGCAATTTAGTGTTTTCTATGTTACACAATTGTGAACAATCTTTTATATCTATATGATTTTTTATAAACTATATGCTACCATGGGAAACCATGTGTCATGCTCTAAAATTAAGTATATTGCAACATTTTATTTAAATAATTTTGATAAAAAACAAATCCTAGAACATCTTTGATTTCACTAGTCTAATTTCCCTTTCTCCAACCCATAACAATAAAAATTCTATATTATATATTTGAATTATGAATATATATGTGTGTGTGTGTTTGTTTTTATATTTATAATGAAATGTTGAAGAATTGTTATGGTTTTTTTTTTTGATATAATGTTTAATTTTTTGTTATATATATATATATATATATAGATATTAAAAATTATATCACAATTCAAAAAAATCATAACAATTCTTTAAGATTTGGTTATAAATATAAACATGATTATATATTATTAAGTGAAATGAAAAGCAATTATACTTATACATTAATTGCAAAAATATAAATATAATAAACACAATATAAAGATAAAATGGAAAATTATTGTGCTACCTTTTTTAAAATATAAATTTATTCCTCTTTTCTAAAAGTAAAGAATTTATCGCAACCAAATATTTTATTCTCAACGTTCATTATTAGGATTTAGAATTTAAGTTGAGAAATAAATAATATATACATGAAATAGCATAACTTAAATTATTTATACATAGTGCTCAGGAATTTTCATGCTATCGTGACCAAATTTATCATTTGAAGGTATAAAGTTCCTTGTCATTCAGGCTTCGGAGTGCAATTTGGAACATTCAAGAAATTTATATGACACCGAAAGTCCACTCTTTCTTAAATAAAACGCAATTCTTGTACCTTCACCATAATGTCTGTGGGATTTCTGTGAAAGGTCCATTAATCATATTAAGGGAGCCATTACAACAAAGTCGGCATTCTACTTTCAGAGCCAGACTGACCCTGCAAATAGGTGATCTCACCACTGCTTTTTATGTTATGTTTTCGGGTTTCTTGTTTGTGTGCCAGAATCATTGTGTATATCTTGGTGTATATTCATATGCCCTGTGTATATCACAAAGGTAACATGTCACACAAAGGTAACATGTCAGTGTGTTGTGGAAGGACATCAGTGAACGGTGAGGCCAAGAACATCTCGCCAAGGCCGAGAAAATTTGTGAATCTAGTTCTTAGACCCTTGAACTCATTCTGCACACTAAGACCTTTTTGATAGTGTGAAAGTCACCTCAGTTGAAGTTCTTATGTAGAAGTTATATCTCTTATAAGTTGACCTACATTGTTGATCACAAAGATACTAATGTTAGGGCACTTGTTAAGCCCCATAAATCTTTTGTGAGATGACCACTTGTGAACTTCTAAGAAGATTCTATAAGGTCTAAAACCTCCCTACACATTTAAGGTTAAGGATACAAAAATCTTTACCCCAAATAACTATGAGACTACATTAAATATAGGGACTTTAGGAGGAGAGGGGATCCCATTTTCTAGTATTTTACTTGTTCCATAGTTTAACAAAGCATCTAGGAGTGGGATTTGAGAGCATAACATAAGAGGAATAAAATTTCGTAATAAACATTTAGGCCATACTTCTGAAGGCAAATCCTTAGTGAGTGCTCCTTTTTCTTTGTATATGTATTTCATAACTAGATCAAATATAACATAACATAGGTCTCACTATTTATTTAGGTTTCCTACCGTATAATGTCATATGTTTAAATATATGGATGGTGTGTTCATTTGGTTTTTAATTTTTATTTTCAATTACTTCATAAATTTAAGCACTAAGCTAGCAATAATTATTTTGGGATTTAAGGAAATAATATTAATAATTTAAAATTTAATAATATTTGAAGATTTCTTGTGAAGAATTGTTCTAGAGGAATATTTATGTTATTGTATAGATCAAATTATAAAAAATCATTTATAAAAACCATGTTATCACACATTTTTATATGATACAAAGTAAAAAATTCAAGAAAGAGAGTCAAGATTCTATGAATTAAATAATTATCTATTGACTATGAGCCATGAAAAAAGTTATAGAATGAAATATTTTCCTATTAATAAAATACACATTTAAATACAATTTTTTGACTATTTGATTGATCTTCCAAGTTCTCTTGGACTCTCCGTGATAGTTCACATTCCACGCCATAACCATAACAAATTAGGTGTCTAACATTTTCGATCTTGCATATTTTCCCTTTAATTTTTTTGATATTAATACACCTTTGTAAAAAAGGTTCCATATGAACTAAATAAAATAAGAAGTGAGATGTATATTATTTAGAAGGTGCACTGACCATTTATTAGAATCACAATTGTTAGATCCTTTAAGACACTTCATTCCCCATTATGACGGTTCATTTGTAACAAACACTTGGAGGGGAAATTCGCAATTTTCTTGTTTTCTTTTCTATCCATTAAAAATGGTGTTCATTTCTCAACATACATTACCTCATATAATTACATTTTTTGTAAATAATTGTTTTCACATTATCTTTCTCTTCAGGATTCGAAACAATTTGTTAAATAACTACAACCATTCATATTTTGATGTATATATATTTTTAAATTAGCTAATGTATTATTCTAACATCCATCTCCTCTTATTTTGAAGGTGGAGAAACCTATGACAACTTAGTGGTCAACCAATAGTAAAGATAGACATCACTTTCTCCTATTTATAAATGTGGGCCAATTCATCACCCTTATTCAAGGAAGTCCATGCCCCTTGAAACAACTCATTGGTAGTTTGTAAGGGGACACATTTTCACTCTTGCTAGATGGCTTTCGTCTTGGATCATTAACCTATTTGGTTATGTCCAAGGAAAATGAGCTATTAGCTAACTAGAAGTAATTTTAGCTCTTACTTTTGAGACAAAATGTGGTTTTATCTTATATAATATCCATGAGAAAGATGATATCCCTTATGATCATAGTAGAGGCTACCTCTTGTGACGTAATGTACTTTGTAAGACCATGTAGCTTAATTTCATACATAAAACCAAATACTACCTCAGCTAGACTTTAACTTAGTCCTCTTTTATTTTTATAATCTTGAAATATGGACATGTAAAAATAATTGTTCAAAATAAATGCAATACCCTCTGTAAAAATAATTGTTCAAAATAAATAAAATACCATCTTTTCACTTTGACATCATGCTTGTCCCCTTCAAATAATTAAAAATACATGTGTAAAAATAACTCAAAAGGATTTAAATAATATGGGACCTCTCACACACCATTTTTTTCCCTTCCACTACTTTTTTCCCCCTTTTTGTTGTTTTTTAAAAGTTCTAGAGAAATCATTAACTCATTGGGATTACCTAATTAAGGTCTAAGTTAAAATCCAACTGAGTGCCACTATAATCTCTAGGCTAATTCCAACAAAGAGCACGCCAAAACTAAAAAATAAAATTATGACTTTCAATACTTTCAACCACTTATTAGAAAACCCATGACTTTCAACTATTTCAGCCACATATCAAAGTAGAAAGAAAGAGAAAGAGCTATATTTCAATTTGAAAGGTTAAATTCATTTTAACCCTTTTAATTTGAAAAGTTAAATTCATTTTAACCTTTTTACATTGACGAGTTGAAATAAATAACTTTTTAAAATGAAATAAATAATAATTTAAGTTTCATATCACTTTTATTTACAAACCATTAAATGTGAAATATTTATCTATTTTTAATTCATCCATAACCAAAAATTTTCTTTGATGTAAATCCTCATATGGAACACAATAAGACTCCATAATTGCATCAAAATGATCTCTCAAGTTGAGGTTTGCTATGAAATCAAAAGGCCGTGAAAAATTGAACTCTCAAATCATCATTCCTTATACATAAGTACTATTAAAGTATATGAATTTATTCTTGAAATAAATGCATGCCTTACATATATAATAATTCAAGTTTTCATTCATGTCCATGTTTTTATTATGATATGAAATTCCTACTTTAATTTTTTTTAATAAATTATACATATATAATAATTCAAGTTTTCATGTCCATGTTTTTATTATGATATGAAATTACTACTTTAAATATGAAATTACTACTTTAATTTTTTTTAATAAATTTTATGCAGTATACAATATTTAGTTACTTAACGTAATAGTAATTAGTTTATAGTGGTAATTTATCACGAGGAATTACCATGATGGGGTGTTTGAAATGTGTGATAGGGAGGGAGGGAAAATATTTCCATCACACCATCATACAAGCATTAAAAAAGGGATGGTGTGGCTAGCTACTCCCAAGAAATCACAAACATCGATGATTAATGACAATCTAGAGCTTTAATATAGAAACCTTTGATACCTCTTCAAATTCTTGGAATAGTTGGGGGGAAACTATAGATCTTTGATGCCAACGATGTGCTGTTGGGTTGCTTGTGGGACTTTTCCTTTGTAGTTCCTCAAGTAGTGGTTTAACCATTATGTAAGGTACAAGCCCTCTTGGTATGACCTTCCATCATTTATTCCATTTTACTAGTTGGACTCTGCAATTTCCAAGTATTAAAGGTGTTACATTTAGTCAGCTAGTGCATCTTCCAGTGGGAGGATTTATACTAGAATTATTTTGGGTTTTTTAGGAGCTTGACTACCATAAGTATGTTGGTATTAAACCTCTATTTTTAACTTCTTTCATTTGGCCATTGAGTGACAGTTCTATTTCTTTGTTTTGTTTGGCCCAGGTTTTTCTTGGGGGAGGCTTAATGTGGTATTTGAGGGTGAGGTGGTCTGGCCCTTTCCTACCATGGTAGACCTCCTGACATGTTTTTCTATTTATATCCCTCCCCTATGGCTCCAATGGCCTCAGTCATACTTATCTTCCTTTCCCTAAAACTCTCCCTAAAACTCTCCATGATGCTTGCTATGCATTGGCTTGCTTTGGTTTCCAACCATCCAAATCCTTGTTGTCTCCTACTTCACTAGCTAAGCTTACTCACCTCATTGTCACCATGCCTTGGAAATAATGAAGCCAAGATGTTTCTTAGGTGGTCGCAACTGCTTTGGCAGGCCCTACGCACAACTACAAGTTGAACTGCTGCTTACCTCTACCATGTGGCTAGCCACCATAAGTCTAGGACGAAATTTGGATACTTGAAGCTTGGGTTGTTCATGATAGGAACACCCAATCAGACTCTAAGATTTAGGCCAATGTTGTTGATTGTGTTCCAACTCCCTGGGGCCACAAAAACCAATACCTCCACTTTATCACTCTATATTGGAAAATGGAAATGATAATAGGAAGTAATCTGAGAGAAGCAGAAGGGCCACACATTGTCTATCTGAATGATATTTAGCATGTTTAGAAGCATTTGGGATCATGCTCGGTTAGTCTGGACACTCGGTTGACACACTTAGAGACACATCTTCGATGCAGGAGATAAACATAACCATGATCAATCACTCAGGATCTTGCTCATGCAAGCTCTTCCCATGAAGGATGACACCCTAGGTCTATCATATTTTTATGTCCATGTTTCAATTAATTGCAATTTATTATTTTCTATGCTGCACAATTGTGGACAAACTTTTATACCTACCTATTTTTTTGTAAACTATATGCTACCATAAACAACCATGTGTCATGCTCTAAAATTAGGCATGTGACAACATTTTATTACACTGTAAAGCATACCTATTTGAAATTTTTTTTCCTAAATTGCTACATGTACCATTGTGAGTCCTTGATTTTAATGTTATATGATTCAAATCCTCTCTACCTTACGATTAAAAACTGTTACATTTTTAATCAGTTACAGGAAAATATATATTAACGAACATCAGAATAATTTACTCTGTCTTCTGGCGTAGAAGCCATGAAGAATCCTGGGCGCGATGATCTCAGTGGCTTGACAGATGAACTCCTGTCCAAAGATGAGGAAAAGCTAGACGTGGTAGAGAGAATCAGCATCGACGACATGTTGCAGAAATTGATGGGAGAATTCAAGTGGTGGAAGCTCAAGAATTTTGTGCCTTCCAACCTCGCATGGACTCTCGTAGGCTTCCATACCCTGGTCATGATTTTTGCTGACTATGAGCCCCATTAGCACTGCAACACACAAAAACTGTTAGACGATTTCCTTTCCATGAAGCACGGGTTTGAATCTTGCAGCTCGACGGGATCTATATGTTCCATGGATCGGGCGTCATGGGACTGGAACAGAGGAAGCAACATTTCAACGGTTTCTGAATGGGATCTCCTATGTGACCACAAATACAAAGTCGGGGTTCTGCAATCTGCATCTTTCATTGGGTGTATTCTCGGTAATTAATCATCCCTTTTGCATTTATTTTGTCGGAGAGCCATAAATTATTTTTCTTATATTTTTTTCTGTTGATGTAGGTGCAGGGATATTTGGGCATTTGTCTGATTCTTCGCTCGAACAGAAGGGAGTGCTAAGGTTGGTCTCTATTTGCAACGCCATCGTCGGTTTCTTGACGGCCTTTTCACCCAATTTCTGGTTAAATCAGAGGATTCTGATGATGGACAAGGACAATGTAAGAATATGGATAAGGAAAAGAAGGGAACCAAGGAGATTGTTCAGAAGTTGCATTAGGGGAATTTTGAGGTCTAAAATGGGCCTCCTAAGAAAAATGTACAACCAAAATAAACTTTATAAGAACCAATAGGATTCAAGATGGTGATGTCAACCATGGGGGATGATTCACCATGTTTTAATTAAAAGGGTAAAAGGATTAAAAAATAGTAAAATAATAAAAACTACTTTTTCAAATCGTATTTCAACTTATCTCCCAAAGCTTTTACTCAAATTTCGAGCGGGAGTACTCATTGGACACAAAATTTAATTCCTCATCCAAGGAGTACCCATGTTGCATACTTTTGATGAACCCTACTACATGAAAAATCAGAAATACATGAAAAACATGATTGCAATAATGTTTTTCATGTATTTATCATTTTTCATGTAGTAGAGTCCATCAAAAGTATGAAACATGGGCACTCCTTGGATGAGGATGTTGGAAATGTTGTCATTGATGGCAAAGAAGGAAGCAGAAGAAAAGGAGAAGACAGCTGAGAAGAACAGAGGGAGAGTATATTTACAGATACAGGGCAGCAAAAAGAGAAGCAAGCAGCGCAAAGGAGGCAGCAGAGGCAGAGATAGGCAAAGGACAGCAATAGAGGCAATGGACAAGACAACAGGTAACATGTACAGGGAGCACAAGAAGAACAGAGACACGGTAGTAAAAGGAGAGGTGGAGACAGAAAATACAGAGGAAGAGACGAAACAGTCGAGCAATAGAGCGGAAGCAGAGGAAGAGATAGAGAAAGGAGACAGAGCATCAGAAGAGGCAGAGCAGCAGAGGCAGAGCCATTATCAAAACAGTGAAATGTTTGCAGAGGATTGGAAATAAACCTGTGTGTTAGTGGAAATGTGTGTTATAATAAGCGGAAGTGCCGTGTTGAGGTATATAACAAAAACAAGATGGGTTTATATATAATATAGTTTGAACTGAGATTATATAAAATGAAAACGTGACAATCTTTATGAAGCATAACCATAAGCATGAACTGAAACAGCGAGAAATAAACAGTAAAACCAGAAGGCGAGGACCAGTAGTTTTCGCGCGATATATGCCATTGAAGGACACATGTCCTCAAGATTCGAATGAAATGGTTGAAAGGGTACGGACCAATGTATACAATGTGGATATACATTATATAATGCTCATATAATGTATATAATGTTTAACTGATGAAAGGTTATATATATATATATATATATATATATATATATGCGCGGTGGAACCCTGAACTTTGGTGGAACCGTGAAGGAGCAGTAATGATGGTTTGGAATACCCAACGATTTTCATTGCACCGCTTTTGTGCAGTAAGTGGTTTTCGTGAAATCAGCGCGATCACATTCATTGGAGGACACGTGGCATGAGGCGGGTTCCCAAAACCGGTTACATCACGTGCTATCGTATGGTCCTTAACCCCTCGCGATATTACATGACCACCGTTGGATTTCCAGCAGGAGTGCGATAGTTTATTAACTGTCGGATGAGATGGGTAGGTTAACACTGGGACCCAGTTTCATCGCGTGGGTTTAAGAACTACATCTCGTGCAAGTGTCTAATGCGATTACCATAAGATTGGTTGTATGGAATGCAAGAGTAGGTGAATCATTGGATCCAAGCGGAGTTGGGTGCACGTTAAGCAAGGTAAGTACTATGGGCCCGAAAATGTTGTATATGTTATTGTGTGGTTGTAAATCCAAAATTGTGAGTTTTACTATAATGTTCCAAATATTTAAACAAAGGCTGTATCATATGTTACTGTATATATTATGGTTGGATATGAAAAAATAGAGCCGAGTGTCATATGAAGTGGGGTTTAATATAAGCTATAAGGTTGATTAGCACAGATAATGCCGAGGGTTGTTGACAAAAGGGTATGATAATACTATATGAAAAGGTCTCCGCTCGTGAATAAACCTTGGATATAAAATTTGGGCACTTCATTATATTGATTCATAGTTCATAAAGTCTGGGTAATTAAAACAAATCCGAAGGTTTGTATTATGGGATGTAATGCCCATTTCATATGGTGGGACCCTCACCTAATCGCATCAGAGAAAGTTCGCAACAAAACATATTAACAAAGAATCGCAATTGCGATGAAAGTCCAGACCTGATGGGTTTATAAACCATGACTGATATATGTTTGAGTTTTTTCATAACAGTGAATCATCACAATCGGAGCATTAGAGCATCGGAACTTCGGAGCATCATAGAATCATAAATTAGTAAACAATGTTTCATCGCATCGGCATTTGATCGCAATCAGAAGTAGTCAAGGAGCGATACATCGCATCGGGAAAATCGGCAAGTGGGCTCGTAAGGGCATTTTATGTACTAAATGATTCATTATTGTTATATTTCCAAGAGGTATTAGAACTAAATAACGCAACAGTTTATATGATTAAAAACAACTCTTATCATGCCAAGAGTTAAATTGTGATATATGAAAAGCGTAGTTACATATGTATGGCAGTTACACTGCAACAATAAGCAGGAAATCAATCAAAGCCAAAAGGGACAAACACAATCATAGAAAAGACAAACAAAGTTACAGAAAAGACAAGCATAGTGAACCGAGAGGGTGAATGAGTGGGCTGGAGTTTTTTTTTTTAATTGTAATTGAATGTAAATGTTTTTAATTGATTTATATTGTTGTGATGCATTGGCAAGTATTCGGAGGAAAACAAAGCTCCCACTGTAATATTGAAATTAATTCATGTTTTTATATTTTTCTGAATGAGCGAGTGAAAGAAATGATAAGGCAAAAATCAAAGAGGCATGGCTTTCCATTCCAAATTCATTGAGGAATGCGAACATTCATAAGAAAATATTTATAAATAATATCATCTTGATATGCAAAGAGAGGTTAGAGAGAGTAAAGATAGAGAATGCAAAGTATAGAATATTGAGGCAGAGAAGATAAGGAAGAGAGGAGCAGAAAGAGATGCTATAGAACAGAGCTGATATCTGAGGTAAATCATCAAACATTTCTTTTGATAAATTGAGGAAGTTGGAGCTTCCCTATCAAGTTGAAGCTTGATAGTTGTCAGTTGTAGCTGACTGAGGTTGGAGCCTCCTGTAGGTTGGTGCCTGCAGAAAATTGAAGGGAGTTGGAGCTTCCTTACAAGTTGTAGCTTGCAGAATTGAGGTTGGAGCCTCCTGTAGGTTGGTGCCTATAGAAAAACAGTGGTGAGAGGGAGTTGGAGCTTGCCTTTGCATCACAACAATAATAAGATGTGGTTTTCTCCCTTTATGGGTTTCCACTTATATCTGCTGTCTCTATCTGTGTTTCTTGTGTGCTGAGATGATTTACCAAATCTGCTTAATGTTTGCTGCTCTCATAATAAGTTTGATGTCACATTAATTTAATAATTGCTGCAACATATTAAGACTGTTCATATACTAAGGTTGGTTATAAAAGTAAGTTGTAAATAGGCTGATGAAAAATTTAAAAAGCTCATGTATGTGTTAAACTAATTCACCTCCCCCCCTCTTAGTTTAACTAAGTATTCAACAATTAGTATTAGAGCAGGTTCCTTTTATACCAGTTTAACCACTGAAAGGAGATCGTAGGCCTCCAAGATGGCTAGTCAAGAAGGAAGCTCAACCAATAAAGCCCCTTTCTTCACTGGTACTAATTATGCCTTCTGGAAAATCAGAATGAGAGCATACATAATGTCTCTAGGAATAGAGGTATGGGCTACTGTAGAATTTGGATATGCCCAAAAGGCAACTGACCCAGAAAGAGAAGCTAAAAAATAATTTGTAGCAAATGCAAAGGTCATGAATGCAATCTTAAGTGGACTTTGTGAGGCTGAATCTATCAAAATAATGCACAGTAAGACTGCTAAAGATATGTGGGATACTCTAGAGAATATCCATGAGGGAAAAAAAAAAGGTAAAGACTTCCAAACTTCAAGTAAATAGAGCCCAGTTTGAAAATTTAAAAATGAATGATGATGAAGATGTTGGCAGCTTCTTCCTAAAATTTGCAGAAATTGTTAACAATATGAAAGCTCTTGGATAAACCATACCAGAAAGTATAATTGTGCAAAATATTCTAATATCTCTTCCATCCAAATTTAATCCCAAGGTGTCTGCAATAGAAGAAACAACTGATTGGGAGACCTTGACCATGAACCAGCTACTTGGAAATCTAACTGCATATGAGATGAGGCTCCCACAGAAGAAGCCAAGTACGAGGGAGGCAACGTTTAAAACAGAAAATAAGAAAGAAGAAGAGGAAGAAATATGTTCTTTCTCGGATGAAGAAGAGGCAAAATTTGTCAAGAAATTGGATAGAGGCTCAGGTAAATACAAAGGTAAACTTCCTTTCAAATGCTTTAACTATGGAAGAGTTGGACACTATGCTGCTAAGTGTCCTCACAAGAAAATAAGGAATCAGGCTCAAGACTCAGAGAAAAATACATCAAAGAACTGGCAGAAAGGAAAGAAGTTCAGCAGAAAATCCTTCTATGCTCAACAAGACAGCAGTACATCTGAAGACTTAGATGAACCCACAAGTGAACAAGGAACCTCTGAATTTTTATTGATGGCCATAGAAGAACTTGAAGGACTCCTGCTAGAAGATGAAGAAGAAGAAGGTGAAGTCAACCTTGAGGGGGAGCTAAGAAGTGCTCTGGAGGAGATTGACAGACTCAAACTGAAGTGCAGAAGACAAAAGGAAATTCTCCTCAAGTATGTAAGAGAAGAGCAAAATTCAGAAGTCCTCATGCAGCTGGAGGTAGAGCTTGAAGAAGCCAAGAAGATAGAAGACATGTTACTTCAGCAAATAAAGGATAAAACTCAAGAACAAGAGAAGCTGGAAGAAGAAGTTGTATGTCTGAGGAAGAAATTAGAAAATGCTTAGAGGAAAGTGTCTACAAATTCCTCTCAAACAACAAGCTCTAGTAAGTTGAACGAAATTCTGGATGCTCAAAGATCTCCTATGATAAAAATTGGAATAGGCTATGAAGGAGAATCAAGTAAAAGCAAAGAAAATGAAAATAGAGATATTATTTTTGTAAAAGAAAAGAAGAATGATGAAGCAGCTCAAACAATTCCTACAAAATAAGAAACATGTAATGAGTAAGACAGAGATCAGAAGAAACCTCTAGTAACAAAGAATGCAATAAATACTAAGACAAGAGAAAAAGGATCATATACCCCTGAGTATGTCAAATTTGGAAGCCATCAAAGGAGATTCTTCCCTCCTATGAAGAATGCCACCTGTTATGTCTGCCACAAGTTGGGACATATTGCTGCATACTGTCATGCAAGGAGGAGTAATTCAAATCAACAAAAGATGCAAATAGTGAAGAGATTGTCGCAAGCAAACAAGTGGAGAAGACAACCTTACATCAGGTATGCAAATAGTTTCTATGGTTACTGTTTTTATTGTAAGGAATTTGGCCATAAAATCATTGAGTGTAGAAAGTACGGACAAAGATTGATATTCAACACCTCAAGGAGGTTTGTGAATCAAAGAAATTTTGTTCATACTCACAATTCTGCAAAAATTATGATCAAATGTTGTGTATGCAATCAAGTTGGACATATGCCTTCCAAATGTCCTCTCAAAAGATACCAAACAAAAGGATGCTTCGAGTGGATAAAGAAGGTGAATAAATGTGACTTGGCTCTAACTGCTCAAGACCTGAAAAGCCAGTGTTATTTGGACAGTGGCTGCTCAAAACACATGATTGGAAACAGAAGCAAGTTTATAACTCTTGATGAAAAGAAATATGGCAATGTTACTTTTGGCAATGATAAATCGGGAAAAATAAAAGGAAAAGGCTCAGTCAGCCTAGACAATGGTAGAGGAAAGGCCCAAGATGTACTATTTGTAGATGGGTTGAAAGAAAATTTTCTGAGTGTCAGTCAAATGTGTGATAAAGGATGTGAAGTTCTTTTTAGAGCACAAGATTGTGAATTCAGATCAAGCACCACAGGTAAGAATCTGCTCAAAGGAGTCTGAATAGAGAGTAATGTTTACATTGTGAAAGAGGAAGATGAAGCATGTCATCTTAGCAAACTTGAGGAGTCATGGTTATGGCATAAAAGGTTGGGACATCTCAGCTTCGATCACATCATCAGACTAAGCAAGAAGAAAGTTGTCAGAGACATGCCAGAAATAAGAAAGGCCTTCTAATACCATATGCAAATCATGTCAATTAGGCAAACAGACTCGCACATCCTTTAAGGCCAAATATGAGCTATCAACAAGAAGACCACTATATCTTGTGCACATGGACCTATGTGGACCTACAAGAACCAAAACACCAAGTGGAGAATCCTACTTCATGCTGATAATAGATGATTTCTCCAGAATGACATGGGTTGCATTTCTCAAGAATAAATCGGAAGCTCTGGAAAAATTCAAAATATTCAAAGCTTTAGCAGAAAATCAGACATGATGCAAGCTAAAATGCATCAGATCAGACAAAGGAGGTGAATTCACTGATTATGACTTTGTAGACCTATGCAATGAACATGGCATAAAGCAACAATTTACTATTGCAGGGAGACCTCAGCAGAATGGAGTAGCATAGAGACAAAACAGATATGCACAACAAATTGCCAGAGCCATGATGCAAGAGAGTAATATTCCTCAAACCTTCTGGGCAGAAGTAGTACACACAGCGGTGCATATCCTTAATAAAGCTCACTTAAGGCCAAGCAGTGACAAGAATCCCTATGAACTATGGCATGGTAAACCAACTTCAATCAAGCACTTTAGAATCTTTGGAAGCAAGTGTTACATAAATAATAATGATGAAAATATTGGGAAATTTGATGCAAAAGCAGATGAAGGGATATTTCTAGGATATGCATCCAAAAGTAAAGGGTACAGGTGCTACAACAAGGCTCTTCGAATAATAGTAGAAAGCATTGACGTGAGATTTGATGAAGAACTTCCAAACAATACAAGAGATATAGACTGTAGCAGTCCATCAGACAGTCATGAAGAAGAAAACCAAGATGATGATGAAACCAGCAAGACAACAAGAAGATGTTGAACTGAGCTCAAAAGGCCCCTCAAGATGCACTCAAAAGAACCATCCTGAAGATCAGATCATTGGAGGCAAAAGAGTAGGGGTCTAGACAAGAAGGCAGCTAACTGAACAGACATAAGAGGTATAGATAGCCATGTTATCACAAATAGAGCCAAAGAAATTTGAAGAAGCCAGCAAGGAAAAGTCTTGGGTGAATGCTATGAATGAAGAATTTGACCAAATTGAGAAAAATAATACATGGGAACTAGTTCCTAGACCCACTGAGAAAAATGTCATAGGCTCAAAATGGGTATTCAAAAATAAAATGAATGAGGAAGGACAGGTAATCAGGAATAAAGCTAGACTTGTCTGCAAAGGATATTCACAAATCAAAGGACTTGATTACGATGAAACATTTTCCCCTGTAGCTAGAATGGAAGCCATCAGAATGTTTCTGGCATTTGCATGCTACCAAGACTTCAAGGTATATCAAATGGATGTGAAATCTGCATTTCTAAATGGAGATCTAGAAGAAGAAGTCTACATGGAACAACCAGAAGGCTTCTCATTAACAGACAAAGAAGACTATGTATACAGACTAAAGAAGGCTCTATATGGACTAAAAAAAGCTCCTTATGCTTAATACTCAAGGCTGGATAAATATTTGCAAAACCAAGGCTTTAAGAGAGGAGGAGTAGACAACAATCTATACATAAAATCCCATGAAAATTTTCTCTTGATTGTTATAGTATATGTTGATTACATTATGTTTGGAAGCAACAGAGATGAACTAAAAAAAGGGTTTGCTGAGGAGATGAAATCAGAGTTTGAGATGTCCATGATTGGAGAACTCAGTTTCTACTTAGGACTTCAAATTCAGCAAAATAACACAGGTACATTCATCTCATAGGAAAAATACTTAAAAGAAATGTTGAAAAAGATCAAAATGGAGGACTGCAAACCTGTGTCAACTCCCATGATCACGGGATGCAAGCTATGTGCTGATGATGGATCTGCTGATATAGATCAAAGACTCTACAGATCCATGATAGGAAGTCTGTTGTACCTAACAGCATCAAGACCAGACATCATGCTAGCAATAGGACTTGTGGCTAGATATCAAGTAGCACCTAAACAAAATCACCTTCTAGCAATCAAAAGAATATTCATATATCTACAAGGAACTGCACAGTATGGAATTTGGTATCCAAAAGTCAAAAGCTTCACTTTGACAGCATACACAGATGTAGATTGGGCCAGCTGTGTGGATGAGAGGAAAATCACAAGTGGAGGTGCATTCTATCTAGGAGAAAATCTGGTGGCATGGCTAAGCAAGAAACAAACATCTATTTCTCTGTCTACAACCGAAGCAGAATACATAGCAGCAGCAGCTTATTGTACACAAGTCATGTGGATGAAGCAAACCCTATAAGACATGAAGGTAAGCATTGATGAACCTATCTGAATTAAATGTGAAAATACGTGTGCTATAAGCATATCAAAAAATCATGTGCTTCTCTCAAAAACTGAACATATCCCAATCAAGTATCACTTTCTCCAAGAACAAGTGGCTCAGAAGGTAGTAAAGCTGGAGTATGTACCAACAAAATAATAGACAACAGATATATTTACCAAACCTCTTGCTAGAGAAACATTTGAATATTTGAGAGATAGACTAGGGGTAGTATCTGTAGATGCTACTCTCTAATATGAAGAGAAAGCATAGTTTCAGGGGGAGAATAGAAACGAAAATATCATTCCAGGGGGAGATCAGCCAGCAAGGGAAGCATGAAATAGGTCTTCAAGATCAAAGAATTATGGCAAGAATACATCCAGCATAAAAGAGTCAATGAAAAGGCTAAAGGGTCAGTATTTTAGATTTAATCCGAAGTTTGGAGCAGTAGGGTACAAAGTCAGAAGATCTCAGAGAGAGGAAATGCAAGAAATGTTGAAAAGGATAAAATCAAAGGATCAAAGGATAGAATCTACATTAAGAGATGTGAAACCCCTTGCCATTGATGTCAAAGGGGGAGGAAGAGCTAGCAACAGAAGGGAGGGTCCCAAAAGGAAAACAGAGGAAGTATATTGCCATCAATGCCAAAGGGGGAGACTATTGGAAATGTTGTCAGTGATGGCAAAGGAGGAAGAAGAAGCAAAGGAGAAGACAACAGAGAAGAACAGAGGGAGAGTATATTTACAAAGATAGGGCAGCAAAAAGAGAAGCAAACATCATAAAGGAGGCAGCAGAGGCAGAGACAGGAAAAGGAAAACAACGGAGGCAATGGAGAAGACATCAGGTAACATGTACAGGGAGCACAAGAAGAACAGCGACACGATAGTAAAAAGAGAGGCGGAGACAAAAAATACAGAGGAAGAGATGAAACAATCGAGCAATAGAGCGGAAGCAGAGGCAGAGATAGAGCATCAAAACAGGCAGAGCAGCAGAGGCAGAGCCGTTATCAAAACAGTGAAATGTTTGCAGAAGATTGGAAATAAACCTGTGTGTTAGTGGAAATGTGTGTTATAATAAGCGGAAGTGCCGTGTTGAGGTATATAACGAAAACAAGACGGGTTTATATATAATATAGTTTGAACCGAGAATATATAAAACGAAAACGTGACAATCTCTATGAAATAGAACCATGAGCATGAACCCGAACAGCGAGAGATAAACAGTAAAACCGGAAGGCGAGGAACAACAGTTTTCGCACAATATATGCCATTGAAGGACACATGCCCTCAGGATTCGAATGAAATTGTTCAAAGGGTGCGGACTAATATATACAATGTGGATATACATTATATAATGCTCATATAATGTATATAATGTTTAATTGACGAAAGGCTATATATATATATATATATATATATATATATATAGATATATATATATATGCGCGGCGGAACCTTGAAATTTTTTGGAACCATGAAGGAGCAGTAACGACGGTTTGGAATACCCAACGGTTTTCATCGCACTTCTTTTGTGCGGTAAGTGGTTTTCGTGAAATAAGCGTGATCACATTCATTGAAGGACGTGTGGCATGAGGCGGGTTCCCAAAACGGGTTACATCGCGCGCTAACGTCTGGTCCTTAACCCCTTACGATATTACATGACCACTGTTGGATTTCCAGCAGGAGCGCGATAGTTTATTAACCATCGGATGAGATGGGTAGGTTAACACTAGGACCCAGTTTCATCGCGTGGGTTTAAGAACTACATCTCGTGCAAGTGTGTAACGCGATTACCGTCAGATTGGTTGGATGGAGCGCGAGAGCAGGTGAATCATTCGATCCAAGCGGAGTAGGGTGCATGTTAAGAAAGGTAAGTGCTATGGGCCCGAAGATGCTGTATATGTTATTGTGTGGTTGTAAATCCAAAGTTGTGAGTTTTACTATAATGTTCCAAATATTTAAACGAAGGTCGTATCATATGTTACTGTATATATTATGGTTGGATATGAATAAATAGAGCCGAGTGTCATATGAAGCGGGGTTTAATATAAGCTATAAGGTTGAGTAGCACAAATATAATGTCGAGGGTTGTTGACAAAAGGGTATGATAATACTATATGAAAACATCTCCGCTCGTGAATAAACCTTGGATATAAAATTTGGGCACTTCGTTATATTGATTCACAGTTCATAAAGTGTGGGTAATTAAAACAAATCCAAAGGTTTTTATTATGGGTTGTAATGCCCATTTCATATGGTGGGACCCTCACCCAATCGCATCGGAGAAAGTTCGCAGTGGAACATGTTAACAAAGAATTGCGATTGCGATGAAAGTTCGGACCCGATGGGTTTATAAACCATGACTGATATATGTTTGAGTTCCGTCATAACAGTGAATCATCGAAATCGGAGCATCGGAGCATTGGAACTTCGGAACATTGGAGAATCATAAATGAGTAAACAATGTTTCATCGCATCGGCATTTGATCGCAATCGGAAGTAGTCAAGGAGCGATACATTGCATCAGGAAAATCGGTGAGTGGGACCATAAGGGAATTTTATGTACTAAATGATTCATTATTGTTATATTTCCAAGAGGTATCGGAACTAAATAACGCAGCAATTTACATGATTAAAAACAACTCTTATCATGCTGAGAGTTAAATTGTGATATATGAAAAGCACAGTTACATATGTATGGCAGTTACACTCCGACAGTAAGCAGGAAATCAATCAAAGCCAAAAGGGACAAACACAGTCTCCAGAGGAAAAAAAAGCTCCCACTGTAATATTGAAATTAATGCATGTTGTTATATTTTTCTGAATGAGCGAGTGAAAGAAATGAGAAGGCAGAAAGCAAAGAGGCATGGCTGTCCATTCCAAATTCATTGAGGAATGCTAACAATCACAAGAAAATATTTATAAATAATATCATCTTGATATGCAAAGAGAGGTTAGAGAGAGTAAAGATAGAGAATGCAAAGTATAGAAGATTGAGGCAGAGAAGATAAGGAAGAGAGGAGCAGAAAGAGATGCTATAGAACATAGCTGATATCTGAGGTAAATCATCAAACATTTCTTTTGATAAATTGAGGAAGTTGGAGCTTCCCTATCAAGTTGAAGCTTGATAGCTGTCATTTGTAGCTGACTGAGGTTGGAGCTTCCTGTAGGTTGGTGCTTGCAGAAAATTGAAGGGAGTTGAAGCTTCCTTGCAAGTTGTAGCTTGCAGAATTGAGGTTGGAGCCTCCTGTAGGCTGGTGCCTATAGAAAAACAGTGGTGAGAGGGAGTTAGAGCTTGCCTTTGCATCACAACAATAATAAGATGTGGTTTTCTCCCTTTATGGGTTTCCACTTATATCTACTGTCTCTATCTATGTTGCCTGTGTGCTGAGATGATCTACCAAATCTACTTAATGTTTGTTGCTCTCATAATAAGTTTGATGTCACATTAATTTAATACTTGCTGCAACATATTAATATTGTTTATATACTAAGGTTGGTTATAAAAGTAAGTTGTAAAAAGCTGATGAAAATTTTAAAAAGCTCATGTATGTGTTAAACTGATTCACCCCCCCCCAGTTTAACTAAGTATTCAAGAGAGGAATTAAATTTTGCATCCAATGAGTAGTCCCGCTCGAAATTTGAGTAAAAACTTTGGGAGATAAGTTGAAAATACAAGTTGAAAAAATAGCTTTTTCTTTTTTCCCTCTAAAATTTGATGATGTAGTCAAATATTATTTTATTACTTCCACTATTATTTTATAATTTCCTTAGGAGGCCCATTTTAGACCTCAAAATTTCCCTAATGGGTAACTTGAAGATGATTCACAAGAATTTGGGGAAGGGGAAACATCAACCTTCTGATAGGCAGCAAAAGCTTCAGAACTACGGTAGTGAGAGCACATTGATGGAGATAGAAAGTGCCATTGAAGGAGCCATTAGCCATTGCAAATGGTCCAATTGCATTTATGGTAAGTAGTGTGGTATCAACACTATCCTCACACTAGTAGCCCTACTTTGTTCATATACCCATTCGTCTCTTGTTTTACAATAGTGCTTTCTTCTAGGGTAGTCTGATCCTAATGGGAATTCCTCTTATGTTTTCAGTGTTAATAGTGGTTCCTCTAGATTCTGATAGGCATACTTCTATTGTTTTTCCAGAAGTCCCTCCAGATCCTTGTAGGGGTTCTTTTTTTGTTTACCTGATTTATTATTATTTTCTCCTCGCTCAGTCCCAGGGCTCAAACATAGGTTCAAGTTTATTAGCCAGCCAAATTCTCACTAGCATTCTTCATCACCACAGGCATTATTATTTTATCAAACTTCCTTTTAGTGTTTTTTCTATTATGAGTACTGCTACTGATAGGAATTCATCTTAGACCTTGTAAGCATATTTTTTACTCATGTAATTAGTTATGGTGTTCTACCACTTGGTTAGATAACAGTCAATCAAGTGGTTAATGATGCCCTTTGTGCAAAGACATTGTTTCTCATTATTCATAGCAGTAAGCGGCGGTGTTGTGTAGGACTCCATGACAATGTGCTGCCAAGTCCTAAGCTTTTCCATCTCAAAATAAAATAAAATAAAAACGACATGAAAATGTATAGATTAGGAATAGAATTTTCATTCTGCAATTATTTCCGTCATCTATGAAGAATCCCTAAAGTCCACTACATTTCTCTGGATAAAAAGCTTTTCATTGTCTCTGATTGTAGATACCGTTAACTAATTGCAATTTCTGTCTCTGATTGCAGATACCATTATCTGTTCGAATCATGGATGTTCTGCTGAATCTTAAGAAGGATCTGACGGAAGATGACTGCAAGGAAGATGACTGCAAGGTTATTGCAAGAAGTTCATCATTAACCAACTACAAAACTGTTGTCGCAGATCTCGCAAAGTGCTTTAATAGATCTTCAAAGAAAACCAGATATGTGATGCTTTATGTGAAAAATTGGTTAATATTGTATATATATGGATATTTTTTGTCACCAATATGCCTTCGTCATACATCTCCATGTTGCTGAAATCAGCTTCTTCTAATCACTAGTGGGCTTCATTTTTGGTCTTGTACTCTTGAGGCACTGAATGTGAACGTAAGATTTTTGTGACCGATGATAAGCTACAAATTATAAATTATTTGGTCCTTGCAGATTCTTCAATTCAAAAGCAGCACACATAGGTCCTACTAATTTCCCTTGTCACAGGCTAGCATTAGGGGTAGTATCCTCTAGCGCCTATTCAGGTGGGAATGTGATATAGTTATATGCTTCATTTTCAATGGAAGAATATGTTTTATCATAGAAATCTCAATCAACTTTGTGTTGATTTATGTATGCGATACAGTTATGTTGAATTTTGACCTGAAGAGTATGTTTTACCAAACAATTCTCAATCCACTGTGTGTTGAATTTTGTGAACGATACAGTAATGTTGCATTTCAATGGTAAGAGTATAAGAGTATGTTTTATCATAAAATGTTCAATCAACTTGTAATTGATTTTAATTATTTATGTAATTTTATATTATAAATATATTGTAAATCATATTCTTACTAAATCCTACTTAAACTTAACAACAAAAGTTAAATTTATGATGCGAAAATCAAATAAATTCAAACCAGGCATGTAAGAATCTAGCCATATTTTTAATCTTTTTTATTCTATAAAAATGCTGAAGAAACCTTTTTTCTTGATGGGATAAGGTAGAAGCTTAAATCTGTAATTGAGATACAAGAAAACGCATACTTGTGCGAAAACTGTAAAGTACCAACACTTGAGACCAGTTACTGACAGGTTTCTGCTCGTAATCATCGAATTGTTCAGGCTACTTGAGTATTTCTGGTCGTAAGCATCAAATTGTTCAGGCAACTTGAGTCCGAGTCTATTGATAACTTTGTTTTAGTCTGTTCAGCTTTCAAATTTCAATTTTGTTTCGAGAGTAAAAATAAATTTAAAATATCAATCAAGTTTTTAATCGTGAAAATTAAAATATCAATCAAGTTTTTAATGGTGAAAATAGGTGAAAATAGATATAAACATTTATGGTTTCAAAAATCAAAATCTTAAAATAGCTGTAATTTAAATTTACAAAAATTTCTACCGAATTTTATTAAAATCTTACCATAATTTTGTAGGTAAATATGGTCGGAGAAAATGTTTTCAATGTTGAGGATGAGCTTGATAGCGATGAGGATAAAAGAGTAATTTTACGACGCTTTCGGAATTCCTCGGGCTTCACCACGTCTGGCAGCCTGGAATGAAGCGACTGGAGGCAGCTCGAGCGGCATACTCCCACGCAAACGCTTCAAGTACAGTTGGTGTTTCTATAGACATCAAGTTATTTAATGAATTGACAAGCTATATGGTGTTTTCCCGTAATTGGTAGTTTGAATATTGATAAGATATTTCGAGCCATACCTGCAAATGGCTTGCTACTTCACTGGTGTCCTTGACTGTTCCGTATCACAAGAAACTGAAATATCATTTTTGGATCCTCTTTCATTGATTCATATGATAAACCTGCAGCTGCAAGAACTAGGCGAAGATTATCCACCGAGCAGATGCTCGGAATATTAAAGTACAGGGTTCCTTGCCTGAAATTCTCAGTTCAATGTTTCGGCTTGACAGGATTCATGAGAGGTGATGATTTCTAAAAGGTGTGTAAGGTTGTTGCTACAGTTATGATAATTTTAAAGTTTGAGAGGTGGATTGACATCATGGCAAAGGGTAGCATTCAAGCTATCCATAGAGGTTTTCTTTTGACCATTTCCACATATATATCAGTGTCATAAATATTCCCCATCTCAGTAAAAAATTCAAATTTTAGTTTCAGATGATGTTTGATATTTAAGAACATTTAATTGTTTGCATTTTGACCAAATATGTTTCTTGCACATTCCGGAAACCTATAATAATAAACAAGCTAGATGATTTGACTGAAACCTCAGTTTTCTAGCTCTCTCAATAAATATAATTCAGTTATAATAACACATTCTAGTCATTCTTATTAGTTATTTTCCAGCTAGAAACATAACATACTTTCCTCTTCTTTGATGTACTCCTCAAAAGTATTTTTTACAACATTCATACGAAGCAAACAAGCTAGATGATTTGACTGAAACCTCAGTTTATAAGAGTAAAAAATAGTTATTGAATTAGATACACATTCTATATAGATTGAATTTTGATTGCACCACCTACATTTATGTCATTTTGGAGTGTTAGCAATAATCTTTTATGAATTACTCCTTGATAGTATTGTTTATACTGTACAATTATAGAAAAATGACTTCAAACCATAAATTTTCCAATTAAGTGTGGATCCCTTGAAAAAAATGAAATCTAAATATACCAAAAGTAATAATAATGTGTAATAATAATGTGTAAGTTATTACTAGTTCATTGCCACTGGCAAAAAAAAACGGTATGAAATCTAAATATACCAAAAGTAATAATAATGTGTAAGTTATTACTAGTTCATTGCCACTGGCAAAAAAAACGGTAGCAAAACTGTAGATCTGGACACTTTATTTTGGAATCAGCGCGATTGCTTACAATACCTAGTCCATTGACTTGAATAACTAGTGAACCATACAAGACATAAGAAAAAACCACTCTGTGTTGAATTTTGTGAATGATACAGTAATGTTGCATTTCAACTATAAGAGTATGAGAGGATGTTTTATCATAGAATGTTCAATCAATCAGTAATTGATTTTAATTATTTATATGATCTTAGGTTATAAATATGTTGTATATCATATTCTTACTAAATCTTATTTAAATTTAACAACAAAAGTTAAATTTAGGATGTTAAAACTAAACTAACCATCTTTTTAATCTTTTTTATTCTATAAAAATGCTGAAGAAACTTTTTTAAGGTAAAAGCCTAAATCTGTAATTGAGATACAAGAAAAAACATACTTGTGCAAAGGAAGTCTTTATAGGTAAAACTGTAAAGTACCAACTTCTTAATGTAAGTTTTCTCCATCAACAACAACGTAAACACAGAAAAAACCCAAAAAACGTGAAGAAAGTTTTTTTTTCTTTTTTAAGAGGATTATATATATATATATATATATATATATATATATATATATGAAATACTGTTTATATATATATATATATATATATATATATATATAAATGTGTATATGTGTATATATTTACTTTTAATGATATATAAACTATATTTTTAATGTTATTAATATACGTAGTTGTAATCAAATTATGTAACTTAATAGCCCATTTCTTTCTCTGTAGTTGTAGCTATCCCAATCTTCTTGTTCACTCTCTGTAGTTGTAACCATTCCGCATGATTCATGTGAGAGCATTTCCTCTATACTATTTCCTACTTGTATGATTCATGTGAGAGAATTTCCTCTATACTACTCTTTCCTATGTTACTGTTTTACAGCGTTTACTTTACAACATATAATGCAATTGCTATTTTAATAATTTTGATAAAAAAAACAAATTCTACAACATCTTTGCTCTCACTAGTCTAATTTCCCTTGATACATGCCATAACAATAAAAATTATTTTTTATAGATTTGAACTATAAAATAATATATATATATATATAAATATAAAACAAAGGATTACAAAATATATCAAAATGCAAAAAAATCATAACTATATATTACAAAGAATTAAAAAATTAATCAAAATGCAAAAAAATCATAACAATTCTTTAACACTTCGTTATAAATATAAACATGATTATATATTATTTAGTGAAAAGAAAAGCAATTATACTTATACATTAATTGCAAAAATCTAAATATAATAAACACAATATAAGAATAAAATGGAAAATTATTGTGCTAACTTTTTTAAAATATAAATTTATTCCTCTTTTCAAGAAGTAAAGAATTTATCACAACCAAATATTTTATTCTCAACCTTCGTTATTAGGATTTAGGATTTAGAATTTAATTTGATAAATAAATAATATATACATGAAATAGCATAACTTAAATTATCTATATATAGTGCTCTGGAATTTTCATGCTATCGTGATAAACTTACATTATTTATATAGTGCTCTGGAATTTTCATGCTATTGTGACCAAAGTTATAATTTGAAGGTATAAAGTGCCTTGCCATTCAAGCTTCGAGGTGCAATTTGGAACATTCAAGAAATTGATATGACACCGAAAGTCCATTTTTTCTAGAAGCTGTATCTCCCGATCAAACGGACGAGCTTAAATTAAACGCAATTCTAGTACCTTCACCATAATCTCTGTGGGATTTCTGTGAAAGACCCATTAATCATATTAAGGGAGCCATTACAGCAAAGTCGGCATTCTACTTTCAGAGCCAGACTGACGCTGCAAATAGGTGATCTCACCACTGCCTTTTGTGTTAGGTTTTCGGGTTTCTTGTTTGTGTGCCAGAATCACTGTGTATATCTTGGTATATATTCATATGCCGTGTGTATATCACAAAGGTAACATGTCAGTGTGTTGTGGAAGGACATCAGTGAAAATCTCGCCAAGGCCGGGATCCCGGCAGAAATATGAGCAGAGACCGAATCCTTTTTCCACCAGCGGCCTTGACAAGTTCCATAGCCTCTGCGCCGAGCTCTCTGCCAAAAGAAAATATATTGCGAACAAGATTGGCGTGCCGGAGGACATGGTGAGGTTCGTAGCTTCGAATAAGGGATGGGTTCCCGTTTTGATTGGAGTCAGAGATCAGGTAACTGGGAAGAAAAACAGTGATGGGGACGTTTCCGCTGATTCGATCCTGGGACCTGAAAAGAATAATAATGACGGAATTGGCGGAGAACTGTCCAGTACTAGACCTGCGAGTCCAGTACATGGGTTAGCTAGATTCTTCAGGGAAGCCAGGCCGGCCATGGCTTACGACGCCAGCGTGCGTGCATCCATGGTGTTCTGTTTTGCAATCCTCTTCACAATTGCTTGTTTGTATCTAGCCACTGTGTATGGAAAGGAAAGGAAAGTAGTCACAATGTTTGGAATGGAAAGGAAAGTATAACAGGATGAACAGGAACCATAATAATTGCAAGATAGTGCATGTTGTAACTCTTTTATATTGACAGCATATTGTAACTTTTGTACGATTATATTGATGGCAAGTTTCAAAGGCTCAATTTTGTATTTTTTTTTAAAGATTTATTTCAAACTATGAAAAATATCAAAAATCATATTTTATTTTTTAAAATTCTGATGGGTCTTGAACATTAATAGAATGATGTCTTTATTTAAAAATGTTATTACCTTCATTTTATATGTTAATGATATATTTTATTTTTTATTCTCATTTCATTTGTAAATTTTTATGGATATTTCACTAGATAGTTCATCACAATAGATTTGATAAAAATAGACTAAAACTTTATATTATGAGAGTTCATTTCCTTAGATTCCAATTATTAATTACTATTTCTACTTATGCATGTGATAGATAAAATAAGAAAAAAAAAGAACAATAAAATACAATCACAAATCAACCACAATGAAGACAATGATATGCTCTAGGAAACCATTACTAGAGGAGACCCAAAAATAATGTCAAGTTGTTGTTCTATCTCTTTATAAAAAATGGAAATAATACAAGTACAAAAGGAGAAGGAACTCTATATGGGGTTAACCAATACCTATGGCCTCCTTTATAGACACTAAATCCCCTCTTTTATGGTTTCTCACTCCTACTCCCAAGTTTTTTTAATCTCTTCTGGAACATGATATAGTTGAAAATGAATGGAACCATTTTTCATTCTAGTGGCTTGGTTATAACATACTCAATATCCAAATAAGGTTAAAGTTTGACTCTTTCAAATTTCATCTAGAGATACAAATTTAACCCTTATAAAGTATTCTTCCAAGTCAACATGAGAATAACTCATTTTGTGTGAGTAATAGGGATTAACATGCCACCCTCTCAAACCACGGTGGTCAAACACGCTAGGTAAACTTTTGAGAAGCTTAAATTTTGAAAATTCCATTTACGATGGGGTTGTGAGGCTCATAATCAACCTCATCTGGCTCCATTGGGGAGACCACGTGAGGAGTGCTAGTTGGGGAAAATAAATTTCAGTTTGTGGGGAAATAGTAATTGGAGAAATGAGCAGAAAGAACCCTGGAATCAAATTCAGGTGATATTGACCATTCACAGCCATAGCCTTAAAACTATCTTGGACCATAGTAAATATTGATTAATTATTGCATGGTTCAAATAATAAATGGAAAAGATCTCCCAACACATGATCGAGAGATCTCGACTGGAGGGAAAGTAAAACCATCAAAACTTCAACCGGATAGCAGTGATCTGACCCCGAAAAAACATGTGTCTTGGAAAGAAAGGGATTGGTCAAATACCATGGAGCATTGGATGATTGCAAAAACCTTAGTGAAACCTGATCTAACCCCCCACGAAAGTTGTCCAAAGTATTCACATGTCCCTCATGCACACTTTTATTATCATGTCACATTCAAACATTACTCAAGGTTCCTTAAATATTATATACAATTCCTACAATTCATGTGTAGTAAATGTATACAATGACACATTACAACACTAGATAATGTTCACTTATATTTAAACTTGCAATAGTTCATGAGTTAGGAGTTTTAATAATGAGGGATATGTTATGACTAATTCACTATAGGTTGATTTTGGTTTCATTTAACTAAATTTGGTTGAGTATGGTTAATTGTGGCCAACTTTGGTTTATTGTGGTTGAATTTGGTTGTTTACCACTAACAACAATGCATAATAGTTGGGTATAATTTCTTATTGACTCTAATTCACTATAGTTGGGCATATTTAATCTTCACTGACTTATGTTCCATTACTACATTCGTAAAGAAATATGCAACATTTCGATATTCATCAATGGCTACGCTACATTGCAATGTTACTTATTGGTTATGTCACATTACAACATTTATCTTGGTTGGTTTATGTCAAACTATTATATTCCATAATGATTTTTCATCATTCAATAAGGGTTGTGTGATTACTCAAGGGAGTTTTTGGATTATGACATTCCCTAAAAGCTATATTGACTTCTAAATTGATGTGTAGTGAAAGCATGCAATGGTATATTATGACAGTTGATAATGTTCACTTATATTTAAACTAGAAATAATTCATTTTTTGAATTATCAGTAAAAAAAATTGAAATATTATGACACGTTGAATATATGTTGATTAAGGATTCCTTTAGCTAAATTGGTTTACCATAACACACTATGGCTGAATGTAGTTATCTATTGGTGATTACAATGGGATATGGTTGAATTTAGTTGATGGTTGACTCAGGTTCATTGCGGTTGTGCATATTTTATCTTGGTCGAGTTATGTTGTATTAATGTTTTTCTGAATGGCTATGTTGTTGAGGCCCTTAGTATGTAGACATCCACAATGTGGAAACAAGAAAGGACATCGTGGTGTAGAATTAATAAACATAATAGAAGAAAGTCATGCCATGCAAAGCATAGATATTTAGTGCTAGTAAAGAGCTTCCATGCTTAAGGTAGGTAGAGTGAAAATAGTAGGTGGGATTCCAGGTGACCAAAGAAAAATGTGAAGAAAGGATGAGGACAACTAACTAGATTAGGAGTGGATCATATTGAGCTTGTTACGTTGGTACTAGAAGAAGACTAAAAAAATTACGTGTTTTAGTATCTTGTTAGCCTTGGTTATGCCACTATATAATGTAAAGCCTTAGGCTAAATGGAGGGTTGGATGGTTATCAATTGTCTATAGGAACTTTTTTAAGATAGTTGATATTTTGTACTATGGGTCATTATAGTATGTAATGCATTTTGATGGTTGTAGACTTGACCAAATTTTGAATGATAATTTGGTTCATATTGAATATTAATAGAATGATTCCATTATTTAAAAATGTTTACCTTCATTTTATATGTTGATGATGTATTTTATTTTGATCCTTATTTGATTTGTAGGCTTCTATGAATATTCCACTAGATAGTTCATCACAATAGATATATTAAAAATAGACTAAAATCTATATTATGAGGGTTCATTTTCTTAGATTCCAATTATTAATTACTATCTCTAATTATGCATGTAATAGGAAAAATATAAAAAATAGAGAATAATAATTTAGAATCACAAATAAATCACCATGAACACAATATATGCTCTACGAATCCCTTATGGGCAGAGACCCAACAAGAATGCAACGTTGTTTTTCTCTCTTTATCAAGAATGAGAATAATACCAGTACAAAAAGAGAAGGAACTCTCTATGGGGTTAACTAATACCTATGACATGATAATTTTCTATAGACACTAAACCCCCTCTATTATTCTCTCTCACTTTGTAGGTTTTAAACCTGTACAAAAATTACCTAAAAACAAATTCTTAAAACATAAATTAAACAATGGAGAGAGAATAAAACATAAACACAAAAATTTTTCCCTCGATCCCAAAATGAGTACTAAAAGATTGATTTTTCATTATATTCTTTTCAATGTTACAACAAATATATATACATGCCGAAATATTCATAAACCCCAATCCATTAACCTTGGATTAGAACATAAGCATAACTCCCTTGACTAGATCTACAAAATACCATGGACATAAAACCATCATGCCCAAAACCATGTGCAAACATGTGCACAAAATCATAGGTAGGTTCACCCGCCTAATATAGGGTCAAAACAAAATTCCCCGAGCATTGCCCCAGACCCTGAGCAAGGGGGCTATCATCCCCTTGAAAATCCCCCAATATGGGAGGTTGCGCCAGCCACAATGAAAGCGGAGGGTTGCCCTCCTTCTTGTTCCCCGCTTCACATGTGGGGATATTCGTTGAAATAATATAAAACCCACCCAACATTCTCCCACTTATTGTTTTATTTCCATAGGGGGACATTTAAGAGCTTAGTCATTGGTCTAAACATGCAACGACCATTGTTTCTCTACATCAAGAGAACTTCTCAGTTTTCACAAACTTTGTCAATGCATATGCAACATTATTCAAAGTGTCCACCTTTACTAGCAACAACTTTTTTCCCTCAACAATATCTCTCAAAAATTGATACTGAACAACAATGTGCTTTGACTTTGAATAATAAGAAGGGTTATTAGCCAAGAAAATTGCACTTTCTCTATCATAGTCTATCCTTATATCTCACTGCACCAACCCCATACATAAACACAATCTTTGCAACTAAACTAATTCCTTTCCTGCATGAGTGGTTGCCCTGTATTATACCTCTGTAGTTGAAAGAGCCACTATAGAGTGTCTTTTTATCATCCAACTTATTGCACCTCCAAATAAGCTAAAGACATACCCACTTGTAGGTCTTTTTTGATCCAAATCTCCAACCCAGTCTACATCAACAAAACCATGGATGTCCAAAACTCTATCCAATCCTAGTCTTCCTTGGTAGCATAGACCATAATCAATAGTGCCACACAAGTATCTGAAAACCCGCTTCATTGTTGTCCAATGCTTCTTCCATAGTTTTGACATAAACCTACTCAATACTCCAACTGCATGTGCAATTTCTGGTCTAGTACAAACAATTGCATACATCAGGCTACTCGTTTTACTTACATATGGAACATGAGACATGTCTTCTTCCTCTTCTTGTGTCTTGGGACACTGTTCAGCCGATAAATTTACACATACATGAATAGGAACCTTCACTCATTTACTATCATGCATATTAAACCTCTGCAATATTATCTCCACATAATTCCTCTAGTTTAACTAGAGCTTCCTCTTTTCTCAATCTCATTTAATTTACATGCTCAAAATATAGTTTGCAACACCAAGATCCTTCATGTCAAATTTGGAGGTCAATTGGGTCTTCAAATACTGGATAATTTATTTTTCATTTCTAATGAGAAACATATCATCCACATACAAGACCAAATAAATAACGTTGTCACCTATTAATTTAAAATACACAACGTGATATACTTTTCTTATGGTGAAGCCATGTCCGTGTACATATGTATCAAATTTCTGATACCACATGCTTGGTGACTGTTTTAAACCATACAGAGACTTTTTTAACCTGCATATGAGTTCTTTCTTACCCTTCACCGCAAAGTCTTCAGGTTGCTTTATGTAGATATATTCTTCCAGATCCCTATGAAGGAATGTTGTCTTCACATCCATCTATTCTACCTCAAAATAAAAAGCAACAACGATAGATAAAAGTAATATAATAGAAGTTAACTTGGCAACAAAAAAACAAATATCACCAAAATCAATTTCCGACACCTGAGAATAACCTTTTGTGACCAACCAAGCTTTTTATTTCTCCACCTTTCCTTTTGTATTGATCATCTTCTTAAACATCGATTTACTGCCAATGGGTTTCCTTCCAGTTGACAATTCCACTAGATCAGAAGCCTCATTTTTGTCTAAATATGCCATTTCATCAATCATGGACTCCTTCCAGAGTTTTCGAACCTGTGAATCTACTGCCTCCCTAACAATTTGGGGATCATCATTGATGATAGATAAAGAAAAATTTGAATAGAAATCAGATGGACTATACCTTTCTGGTTGCCTTCTTTTCTCAAACTGATCTTCTCAAATCTGGAGTTTGTGGCTCTTCCTCTTTTGATTCTTGTTCTGATTCATCCTCCTTTAGCTCAAACTCTATCTTCTCAGGTTCCTTTGGTAGAAATTCATGTTTACTAACATCTTTCACCTCTCTAAATGCCACATCTTAGTTTTACACAACCTTCCTTGTTTCTGGGTTCCAAAGCTTATAACCTTTTAACCAATCCTTATACCCAATAAAGGTACACCTTTAAGATTTATTATCCAACTTGGTTATTTTCTCCTTCGGAACATTTACATATGCATCACAACCAAATACTCTCAGATGTGAAAGATAGCGTTTCTTACCATTCCATACCTCATGTGGAGTCTTCTCCTCTAATGTTGATTAAGGTGATATGTTAATCGAGTAACATGTAGTCTCCACTGCCTCTGCTTACAATTCTTTTCATAACTTCAAACCACTAGGCATGCTTCTTGATTTTTCGATCGACGTCCTATTCATTTTTTTTGCAACTCCATTTTAGTGAGGTGTGTAGGGAGTAGTATTCTTCCATGATATACCACACTTCTTATAGAACTATTCAAATTCCTTCTTTCATAACTCTCCACTATTATCTCTCCTTAATGCCTTGATATTATTCTCTATCTGATTTTCCACCGGAGCCTTAAATTCTTTATACCTATCAAAGACTCAGATTTATTCCCGAGGAAATATATCCATGTATTCCTCGAGAATCCATCTATATATGAAACATAGTACACATACTTACCTAGTGATGGAACTGACACAGGTCCAAACACATCATTGTGCATGTTGTCGCACATAGAGACAGCCTTGAGTTGTGAAAGACCAGTGCCTAGGACATATTATATAGCAAGGAGTGTGTGATATAACAGGGGGAGTTATCAACAAAAGGCTCTCATGATATCTCCTGTAAACAGGGAGGTTAACTTGAATGGGACCAAAACTTTCAGAAAAGGGACGTAGGGAAATCAATACTGCAGAGGCAAGGTGCGGAATTCTAATACAAATGCATCAGAAAATTCAGAGGTAGCTTACTGTAAAGAGGGTTGGTTCGAAAATACCTCACAGAAATAAATAATCAGAAGGTGATTACTGCATATGAAAGATTGAGATAATACTAGCTATCATTGAGATGATATCCAGATACACAATATCCCCATGTAATGGGCTTACCAATTTATGAATCCATACATGACAATAGCGCTTTAAAAATAACCTCCCAAAAAAAACTAATATAGCAGAAATATGGTTGAAGTGAAAAGTGAAACAGTATATCATGTCTGAGCCATATTTAAAGTGCTTGACTAGTTCAAGCATGGGTATCAACTAGGATAAATCCATACCAAAAACCAGTGAGCCACTCGCATTCCAGAACATGATACAAGAAAGGCGGATGAAACGAAATGAACAATTAAACTAACACATAAAGGAGAAGTTACAAACTGTGAGACACCAAAGACCAGAATCCTCATTAAATATGGAACTCCTCCTCACTGAGACCCAATGGGCTCTGTACGTTCATATAAGAGTTCAAAAAAATGCATACAAAATTTGCTTACTTCCTAATTTTCTGAAAATCTGGAATGCTTTACAATCCGTTCTTTGGGATTCTTATAGGAGAAAAACTAGCAAAAGGGAGTGGATGATGAACATTTAATTTGACTCATTAAAACAGAATGGCAGAAGCATTCACACCCATACTATTTAATGAATTTGTTGTCTGGTTCAGAGATCTCTGTCAGGTCGAGATTGACCTCATATGTGTTCTCTGTAGTCCTTCTGGCTGTTTGGTACTCTGTGGCAATTTTCTGAAATAAATGCCTGAGATGGGAAGTTTGCAAGGCCTCCATGCTTCATAATTGCTGACTGACGGGCGTGGAAACTTCTGTCAGTGTGTTCAAATGTTTAAGGGCTCGAGGAGGCATGGAAGCTTTAATGGGAAGATGTACTTCTTGGAGAAAAATGTCCCGAAGATATTCAAATGCGAATATGGCTGTTGTGTGTGCTCTTTGGGTCTTCAAAATGTGCCCTTTATCCTTTGAATAGGGGATTAGGCTATAAATATTTAATTAACAAGCCCAAATCCCTTGAATATGCTTCTGCTGTTTCACTTGGCCGCTGTTGTAATGGCCTCCCTGCGCTTTCAATCACAGTGGCTTTAATTATGGAAAATCAAGTGAATTTATCACTCCTGTGAACCCTGCACAATACGATAAACTCATTAAGAAATCCAGGGAGTGGCAGAAAGAATACTATGAAGGCCTACGAAGTGGTGGTGGCAATGGTGGAGGACAGGCGAAGAAATAATATTTATCGTGAACCATAAGGTTTAAAAAAAGGAAAATGTGCGAAAACATATGAACGGGATTGTATGGTGGGACCTGGCTAAGGGGGAGGGCAATTTACTATGAGTCGTTGGATCTCAGGAGGAGATCAACGACAGGGATTAAAGGATGAAGTTTTGGGAAGGTCCGATGGAAGAAACATGGTATAAGACGCGATGCAACATGGGTCGTTGATCTTGGAACAAACGGATGGTCAGGATGGAATCGGAAAATCACAATCGAGGGGAGATGGAGGGTGACACCGTAATACCTTTGTGATTGCAATTTAGAGTGACACGCGATTGAGCACCAACCGTCAGATCTAGGACTAGATCAATGGCCCACATTCAATCGGAGGGAGATAGAGAAGGGTGATGGAGCGATGAGCGATGAGATCTAGATTGTTGGATCACAAGAGATCAACAACTCAGATCAAATCGGGGAATCACAATTGGAGGAAACGGAAGGGCGACACAACAAAAAGTTCCGATCGCGAATGGAGCAGTGGTGCGATGGAACAAGTGCGACTAGCGCTGAGCCGTCGGATCTGTACAGATCCACGACTGGTATTGCAACAGGAACACAAAGGAGGAAGTCAATCACATCATAGATTTCGGAGTGACAAAGGGAAAGCATTCACCCGCTCTTCCCATTGCGATAAGCGCTCGGAGCTTAGATGCTTCGTTCCGGTGCTCAGTTACATGGTGGGGAAGTGGTTAGGGCTAGGCCGAAAGGGGCTACGCCTGATAAATGAAGCAAGGTGGGTTTTCTTAGCCAAAAAAGAGGGTTTTTAAGGCTAAAGAGGGGAACGATAGAGAGAATAAGGGGGTTTCAGCCAAACAAAGGGTATTTGTGAGGTTACGAGGGGAATAAGGTGGACAAATAGAGGTTTAAAGGGGATGAGGAACTATGAAAAGGGAGGCCTCTTGGGAATTTTCTTAACAAACATGGAGACTTTATAATGGAAACGTCAGTGAGGATTTCCCAGAGGACAAAGGCACAAGGACTTGGCTACTCAATGTTATCTTAAAAATGACTAATTTTAACCATATGATCAACATTGGCTCCACCTGGGGATGGCACGTTCATCCTTCGGCATGTCGAGAACTTCGCAGACCACCTACATCATCAATTTTTACAAACAGGAAAAATAAACCTATTCTACTTCTACCCTTATTACTCCATGAGACCAGATTAAACTGTTGGTCTCACATTTTCTCTACCTAAACTACATCTGCTAGGATTAAACTGTCTAGCAGATTTCTTCTCTACATTCTAAAACAGAAATTGAAAAACAACCAAGCCAGGATTAGACTGTCTGGCTTGCTGGACTTTGCAGAAATTGAAACAACTAACTACATGCTCATAGACTGAGCTTTATTGAGTTTTTCCCACCTACCCTACTCTAACTGGACTATTTACAAGTCTAGCTTACAAACATTGTATTCTAATGCAACCAGTCCATCAAGTGATCCCATGAATGGTCTGTTCTGCCTAGCTGCTTGAGCAGGCTAGATAAGCAGGGCTGCTCCCACTCTTTCTATTCTTCATCAGTAGCTTCGAAATTTTTTATTTTTGTTCGCAACATGCTGCTCAAAAAGACCTTTGATGCTTCCTTAAATATTTGCAGGAAATGAGAATAAGGATCATGAAAAGATACCTGGTTATGAATGTTTGGCAGGTAGGCTTAAACCAGGATCTCTTCTTCTTCCATTGGATTGAGAAGAAGATTCTCTTGGGGTAGAGTGTCTCCTTCATCTTCTAAACCGGAGGACTCATCGTACATTGCTGTCGAGTCCTCTTGGAGCTTTGGCATGTTTTGTGCTGCTGGAGAATTTGAGCTAATCTGGTCCTCCATATATTCTGCATCTTCCACTGCGTCTTCAATGTGGCTCTTGAGAACCGGATCATATTATTCTTGTACTTCAAAAGGCAGTGGAATCTCTTCTCTTTTAGGGGGTGGGAGACTTTCCAAAAAGGCTCTTAGGTCTCTTAACTGATATGATTTTTCTTGTGAGTTCAGAAGTTCAATCTTAGCTTCATATCTTTAAACCACCAATTATAGAAAGATTTTCTTAAGCATGGATTTAAAACTTAAGCTGGGAAGAAGAATAGCTCGTGGAAGGTCCTCCACTTCCAGTTTTTCCAAGCCACGTGACATTTCATCTCGACATTTTGCTATGAAACTTGGATGCATTTTTGCAAACTGCTCAGAGTCTTCCATTAGTGAAGTGGCTTGGTCTTCAGCATGGCTGATGTTGTACTGCGACATGGTTTCCCAGTGGAGTCTCGTGAAACCAAGATAATCAGTGGCCTACTGATCACCAGTGGAGTCTTTTAATCATTTAGGAACTTTGGAGTCGCCAAGGTGAGGGATCTACAACTCTCAACTCTTCATGCTCACCTTTCTGAAGAGTGAATAAAGATTTTGTCGAGGCCCAGGGATTTAACTTTTCTTAACTTTGTCCTCGGCAACAGCGCAAAAAAGATGTTGTCGCTCCTAGAGACAGCCTTGAGTTGTGAAAGACCAATGCCTAGGACATCTTATATAGCAAGGAGTGTGTGATATAACAGGGGGAGTTATCAACAAAAGGCTCTCATGCTATCTCCTGTAAACAGGGAGGTTAAATTGAATGGGACCAAAAATTTTAGAAAATGGATGAAGGGAAAGCAATACTGCAGAGGCAAGGTGCAGAATTCTAATAAAAATGCATCAGAAAATTCAGAGGTAGCTTACTGTAAAGAGGGCCAGTTTGAAAATACCTCACAGAAATAAGTAATCAGAAGGTGATTAATGCGTATGAAAGATTGAGATAATACTAGCTGTCATTGAGATGATATCCAGATAAACAATATCACCATGTAATGGGCTTACCAATTTAAGAATCCATACATGATAATAGCGTTTTAAAAATAACCTCCCAAAAAAAACTAATATAGCATAAATATGGTTGAAGTGAAAAGTGAAATAGTATATCATGCTTGAGCCATATTTAAAGCGCTTGATTAGTTCAAGAATGGGTATCAACTAGGATAAATCCATACCAAAAACCAATGAGCCACTCACATTCCAAAACATGATACAAGAAATGCGGATGAAACGAAATGAACAATTAAACTAACACATTAAGGAGAAGTTACAAACTGTGAGACACCAAAGACTAGAATCCTCATTAAATATGGAAATCATCCTCACTGAGACCCAACGGGCTCTGTACGTTCATATAAGAGTTCAACAAGATGCATACAAAATTTTCTTAGTGCCTAATTTTCTGAAAATATGGAACGCTTTACAATCTGTTCTTGGGGATTCTTATAGGAGAAAAACTAGTAAAGGGAGTGGATGATGAACATTTAATTTGTCTCATTAAGACAGAATGGCGGAAGAGTTCACGCCCATACTGTTTAATGACTCTGTAGTCTGGTTCAGAGATCTCTGTCAGGTCGAGATTGACCTTAGATGTGTTCTCTGTAGTCCTTCTGGTGGTTTGGTACTCTGTGGCAGTTTTCTGAAATAGATGCCCGAGATGGGAAGTTTGCAAGGCCTCCATGCTTCATAACTGCTGACTGACGGACGTGGAAACTTCTGTCAGTGTGTTCACCTATTTGAGGGCTCGAGGAGGCATGGAAGCTTTAATGGGAAGATGTACTTCCTGGAGAAAAATTTCCCGTAGATATTCAAACATGGATATGGTTGTTGCGTGTGCTCTTTGGGTCTTCAAAATGCGTCCTTTATCCTTTGAATAGGGGATTAGGCTCTAAATGTTCAATTAACAAGCCAAAATCCCTCGAATCTTCTTTTGCTGTTTCACTTTGCCGCTGCTGTAATGGCCTCCCTGCGCTTTCAATCACAGTGGCTTTAATTATGGAAAATAAAGTGAATTTATCACTCCTGTGAACCCTGCACAATACGATAAACTCATTAAGAAATCCAGGGAGTGCCAGAAAGAATGTTGTGAAGGCCTACGAAGTGGTGGTGGCAATGGTGGAGGACAGGCAGAGAAATAATATTTAGCATGAACCATAAGGTTTAAACAAAGGAAAATGTGTGAAAACATGTGAACGGGCTTGTATGGTGGGACCCGACTAAGGGGGAGGGCGATTTACTGTGAGCCATTGGATCTCAGGAGGAGATCAACAGCAGGGATTAAATGATGAATTTTTGGGAAGTTCCGATGGAAGAAACATGGTAGAAGACGTGATGCAACATGGGTCGTCGATCTCGGAACAAACAGATGGTCAGGATGGAATCGGAAAATTGCAATCGGGGGGAGATGGAGGGTGACATCGTAATACCTTTGGAATTGCGAGTTGGAGTGACGCGCGATTGAGCGCCGGCCGTCAGATCTGGGACCAGATCAATGGCCCACATTCAATTGGAAGGAGATAGAGAGGGGCGACGGAGTGATGAGCGATGAGATTCGGACCGTTGGATCACAAGAGATCAACGGCTCAGATCGAATCGGGGAATCGCAATCGGAGGAAACAGAAGGGTGGCACAAAAAAAAGTTTTGATTGCGATTGGAGCGGTGGTGTGATGGAACAAGTGCGATTAGCACTGAGCCATTGGATCTGTACAGATCCACGACTGGTATCGCAGTAGGAACACAAAGGAGGAAGTCAATCACATCGGATATTTCAGAGTGACAAAGGGAAAGCGTTCACCCACTCTTCCCATTGCGATAAGCGCCCGGAGCTTAGATGCTTGGTTCTGGTGCTCGGTTACATGGTCGGGAAGTGGTTAGGGCTTGGCCGAAATGGGCTACGCCTGATAAATGAAGCAAGGTGGCTTTTCTTAGCTGAAAAAGAGGGTTTTTAAGGCTAAAGAGGGGAATGATAGAGAGAATAAGGGGGTTTCAGCCAAACAAAGGGTATTTGTGAGGTTACAAGGGGAATAAGGTGGAGAAACAAAGGTTTAAAGGGGATGAGAAAATATGAAAATGGAGGCCTCTTGGGCATTTTCTTCACGAACAGGGAGACTTTATAATGGAAACGTCAGTGAGGATTTCCCAGATGAAAAAGGCACAAGGACTTGGCTACTCAATGTTATCTTAAAAATGACTAATTTTAACCATATGATCAACAGTGCACAAGCTCTAATATCTTGTTCGACGTCTTAGCACTAGAAGGGAAACTCACCTTGTTTTGCTTCCCATATACATAATATTCACAAAAATCAAAATCCAGAGAACAACTAAATATACCTTCTACCATACCATTACCATGACGTATTTGAAGTCCCTTCTCTCCAATATGTCCAAGCCTTTGATTCCACAACATAATATTTTCTCCACAGACCAGAAGGTTTTCAGCTCCACTTTCAGGAACCACAGAACTATTGCACCCATCAATAATAGTGCTACCTAGAAGCTTGAATAGAGTTCCAATTATAACTCCCCGCATCAATACCAGAAATCCTTGAAACATATTGTAAGTATCCTTCTCGAACATTGTTTTTACACCTGCATCATCGATCTTGCTTAGATAAATCATATTTTTGGTCAATTCCAGAATATGTAGAACACTAGGAAGTGTTCTAATCCTTCCACCTTGCAACTTCAACTTGAATTTTCCATGTCTAAAAATTCTGGCCTTCCTGTCATCGCCTAGGAATACATCACCACCATCAAATTTATTATACTCGTAGAACCACTCCCTATGCAGAGTGAAGTGAAATGATGTGCTTGAGGCAATCAACCATGCCTCATGATATACATGTGTACTTGAAGAATAATCCAAGTACACATCCCCACCTTTATCTGAGGTGATTTTCGCCTCTATAGAAGGAGCATCATCAGATTCCATTTCCTTTCTCAGTAGATTTATATATACAGTCATTTTTGAAGTTCCCTTCCTTTCTGAATTTCCAGCACACTTTTACAGCTTTTCCTGGAGATTTTGATCTCCCTCTAGATTTATATCTTCCACTCGAGGAATCATTTTTGTTTATGTTTTTTGACCATCCTCATAAATACAAGGCATATCCATTATAGCACTCCATATTTTTCCATCTCATCTCCTCTGATAGCAAGGATGATACTTTCATCAAACTTAAAGGTAGTTGTATTGCTACCTATTGCAACAACAAGAATATCCCACGAATATGGTAGAGAACAAAACAAATTGATGCACTTATCTTCAAATGAAATTTTAATATCAATAGATAACAATTGTCTTACCATAGTATTTAAGGTGTTCAGATGCTCTGTCACTGAGTCTCCATCCTTCATCCTCAAGTTATACAACTTTTTCCGCAGGAATTTTTTTTTCACTGGGGACTAAAATTGGTATGATTGGTACAAATTCCCTAAATTGTCCCACAAAGCCTCCTTTGTAGCTTCCCTTAATACATTCAACAATAATGAACCTAAGATACACAAACGTATAGTTCTCTTTGCTTTATGATCCAACTTGGGTTTTAAAGGCAGAGGCAATAGTTTTCTTTTCCCCTCAAATATTTGGCATTTGTGGCAGGATGTTACTCTCTTATGGACATCAGGGAAAATGGTAGGCCAGTAAAAACCAACTCTAAGGATATTTTTAGAACTGGTTTTCTAGTAAATATGTGCACTGCAATCACCTTCATAGAATTCTTGCATGGTTCTTTCCGCATCATCCTTCAATAGGAATTTTAGTAAAATACCACCAACATCTTTCCAATATAAAATATTATCTATGATGCAAAATTTTATTGCTTTAATTTTAGAAATATGACCTTTGTCTTTGTTAAACCAAGAGGAGCATTTAAATTGAATAAAACAAATATGAGGTCTGCATACCAGGGTGAGGTCAGAAAATCCTCATCAATTTGTGGAGTCGCCTGCTCCTCTTGATCATCTAATGCAGCAACAAAGTTGATAACCATTGCATGAAATTTAGCCTCAACTATCAATTTGGCTAGTCCTTGTCCTTTGATAAGATTAGTGGGTTTCATTTCTAAGTCATACTCAAGAATGATAGCAATCCATTTACCTCTTTTACCATCTAGTCCTGCATTCTGAGTTAAAATATAATTGACCACTGAATTTGGCACATAAGTAATTATATGGGAATGTAGGATATACACTCTGTAATATTTGATTGATTTTATTACTGCAAAGGCTTTTTATTACATTATGTTATATTTCAATGCAAACTCCATTAAAACCTTACTAAAGAATGCAATGGGTTGTTCAAATCCTTCATTGTTTTTTTGTAATAAAACAACTGCAATAGTATGTTCTAATGAAAAAGAAAATATTATAAAATCTTTAGTGAAATATGGATTGTGTTAGCGTTCTATAATTTTCTAAATATTGTGAGAACTAATCACATAGGCCAACATCAAGCCAACTTTGGAAACTGGGATCTAGCCATGCCAGTTTCAGAGAGGGCTCTCTTTATAAGATTTATCTTTGTTTAAATAATTTTTAGGCTAGTTATTATAGTATTTGGGTTTTAGGTTTGTTTTGGATATTGGAAGATCGATTGTATTGAATTTATTAATATCTATTAGGTAATTGAGTCAAAATATAACTAGATGGTTGCATCAATTTTTCACAAAGTAAACACAAGGCAAGCTAGGAATATTTACTGGATCTCTCAGATTTATAAATGGATTTATGACAGAAATATGAATAAATTCAGCATAGCTAAAGAGAAATTAAGAATTCTTTAGTTTGTTTTTGAGTGGAAAACATAATGATTGTAAAGGCAGCTAGAATAAGGTACTCAAAAGTAAATCCTATTCATCATGCTTTCTGCTTTACAATTAGAATTCAAATTATTACAATGAAAGATGAAAATGAAACAATACTAACAGAATAAAAACATCACCAGTATTTAAGCCACAAGAATCCTGTGAATGGTCTAATTATTATCGATGCTCCAGTGATTTGGAAAATCTTATAGTACTCCAAAAGACAATATTATTCTAATCTCAATCAATCGACCTTTGATCCTTCCAAAAATGAAGTATATATACAAAAAATTACAATAATCCTGTCTCTGACAGAATTTAACTTAAAACTCTAACTTATTACAAAATTATAGTCTCCATGGAATGCATTGTGCAAAACAATTGCTAATGTAGTGGGACAGTTAGGACGTGGACCACATTTCACTGATATGATGGCAGACTAAATGTTGTGTTGGCGGATGAACTATTGTATGAACGGAGTGCTGAACGCCCTTTGCTTCTCGACTAGACCTTTTTTTTTTTTTACCGCTGAATCCTTTTCTTCCACATTTAACCCTTTTTCTAAACAAAACAGTGTAAAAAACTCACATACCCGGACTTGAAATCTTATAGACTTCAGCATTGGAGCCGCATCGCATCCATGAACTTCGCAATATTTACAATTTAAGTTTATGAAGAATGTGATTATTGATGCGATGCAAAGTGGGATGTGGCGTGGAGGGATGGTGGGACCGGACCGCAGTGAAAATAACAAATTTTAAGTTTTTTCTATAAGCACAGAGGAGGTAAACACAAAAAAATGTGAAGTGCGAAGCACGGGGGAGGAGGTAAATGACGTGGCATGGGAAAAGTGGGATCAGACGCAACGAAAATCGCAAGTTTTAAGTTTTTGTTTATATGCAGCGGGGTTAAAATATAAAACTTGTGAACTGCAGGGAGAGGGACCCACCCACATCATACATGGAAGATTTTAGCATCTGGGGAATATAGTAAACACATAAAACCGCAAAGTGTGATTTGTGCTGATTGGAGGATGATGTGTCATGGAGAAATGGAGCCCACTACAACCAGAAGAGTTTATAAATCGATGAATCTTTTATGCGTTAAGGCAAAGTTTACGAGGTTTTATAATATATGTGATATTTATTACAAACAACTATAAAGTGGGGGCAGAGATGTTGTGGTGGGGCCAACCAACACATTGCAACTTAAAGAGAATCGATAGCGGGCATTCTAAGAGTAAGTTAAAACAAGTGTGATGCGATAAATCACAAGTTGGCAATCATAGGATTTACGGTTTATTTGCGATGGGAAAGGTTTATACTAGCAATTGCACCATAAGTTGCAAAAGAAATGTCGTAAGGAAATAGCATAGGAAAGAGTAGCGTAGAAGAAATAAGTTGTTGTCGAGAATGAGCCATCGTGAAGGAATGAAAGACAAATTTTGCTTACATGGAAGTAGGTCATTGAAGTTTCAAAGATATTGATTATAAGAGTTATCAACCAAAAAATTTTGTTATAGATATTGAAATAGGCAATTGTGGGTGAAAACATATATGTAAACCAACATAATGAAATATTTTGTTGCAGAGAAGGAGCCATCCTGAAGGAATGAAAGGCAAATTTTGCTTCTATAGAAGCGGGTAGTGGAGGTTTCAAAGATATTGATTATAAGAGTTATCAACCAGAAATTTTTTTTATAGATATTGAAATAGGAAATTGTGGGTGAAAACATATATATAAACCAACATAATCTATTCACATATATAAAAAATTTGTTATAGATATTGAAATAGGAAATTGGGTGAAAATCTTTTGGTGATTAATAATCCTTTGAAACAAGCATGAAATGAGCATGTAACTAAAATAAGATATTTTAAATACATTCAAGTACAATATATCTAGCATAGATGTAAATAAAGAGAATTTTTATTAACAGAAATAGAGTTTACTCCAAGTTCATCTACATATCCCAGCGCCAATTGCATGCTTGTGTGAAATTATATATGAAGAACAATAGTCTTGGTATACAAGAAAGTGAATGTCATTTTAATATGGAGACATTTTTGGAAGGAGATATTGTTATTCATGTTATGGTTTATTTTCTTAACTCCAAACTTGGTTTAGTCTTTCTCTATGTACACAAGAAAAAAAATACGAAGTAATTTCACAAATTTAAGTTATAGTTTGTATTTTATAATTACAAATCTAGTTTCTCATTAAAATATTTTACACACATTTATTCATTCAAATAAATTATATTGTGAATATGTTTTATCCTATTATTTGATTACAAAATTATTGTACTCCCCACTAAATAAAACAAATTTGTTAATAAAGAATTGAATGTCAAATTGAAAGATTACTCAAGCAATAACTACTATAATATATAGAACTGATTTTTTGACGTATAAATTATTTGTTTTATATTTCACTCAATTTCCATTAGCTATTATCTTCAAACCCCATGGGGAGGTATTGAACATGGGAGCCAACTTCATTTAAATAAGCATTCACATTGTCAACTTGGACAAAAAAAAAAATTATAATCTTAAAATTCTCTTACCTAATCATATTTTTAAGTATATAATTGAGTTTCATTTATTAAAAAAAAAGGCAATATTAAGAACCTCATAGAGTTATAAAAGGTAATTGACATGAAAAATAAAAAATCTCCTCATGACAACATACAAATGTTAATCTTAACTAAATCATTAAAAAAATAAAAAGGGATAATAGTTTACTAGTTATATCATTAAAAAATGCTACTTTCACAATCAAATTTCTACATTAATTTTCAAAAATATTATTTTATAATTATAACTCTTAAATATATTTTGAAAGCACAAATATCTAAGAAATATAGTTCAATTATTGGGCATTAGAAATTCCAAAGAGTTGAAGGTAAATGAGTTAGTATCAAGAAATAGGACATCTACCCTTGGAAAAATTGCAAAATATCAATCTCAATATGGCATAAGTGCTAGTAGGGAATTATTGACAAGTGTTGTTGGAAAAAGAACTACATCAAATTGGTTGATGTCAATGAAAAAAATAATCTACAAAACATTAAGCAAAGTTTATGGAGGCATTAAAAACTTAGGATTCAATAACATGAGAATGATGAACTTGCATGTTGGACTAATATATGTAGGAAACCTTATCAAGATAGACTTTCGTATAATGTGAGCAGCACTGTGAAAGAGTTTTGGTATTGGAATTTCCATGTGTCACCAAATGAGAAGAATACCATGAGACATTGTATATCTAGAGGGGTGTATTGAGATCATTTGCCCTTTCAGTGACTGTAATTATTAAAGAACATTTCTTACTGCATAATATGTATAACTTGTATATATACTTATAAAAAAAAATAACTGTGCTAAACCTTATGACAGTGAGGACAATATAAATAGTCCATTCATATAACTAGCACATACTATCAATAGGAAAAAGGGTTTTCCTGTGAAGCGATCTATGCATCTTCATCATGCAAATTGAATCTCAACACTAAGATAAAAGGTCATCATAGTAACTTTGATGTTCCAAAACCATCAATCATTTAATTATATCTCTCTAAATATCAACAATTGGACAACAATCACAATATGGTAACTCTTGGGGGAATGTGTATCCATATCATAGTATAACTGTATATATAACAACTTATCCAAATGATATAAAAATATTTCATAAGCAATGCGACTGCTACATGAATTACTCATAATCCTTACTGATATACTCCAAGTTCTTCCACAATACTAATAAAGTGTCTAAAGAATCCATCATCACTCGGTCACCATGTAGGTAACACCTGGGGGAAATGTGTTAGAACTGTATATACAATAGCTTATACAAAGGATATGAAAATATGTTATAAGCAATGCAACTGCTACATGAACTACTCACAGTCCTTAATGATATAATCAAATTTCTTCCACAATACTAATCAAGTGTCTAAAGAAGCCACCATCACTTCCAAAATCACATATTTAAACATACAAGTTGTAAAAACTGAATTTGTTTCATAAATTTTAATCGAATCACGTGTTCAGATCTAAGATATAGTTCTTAAATTCTGAAGTTTCTTCTTGATTGAAATCATACTAAACTGATAAGATATACCTAAAGAGAAATAATTTAAAAACTTCTTGGCACAATCGTTACATAATAATTTGATGCTCAACTTGTATAGCAATAAATATCAGCTTGCAACATGTCCAAATAAAATGACTGAAGTAAATATTATCAGTTGGTTTTCAATACATTTATGTAATTAAAATAGAGCTAGTAACTTTTGAAGACTACTTCATTGAAAATTAGAAGCATCTTCATGCCTGGTTTTCCAAGCTGGCCATGAATACCTCTCTAGATCCTTATAGCATTAGATATATTTTGTGAGCTAATGTGATGTTTTTTTGTCACAATGATTTAAAAATCAGGTATTATACCATAATATTGACTTTCTCATTGTCTGTTTTGTTTATGAACCCTTTAAAAATACCAGAGGAACATTTGATTTTACACCATGATCTCCCTAACAAGGGTGGGGGTTTCAAAAATTGGAGAGTAAATTGAGCAATTATTGTTAGAAATTGTTGTATAAGATGGGAAATTTGGATGTTTTGTAGACAATATGGGTATCATAATAGATATCTATATTAAATTTTTTAGTGTCTCTGGCCACCATGCATCTAATATGATCCATTTCAAATGAGAAATTCAATATCTATTTTGAATTTTTTAGTGTCTCTGGCCACCATGCATCTAATAGGATCCATTTCAGGTAGGAACTTCAATAAATCATTATTTGAATTATAACTTGTGACATCTCTAGCCATTATCTTTGACTGTGGATCAGATTACAAACTAGTAACTTGTAAAATCCCTAGCCATTTTCTTTGGTCGTGGATGAGGTTATCAACTAGAATATACTCTCTCTTCAAAATACTCTATAATATATATTGGATTGAGGGAAATGTTATGATAAAACATGTACAAAAAACCCTTTAGGGTTGTCTCAACTTACTCTATTGTTAATCACATAGTGTTAATTTGGTTAATCTGCAGTAAGGACTGAGTGGGTTTTTTCTTTTGTAAGTTTTGTTTGGAATTGAAAAATAAAAAAATTATAAAAGATAAAATTATGTAGTGAAAAACTTTGTTTAAAGTTTTAGAATAAAAAGTTGAGTAAGTTTGACATCATATAATGTGAGAATTTTGGATGGTTTGTAGACAATATGGATGTCATAACAAATATATATTTTAAATTTTTTAGTGTCTCTGGCCACCATGTATCTAATATGATCCATTTCAACTTAGAACTTCAATATCTATTTTGAATTTTTTAGTGTCTCTGGCCACCATGCATCTAATAGGATCCATTTCAGCTAAGAACTTCAATAAATCACTATGTGAATGATAACTTGTGACATCCCTAGCCAGTTCCTTTGATTGTGGATCAGGTTACAAACTAATAACTTGTGAAATCTCGAGCCATTTTCTTTGATTTTGGATCACGTTATAAACTAGAATAGTTTCCCTCTTCAAAATACTCTACAATATATATTGGATGGAGGGAAATGTTATGATAAAACATGTACAAAAAACTCTTTAGGGTTGTCTCAACTTACTCTATTGTTAATCACATAATGTCAATTTTTTAAAACTATAATCTACAGTAAGGATTGACTGGGTTTTTTCTTTTGTAAGTTTTGTTTGGAATTGAAAAATAAAATAAAAAAATTATAAAAGCTAAAATTATGTAGTGAAAAACTTTGTTTAAAATTTCAGAATAAAAAGTTGAGTAAGTTTGACATCATATAATGTGAAATTAGTTTATGATTATAAAGTAAAAAACATGTAAGTTTTTTAGCCACAATTAGGTAATTAAAGATATGTATATATATATATATATATATATATATATATATATATATATATATATATATATATATATATATATATATATATATATATATATATATATATATTTAATAGAAAAAATTTGATATTTATTAATTAAAAAAATTGAAAGAGTATGTATGTAGTTACAAACTATTACAATTAATTAATTAAAGGTAAATTTAGTGTTAATTAAGAAATGAGAATTATGAACATTCATCTTTATTAATTTCATGTTTTATATATTAAGAAATACTACCCATGAATAATAAAGCAGTTGTAACATAAATAATATATAACAAAAAAACCATGTATTTTTGGAATAATAAAATAGTTGTAACAAAAATAATATAGAACAAGAAAAGCTATGTATATTTAGATGTATGAAAATTTAGATACATTTTATTAAGTACAATTTTAAAAGAATAATGGTTATAAAAAATTAAAAATAATTTTATTAAATAGTTAGTCTACATATTTTCATTCTAAAAGAGGTTTGCATATCAAGACATTTGATCCATCTTGGCTCTTGGTAGATCCAGAGTTAAGATTGATCTAGGCCATCTTAATTCCCCCCTTTAAATAAACTATATTCCACATGAATATCATGGGTCAATACCATGGGTTGTTTTTATAGTTTATTGTTATTTTATTTTATTACCTAAATTCAATTTAACTTACTAAAAAGAAAAAACAAATACTCCAGATTGATCTAGGCCATCTTAATTTATCCCTTTAAATAAATTATATTCCACATGAATACCATGGGTCAATACCATGGGTTGTTTTTATAGTTTATTATTATTTTATTTTATTACCTAAATTCAATTTAACTTATTAAAAAGAAAAAAACGAATACTATAAAAGAGCATATATAAAACTATTTACATTTACATATAAAAATATAACAAATTTTTAATAACAAAATTTTAACTTAAAAGTCACCAAAACCAAAATTCAATCTGACTTACAAAAAAAAAAAAAAACATACATTATAAAAAATATATATATAACTATTTACTTGTGAATCTAATGGCCTAAAACATTTCAATCATCTAACATTTGATCCAATGGCTTAGACATGAACACAGTGGCAGCTAGGGGAGTTGTTTTCAAATAAGAATGCCTTACGGCATAAATATGCGATCTGCCATATATGGTGGGGAAGAAAGGGTGACATGGAGGGATGGCCCCACTTTAATCGCAATTTGGGAATAAGGAAGTGGAGGTAAGTAAGAAACAATGATTTTACAATAAAAGGGTAAAGTGGAAAGCTAAAGCGGAAATGGAGAAAAAGGGTAAGGTTTTAATAATTTTTAAAGGAAAATGAAATGAAAAGGAAGTGTGGGTGATCGGGTCCCAATCCATCGTGTATGGTATTTCAAAAGATTTGTAGAAGGCAACAATGTAGATGATTTCAGGATTTGGGGATGAAAAAAGGTAAGGTCGGTCCTCACCAATGAAACATGGTAATGTGGATGAGTTTCAAAGGTTTGTAAAGTAATTCCCATTGAGTGCCTTTAACTTATAATGGGTCTCCAAAACCTTGGATAAGCTATTCTTTTGTCAGTTTTGACCTTTTTTGACAAAATTAAAACCTGTAGTGCCAAATCTTATTACAAATTATTTAATCACATTTAAAAGATGTGATTAATGAAACCAAAACATATTTAATTACCTCCTAATGCTTCATTTGGACGTGCAAGCATATTTTTCCTAAAGTTTGAACCTTATTTGAAAATAATTTACAATCATGGAATATTAATTACAATATAAAATATTTGAGATGAAATAATCAATCACCTTGAGATCCTATAGATTATAAAACCCTAACAGTGGCTTCATTCGGTGATGAAACTCTCCCTGTGAAGTTCCATGAACATCGCAAACTAGTAGCCTGATCCATTTGGCTAATCCAAAATCTACAACATGTTCTCTTATAAAACCTCCATGGCTGGAAATCTCAAACTGAAATCATAACGTTTTTCATACTGAAATCTGAAACACACTGAACTGAAATTTGGAAAGAATGCTAGAAACATGCTCAAAACACTGAGCTTCTTTGCACACTGCTACCTACCCTATATTGTTGAAACTTATGCTGAATCAGGTAATAAAAAATGCCAATGAAGCCAGTTAAGTAGCTACAGAAACAAATGGACAACTTGACTAATTTTCAGCAAAGTCAGAAGTATATCTTGATTTTATGTCCTCATAACCAATTTTATAATATTAAATGGCAACTCTTGATGTATCTGACCCTTATAAAGAGTACATGTTTGGGAATTTGAGCTAAGAAGAACCTCCATACACTCTAGTATAGGATCAATAAAATCATGATGTATGATCTCTGCTTCTAGGCCTTCAATGACTATTTTAGTTGTTGTTGTCCTCAATATTAAACCTTGAACCCACATCTTTAGTTTGGAACTTGAAAGCACCATAATCCTCACTATGTAAGTCAAGAGGTACTACAATTTCCTCTTTCTTAGGGGAAGGAAGACTTTCCAAGAATTATTGAGGATCTCAGAAATTGTATGACTGAATTTGAGAATTTAAAATTTCAATAACATTTTTATATCTTTCAAAAAATGTCTCTAGAAAACATTTTTTAGCTTCAAAAATACATTTCCCTGATTTCAAAATGCGAAAGATAGCCTCTAGAAAATCTTCATCAAGCTGAGATTATCATAACTGATTTCTGAATGAATTTAAAACTTCATGAGATAGAAGTTTTTCCACAAACCTTATCATCTTGTTCAGCAGGAACTCTGGTTAACATGTTGTGGAGTCGCTATGAATGTTCAAAAGCTGGATTCTTTGAATCATGGAGTCGCTGGGAGAATAATTTCATCCTTCTTGTGTCTGGTCACTTTCCATCATTAGTGAGTAGACCTGAAATTTAACGTACTTTCCTAAGGAATATAAAGGTTTTTCGTCCCCAGTATGGTCGCCACTATGTTAGAATTCTGTAATTTGCTACATATTGTCATGAGAACTAATCACATAGGCCAACATCAAACCAACTTTGGAAATTAGGATCTAACCATGCCAGTTTTAGCGAGGGATCTCTCTATAAGGTTTATCTTTGTTTAAATAAGTTTTAGGCTAGTTATGATAGTACTTGGGTTTTGGGTTTGTTTTGGATTTTGGAAGATTGATTGTATTCAATTTATTAATATCTATTGGGAAATGGAGTCAAAATATAACTGGATGGTTGCATCGATTTTTCATAGAGTAAACAAAAGGAAAGCTCAAAATATATACTGGATCTCTCGAATTTATAAATGAATTTATGATGTAAATATGAATAAATTCAGCAGAACTAAAGATCAATTAAGAATTCTTTAGTTGGGATTTCAGTGGAAAACATAATGATTGTAAAGGCAACCATAATAATATACTCAAAATTAAATCCTATTCATCACGCTTTCTTCTTTACAATTAGAATTTAGATGATTAGAATTAAAGATGACAATGAAACAATACAAACAGAAGAAAAACATCACCAATATTTAAGCCACAAGAATTTTATAAATGGTATGATTATTATTGGTGCTCCAGTGCTTTGGAAAAGCTTACAATACTCTGAAAGACAGTAATGATTCTGATCTCAATCAATCGACCTTTGATACTTCCAAAACTGAAGTATTTATACAAAAAATTACAATAATCCTATCTCTAATAGACTTGAACTTAAAACTCTAACTTATTACAAAATTATAGTCTCAGTAGAATGCGTTGTGCAAAGCAGGTGTTGATGTAGTGGGACAGTTAGGACATGGACCACCTTTTACTGATATGCTGGCAGACTAAATGCTGTGTTGGCAGATGAACTATTGTATGAATGAAGTGTTGAATGCCCTTTGCTGCCTGACTCGATCTTTCTGTATTTTTACCACCCGAATCCATTTGTTCCACGTTTAACCCTTTTTCTAAACAAAATAGTGTAAAAAAATCACATACCTGGACTCTAAATCTTATAGACTTCAGCATTGGAGCTGCATCGCATCCGCATACTTTATAATATTTACAATTTAAGTACATGAATAATGTGATTAGCGATGTGATGCGAAGTGGGATGTGGCGTGGAGGGATAGTGGGACTAGAACACAATGAAAATCACAACTTTTAAGTTTTTGTTATAAGCATGGAGGAGGTAAACACTAAAAAACATGAAGTGCGAAGCGCGGGGCAAGAGGTAAGTGACGTGGAAGGGGAAAAGTGGGACCGGACTGCAATGAAAATCACAACTTTTAAGTTTTTTTTTATAAGTAGCGTAGTTAAAATCTAAAAATTTCGAAGTGTGGGGAAAGGGACCCACCTGCATCGCACATCGCAGATTTTAGTATTTGGGAAATATGGTAAATGTTTAAAACTGTGAAGTGTGATTTGCGCTGATTAGAGGAAAATGTGTCAGGGAGAAATGGAGCCCACTGCAATCGGTGGAGTTTATAAATTCATGAATGTTTTATGCGTTAAGGAAAATTTTATGATGTTTTATAAGATATGTGATATGTATTACAAATGACTGTAAAATGGGGGCAGAGCTGTTGTGGTGGGGCCAACCGCTGCATCGCAAGTTAAAAAGAATAGATTGTGGGCATTTTAAAGGTAAGTTAAAACAAGTGCAATGAAATAAATCGCAACTCAAAAATCACAAGATTTAGGGTTCAGTTGAGATGGGAAGGGTTTATAATATGCGATCTCTGATAGATGGTGGGGAAGAAAAGGTGGCGTGGAGGGATGGCCCCACTTTAATCGCAATCAGGGAATAAGGAAGCGTAGGTAAGTAAAAAACAATGATTTTACGATAAAATGGTAAAGTGGAAAGCTAGAGCGGAAATGTGGAAGAAATGTAAGGTTTTAATAATTTTTTAAAGTAAAATGAAATGAAAAGGGAGCATGGGTGAATGGGTCCCACTCCATCATGTATGGTATTTAAGAAGGTTTGTAGGAGACGATAATGTAAAATATTTTGGTATTTGGGGATGCAAAAAGGTAAGGTGGGTCCTTGCCAATGAAATATGGTGATGCGGATGAGTTTCAAAGGTTTGTAAAGTAATTCCCTTTGAGTGCCTTTAACTTATAATGGGTCTCCAAAACCTTGGATAAGTCATTCTTTTTCGAGTTTTGACCTTTTTTGACAAAATTAAAACCTGTAGTGACCAATATTATTACAAATTATTCAATCATACTTAAATGATGTGATTAATGCAATCAAAACATATTTAATCATCTCCTAATGCTGCATTTGGACTTTCAAGCATATTTTTCCTAAGGTTTTAACCTTATTTGGAAATAATTTACAATCATGGAATATTATTACAATATAAAAGATTTGAGATGAAATAATCAATCACCTTGAGATCCTATAGATTATAGGACCCTAATAGTGGCTTCATTCAGGGATGGCACTCTCCCTATGAAGTGTCAAGAACACCGCAGACTAGTAGCCTGATCCATTGGGTTCATCCCAAATCTACAACATGTTCTCTTATAAAACCTCTACGATTGAAAATCTTAAACTGAAATCATAAATTTCTATACACTGAAATTTGAAACACACTGAACTAAAATCTGGAAAGAATGCTTGAAAACATGCTCAAAACACTGAGTTATTCACACTACTACCTATCCTATACTGTTGAAACTTATGTTGAATCAGGTAATACCAAAATACCAATGAAGCCAGTTAAGTAGCTGCAGAAAAAAATGGACAGCTTGACTTCTTGTCAAAAAAATCAAAAGTGTAACTTGATTATGTTCCTCATAACAAATTTTATAATATGAAATGGAAACTGTTGATGTATCTGACCCTTATAAAGAGTACATGTTTGAGCATTTGAGCTAAGAGGAACCTCCATATACTCTATTATAGGATCAATAAAATCATGATGTATGATCTTTTCTTCTAGGCCTTCAATGACTATTTGAGTAGTTTTGTTCTCAATATTAAACCTTGAACCCACATCTTCAGTTCGGTACATGAAAGCACAATCATCCTCACTATGTAAGTTAAGAGGTAGTAAAATTTCCTCTTGCTTAGGGGAAGAAACACTTTCCAAGAATTCTTGAGGATATCGGAAATTGTATGACTGAATTTGAGAATTTAAAAGTTCAATAATATTTTCATATCTTTCAACAACTATCTCCAGAAAACATGTTTTAGCTTCAGCAATACATTTCCTTGATTTCAAAATTCAAAAGATAGCCTCTAGGAAATCTTCATCAAGCTGAAATTTTGATAACTGATTCATGAATGCATTTAAAACTTCATGAGATAGAAGGTTTGCCACAAACATTGTCATCTTGTTCAGCTGGAACTCTGGTCAACATGTTTTGGAGTTGCCATGAATGCTCAAAAGCTGGGTTCTTTGAATCATGGAGTCACCAGATAATTGCAGCCTTCTTGTGTATGTTCATTTTCCACCATCAGTGATCAGATATGAACTTTGATGTACATTCCGGATGAAGATAATAGGTTTTTTGTCCCCAGTATGGTCGCCACTATGTTAGCGTTATGTAGTTTTCTAGAGATTGTGACAATTAATCACATAGGCTAACATCAAACGAACCTTGGAAAATGGGATATAGCCATGCAATTTTTAGAGAGGCTCTCTCTATAATATTTATCTTTGTTTAAATAAGTTTTACGCTACTTATGATAGTAATTGGGTTTTAGGTTTGTTTTTTATTTTGGAAGATTTATTGTATTCAATTTATTAATATCTATTGGGCAATGGAGTCAAAACATAATTGGATGGTTGCATCAAATTTTCACAGAGTAAACACGGGGCAAGCTAGGAATATTTACTGGATCTATTGGATTTATAAATGGATTTATGAGAGAAATATGAATAAATTCAACAGAACTAAAGAGAAATTAATAATTCTTTAGATTGGCTTTTAGTGTAAAACATAATGATTGTAAAGGCAGCCAAAATAAGGTACTCAAAAGTAAATCCTATTCATCACGCTTTCTTCTTTACAATTAGAATTCAAATGATTACAATGAAAGATGAAAGTGAAAAAATACTAACATAAGAAAAACATCACCAATATTTAAGCCACATGGCAACTGTGAATGGTATGATTATTATTGATGCTCCAGTGCTTTGGAAAATCTTACAGTACTCCAAAATATAGTAATGATTCTGATCGCAATCAATCAGCCTTTGATACTTCCAAAGATAAAGTATTTATACAAAACATTACAATAACCTTGTCTCTAAAAGACTTGAACTTAAAACTCTAACTTATTAAAAAATTGTAGTCTCGGTGGAATGCATTATGCAAAGCAGGTGCTCATGTAGTGGGATAGTTAGGACGTGGACCACCTTTTACTGATATGCTGGAAAAATAAATGTTGTGTTGGTGGATGAAATGGTGTATGAACGAAGCGCTGAATGCCCTTTCCTTCCCGACTCGACCTTTCGGTTCTTTTACCACCCGAATCCTTTTCTTCCATGTTTAACCCTTTTTCTAAACAAAACAATGTAAAAAACTCACATACCCGGACTTGAAATCTTATAGAATTCAGCATTGGAGCTGCATCACATTTGCACACTTCACAATATTTAAAATTTTAGTTTATGAATAATGTGATTAGCGATGCGATGCAAAGTGGGGATTGGCGTGGAGGGACGGTGGGACCGGACCGCATCACAAATAACAAATTTTAAGTTTTTTAATAAGCACGAAGGAGGTAAACACTAAAAAATGTGAAGTGCGAAGTGTGGGGGAGGATGAAAATGATCAAGAGATCATCTGTTATGCTCAAAATTGAAAATGATCAAAACTTTACCGATCCTAAGCGACTGGAAAGGTCTCGTCATTGCGATTCCGACGTAGTGAACGGTTTGAAAAACTAATGTCGTATGAGGGAGATATCGCGTTCTGTTCGTTTTCCCAAATAGCTAAAATTTTGTGACTAGGATGCCCAGTCAGCGTGCAGGTACATTTAGCAGATGGAATATTCTAGGGAATATTCCATTTTCTTACATCCAATCAGATCACACCATGTGGCTTAATCTGGGTTGTTGATTTTTGTGGTACAGAATGGTTTTCTAATCGTTGATGTTTTGAAACAAGCCGTTGGATGAGAGACACGTGGCAAGCTCGAAGGTTTCCACGTGTGCCTAGGAGGCTGTGGTAAAATTTTGGTGGAGTTGAAGGGGGTCGACCCCGCGACCTCCGGTTTGCATGCCTTGTCCTCCAACCACCTCGCCTACTGCATCTTACTTAACACTATAGTCCTTCGCTTTAATTTGAAGTTTAAAAGATTCATATTTGAGGGGGGGGTACCACCAGTGGTCCCAACCCGCTCGTGGCCCCAAGGTTTGTTCACATGATATATGAAAACCCACAACATTAAACTTCAGACTCTGACGGTTATATTAAATGTAGAATCTGGCAGTTATGGTGGATCTGATCACATGTGAGGCTATAACATTAAAGTTACAATTGAGGGTTCTTGATGCAGATAATATGGCAGAGAGTTAAAACATGTCACATGGGCATGGGTATTAGCATGTAATGCCACAGTTTTCGGAACCGTGCCCACTCCAGATTCCATTTCTGTTTGTAAATTCGAACTAACGGTTTAACAAACCATAACCGCCAGGTTAGGTTTGAAATGTCACATGGGCCCAACACTTAAACATTTAATGTAAACTGTTTATCCGACAGGAGTTGGAGCGTACCCCTAATTTTAGGGTTTATCATTAATTTAACTTCATTTAAGTGTCAGTCTCCACTTTTAGTGGAGCTTTTCTAGCCGACATTGGGAAAAATGCATTGGGAGGTTAATTTTCGACTGATTTGGGTAAAAAAAGAGTCTACCTAGACTAATTTGAGCATTCTGGAGCCATTGGTGTAGAGAAAAAAACCCTTAGAGGCATGTAAACTCATGTAATTTACAATTTTGAGCATAATGACAAAGAGGGACATGCCATTGGGAGCTGGACCAATAGATGTAGCCCAAGAGGGGTGAAATGGTTCATCACACCTATTGTGTAAAAATTATCTATGATTCTATTTCTCTATTATACACTGTTGTATGGTGTTTTTAAGGCTTATTTTCATGCTTAAAGTTCAAAAATTCATGTATGTTTCATGGTTAAAACACTCATTCCTTAAGCAAACAAATGGAGACAAATTGTGCATGTTCTTATTAATAAAAGGACACTTAGCACAAAAAAACTAATACACTCCTTTCAGATCAAGTTGGTATTAGAGCTAGAGTTTAATATCCGGTGTTTTGTGTGAAAATATTCTTTTAACTGTTTGCAAGGGTTTACATGCTTAGTAGGCTCAAGCTTAAGAGAGGAGAAGGAAAATTGGTGGAAGCAAGAGGTTCTCAAAGGGAGCTACAACAAAGGAGGGCAAGATTTCCACATTCTCCACCACCTAGTTCACCTCCAAAAGAGGCAGAAGAAGCAATAAGCATGCCTCTAGGAGAAGAAGAAACCCATGAAGAGGTGGATCCCAAAGAAGAAGATAGTGTGTTCAGGAAAAAATTCTTTGACATGACTGAAATGGTGAGAGTCTTTTATCAGGAAAGGAATGAAACACTAGAAGAAGAAGGATCCAAACATCAGAAGGATGTTTAGGGATCATCAGGAGTTCACAATGATGAAGATAAATGAAAGAAGGGCAATGGAGGAAATGGAGGTAGTGGAAAGTCACCATCCTCACCATCATCATCATCATCCTCTACTTCATCTTCAGTACACAAATCACACAAGTCAAATAACACTGGTAAAAGTCCTTTTCTAAAACTTGATGTCAAGTTTGAATTGCCAATGTTTAATGGTGAATTCAATGCAGAAAAGCTTGATAATTGAATTAGGCAATTGGAGGTCTATTGGAGAATTCAGAACCTTCATTCTTGATAATTGAATTAGGCAATTGGAGGTCTATTTGAGAATTCATAACCTTCATGATGATGAAACCAAAATCCAACTAGCTTCATTGAGGATGGAAGGTGTAGCTCTTGTTTGGTGGGAAGCCAAGAAAAAGGAGGAGATCGAAAAGCATGGTAGGATTATGTTGTGTAACTAGCTCCAAAAAGAGAAGAAAAGAGATATCAATGCCTTAGAAATGAGCCACTTCAAGGGGGCAACCTCCAATACATTACATAAATGAACAATTCTTGGATGATACAAATGAACAAAACCTCCTTCTATATATAGGAGTCCATGGGGCCACAATATAATCCTAGTGGGCCACAATGTAATCCTAGCTGAGCTAACAATAATAATTTAAGAGCACAATAATAACAAAATTGGGGTTACAAGGGTACAATAATAAAAATAAGGGGGTTACACTAACAACAATAAGGGACTATACCAGTAATATAGGGGCCTAACATGCCCCTCTCCTTCAAAAAAGTGTTTTCCTCAATGCTTGAGTAGCTCTGGGTGCTTCTGTATAAAATTATCATCCTCACATGTAGAATCTTTAGTGGGTAAGTTCTTCCACTTGATGAGATACTCTGAAATTGATTGATTTTGTAGCTTTCGAGTTCTTGTTTTCGTGACCGCTTCAGGTTCCAATATGATTTTTCCTTCCTCATCAAGTTCTGGAAATATTGTTTGAACTGGAAGATTTTCACCTATAACCTTCTTTAAGCAGGAAACATGGAAAACTGGATGTACTCGCGAAGAAGCAGGAAGCTCCAATTTGTATGCCATAGTACCAATCTTTTGCAACACCTTGTAAGGACCATAGTACTTTGGCGATAATTTATTATCCTTCTTAGCTTGCTTGAGGGACATTTGTTTATATGGTTGTAGCCGTAAAAATACCCAATCTCCCACATCAAAAATTCTCTCGCTGCGATGTTGATCTGCCTGTTGTTTCATTCGATTTTGTGCCAAATTCAGGTTATCCTTTAAGAGTTGGAGAACTTCTTGCTGATGCTCGATGTGATCTTCCACCGCTTGAACCTTCGAATTTTCCCTTAAAGATGATGTGATCGATGGTGGATGATATCCATAAAGTGCCATAAATGGGGTCATTTTTGTTGCAGTATGGAAGGAAGTGTTATACCACCATTCGGCGAGAGGTAACCACTTGAACCATTGTGTTTGTTTATCAGATACAAAACAACGAAGATATCCTTCCAAACATTTATTTACTATCTCAGTTTGACCATCAGATTGAGGATGATAAGATGAACTATGAGCTAATTGAGTACCCAAAAAAGAAAATAACTCCGTCCAAAAATTTCCAGTAAAAATGGGATCTCTATCGCTCAAAATAACCCTTGGGCTTCCATGTAGCTTTTGAATTCTGTCCATAAATGTAGTAGCAACTGTACTTGCTTTAAATGGATGAGATAATGCACAAAATTGTGCATACTTGGTAAGTCTATCAACTACCACCATTATGACATTCTTTCCTTCGGACTTAGGTAAACCTGTGATAAAATCCATTGAAATCTCTTCCCAATGTTGACTTGGAATGGATAAAGGTTGTAGAAGTCCCGGGGTCTTAATTTTCTCCACTTTATTCTGCTGGAAAACCAAACATTCCGCCACAAAATTTTGAATATCAGATTTAAGGCCATCCCAAAAAAATTCTTTCTTCACCTTGTGGTAAGTTTTTAAAAATCCTGAGTGTCCTCCTAAAGGAGAAATGTGCAATTCCAGAAGAATCTTTTGTTTTAGTTGGGAATTATTACAAAGATATAAGCGATCTTTGTACCGTAAGGAATCATTTTTCCAACTAAATGTATCAGATGTACTAGGATCTTGCTGCAACTTTTGAATGAGTGTCCATACATCTTTGTCCTTCTTCCATTCATCTTTTTCTTCGGTTATCCAATCTGGTTGGATAATAGAAATGGCACAAAGCAATGCTTCCACCTCTTCATTCTTTCTTGAGAGTGCATCCGCAACAACATTAAGCTTTCCTTTTTTGTAGATTATTTCAAAGTCATAACCCAACATCTTTGTGACCCATTTTTGCTGCTCTTCTGAAGATAGTCTTTGTTCCAAAAAGTGTTTAAGACTATCATGATCAGTTTTTACCTTGAAGTGTCTTCCCATTAGGTAAGTTCTCAATTTCTTTAGTGAATGCAGTATTGCTAACATTTCCTTCTCATAAATAGGTTTCTGTAAATACTTTCCTTTGACTGGACGACTTTCAAAAGCAATGGGTCTTCCTTCCTGCATTAAAACTGCACCAATTCCATTTCTTGAGGCATCACATTCCACAATAAAGGTTTTGGTGAAGTCTGGCGTAGCTAAGATTGGTGCTAGGCACATTGCCTCTTTAAGATGTTCAAAGGCCTTAGTTGCTTTAGGAGTCCATGAAAATGCATCTTTATTCAATAATTTTGTTAGAGGTGCTGCTATTCTCCCATAATTCTTAACAAACTTGTGATAATACCCTGTTAACCTGAGAAATCCTCGCAACTGCTTTATGGTCGTGGGGACTTTCCATTCCTTAATGGCTTTAATTTTTTTAGGGTCTACTTTAACACCCTCGTGAGATATAATATGACCCATATATTGCACCTCTTGTACTCCAAAGAAGCATTTGGATGTTTTTGCATATAATTGTTTCTCCTGCAATAGTTTGAGTACCTTGTCAACATGTTCAACATGATCCTTCCAAGACCTGCTGTAGATTAGTATATCATCAAAAAATACTAGCACAAATTTTCTAAGGAAGGGTTTGAAAATGGAATTCATCAACCCTGAAATGTAGAAGGTGCATTGGTAAGGCCAAAAGGCATGACCAAAAATTCATAATGACCCTCATGAGTTCGAAATGCTGTTTTTGGAATATCTTCAGTCTTCATTCTAATTTGATGATATCCTGAACGAAGATCCAACTTGGTATAATAAATTGCTCCATGTAATTCATCCAATAATTCATCAATCACAAGAATGGGAAATTTATCTTTAATGGTGAGCTTATTGAGCTCCCTATAATCCGGACACATTTGCCATGATCCATCCTTCTTGTGTACCAATACTACGGGAGCAGAGAAAGAACTTTGACTAGGCTGAATTATACATGCCTCTAACATTTCAGCAATCATACGTTCAATTTCACTCTTTTGGTAGTAAGGATATCTATAAGGCCCATGTTTGGAGGAAAACTTCCTGGAATCAAATGAATAGCATGATCATGATCACGAATAGGTGGGAGTCCTTTGGGAGTTTCAAACACCTTGGAATTATTATCCAAGACTTGTTGGAGATCTGCAGAAATAGATGATTTTGATGTCGGAACTTCTAGTGAGCATAATTGTGAAATTACGCCTCGTTTTTCTTTCTTTAGAAGATTTTTCATGACATTAGAGCTTATTATCCTTCCCGGCTTCCCTTCAATACCCCGTAATTCGACTTCCTTTCCTTCTGAAAAAAAATTCAAGAAAAGTTCTTGAAAATTAAAAGCTACCGTCCCCAAAGATTGTAACCATTGTACTCCTAGTACAACATCAGCACCTCCCATAGGAATGGAAAACATTGGACTAGTCAATACATATTCCCCCATGGTTAGCTTAATATTATGGCATTTTCCAGAGCAATTTATAGTTCCTCCATTTGCAACCATCACTTGACATTCTGGTGCTGGGTATAGGAAACAATTTAATTCCTTGGCTACCTTACAATGAATAAAATTATGGGTGCTACCCGAATCAATCAACACTATTACCTTTTTCTTCTTGATTTGTCCTTTTATCTTGAGAGTTTGAGGAGTGGTAATTCCTGCCAGTGCATTACACGATATGGTCGGATTCATTTCTTCCTATTCTAGGGTTGGTTCCTGGTGTATATCCTCTTCTTGTTCATTTTCTTCTTCCTCTTCACAATCTATGTAAAATAATTTCTTCTCAGCACACTTATGACCTTTAGTGTATTTGCTATCACAACTGTAGCAAAGCCCTTTTGCTCTTTTTTCTTCCAATTGTTGTGGTGTCAACCTTGTAGGTTTTGGAAATCTAGGCATAGCAACACTTCCTTCTTTATAGAATTGAGTGGTAGGCTTCCTTGTCGCCATTATTTTACATTCAACTTTTCTTGCCAACCTGAATGCCTTCTCCAATGAATCTAGTTCCAAAACACGAACTTCATGTTGGATATTATCCTTTAAAGTGCCTATGAAGAGATCGATCCTGTGTTCCTCTGGAATATCAGTTACCCTTATATTCAATTTTTGGAATTCCTCAATGTGCTGCCCCACTAAACCCTTTTGTTTGAGATTTATCAATTGGCTAAAGAAGGTGTTGCTCTTTGTATCCTCATAATGTGTTATCATTTCTTCCGTAAAAATTGACCAAGTGACAATTTTTTTACGGGAGCAAAGCCATCGATACCATACAAATGTATTTTGTTCTAAATGTAAAGTTGCAATGCGTACCTTTTGTGTGTTTTGCACGTTATGGAGATAAAATATTGCTCCATCTGTAGTATCCATGTTACAGGATCCTTTCCATCAAACTTCCTCATATCCATTTTTGGAATATGGTGGTTCTTCCCGCCAACATTAGAATTTATGAAATCACGATTGACATTTATTTTGTTCTCATCATGAGGTTCTTCTACTATCTTTTCACCATTAGGAAACATTTCTTGTATCAACTTTGTCAAACCTTCGATGTCTGCTTTTAGATCATTTTTCATGTTTTCCATGTTGTCTTTCATGTCATCCATCTTAGCTTCCATGCTAGCTTCCATGCCATCCATCTTAGCTTCCATGCGTTTCTTCAAAACTTCCATTTCATTTTTTGTTGCTCTTTGCGAGAGTGAAATTTGTTGCACTTGCTCTTGTAATTTTGATAGATCATGTTGCAATTCTTCATCTTTATGAGTCATAGTAGAGCCTTCTGAAGGCTTATTGGGTGTTGAATTATTTTTACGGGGCATTTTTTATAACCCAATACTGATATCTATTCTACAATATGCCCTTGGAATCAATTCAAATTGATTCTTCAAACAAGACTTATGCAATTCGGAACAAATTACACACCTTTTTCTTTCTTTTGAGAAGCTCGATATTGAAATTGGATTATATTTGTGATTGAAACACTTCAAGATTTTATTTTCTGTACCAACGTAGCCCTATGAATTATCTTTCGAATGCCACAGTTCTGACCTGATTTGGATTTTCAAAGACAAAGTTGTGTCCAATCTCCCACAATGACCTAATTATGGACTGGTTCGGTAGAGCGAACTTGTACAACTTTCCACGTGTCACTGTTTCATCCTTCGTATCTGAAATTGATATCCAAGAAACTACAGTCCATGTAATTGCGACCAATTTTTACGGCACTCCAATCCGATGCCAAGAGAGAGAGAGTTATTGAACTTTTCCCACGATCACCTCTTTGAGATAAAATTCAGGAGCTTGAAAAAGCACTACCTTCCACAGATCATATCTCCAAAAATATTGTGAACCAAGCTCTAAAATGTTTTGAAGAATTTCTTCAGGATTTTAACTTTGTACCATATGAATTTTAGATTCTGAATCTTCATAGAAAAAAAGTTATAGCGCAAATTCCATGATGACCTGTTTAGGAGCCTTAAAAAAGACCTAATTTCCACAGATCATATCTCCGAAAATATTGTGAACCAAGCTCTATAATTTTTAGAAAATATTCCTCAGTATTTCGGCTTCGAACCCTAAAAATTTCAGCTTCTTAAACGTCGTAGAAAACAAGTTATAGCGAAAATTCCACGATGACCTGTTTGGAGCAACGAAACCCTAGAATCCCAAAGCTCTAATACCAAATGTTGTGTAACCAGCTCCAAAAAGAGAAGAAAAGAGATATCAACGCCTTAGAAATGAGCCACTTCGAGGGGGAAACCTCCAATACATTACATAGATGAAAAATTCTTGGATGATACAAATGAACAAAACCTCTTTCTATATATAGGAGTCCATGGGGCCACAATATAATCCTAGTGGGCCACAATGTAATCCTAGCCGACCTAACAATAATAATTTAAGGGCACAATAATAACAAAATGGGGGTTACAAGGGTACAATAATAACAATAAGGGGGTTACACTAACAACAATAAGGGACTATACTAGTAATATAGGGACCTAACAGATTATTATATCATGGACTGGTTTAATTACTTCAATAAAAAACAGTTTTATCCATTAGCTAACATGCAGAAATCCATAATGAACTGGCAAAATTTTAGACAATTGAGAGGACAAATATACAAGAATACACCCAAGAATTTAGGAGAAGAGCTTTCTTAATAGGGGTATATTTTCAGAGTCAAGATACTTTTCTCAAGTACATAGTAGGCTTACATAGCTACATAATACATACTATTCTCATGTTTAAACCTACAAGCTTAGATGAGGTATGTGTTCAACCTACACATTTAGAAGCAAGAGGGAAAAACATTACTAATGAGAGCAGGAAGAACCTTTTAAGGGGAAAAACAAAGAGAAGAACTAAAAATGAAAAGGAAAAAAAATTCATCTGTATAGAAAGAGGGAGAGAAAGTTGTTTGTAAACATTGCTCAAGGGAAGGCCATGAAGAGAAAAATTGTTGGAAATTACATCCTGAAAAGAGACCCAAGTATAACAATAACAAAGGGAATAAGAAAATTGCAGCTACAACTCAACATGACTTAGGAGAGGATTCAGGTGACGAATCAAAAATTATAGCCATGGGATTGAAGAACATGAAGGGGAAATAAATTGAAACAAAACCTAGTACTAGTATTTCAGAGTGTCACATACAAGCTCCAAATGAAGAAGAGAGAATTGAACTCTTTCATGTGAGGATCATATCCAAACATACCAAGATTGACACATTATTTGACAGTGGGTCACAAGTGAACTTAATCTCTGACTGATTGGTCAAGAAACTTAATCTCGAGAAAATTACGCATCCAAAACCATATCCACTTGGGTGGACTTGTAAGGATGCAAATTTACAGGTTTTAAGGAAGTGCATATTACGCTTTGCAATCACTGCACATTTTGTTGACACAGTTGAATTAGATGTGGTTTCTCTTGATATTATAGGTGTTGTTTTGGGAAATCCTTGTTTTTATGACAATAAATCGATCTTCCATCACCATGAGAAGAAATACCATTTATTCAGAGATGGAAAAGAGTACATTGTTAGATCACATCGCAAGAAGACAAATATTGCAATGGTAAATGATGGACAGGTAAAGAGGCTAGTGAGTTCAAGTAAGAATTTTGTTCTTCTAATGATTAAGCCTAAAGCTGATGTTAATGATGAGTCATTTGAATATTTTGATCCTAAGTTGAAATAAGATTTATATGATGTAGTTGATGCACATGATTAGATGTTTCAGGAGCCAACATGATTGCCTCCTAAAAGGGAGATTCAACATGAGATTTAGTTACAACATTATTGTCCTCTTACAAACATTGTCATGTATCGCATGTCGATAATGGAGAATTCTGAAATAAAGAGGCAAATCAAGGACTTGTTGAAGAAGGGACTCATAAGGCCAGGCACTTCGCTATGCGGTTCACCCATAGTCTTGATTCCGAAGAAAGATGGGACTTGGCGCATGTGTGTCAACTTCAGAGCTTTGAACAAGATAACGGTAAAGAATCGATACCCAATCTCAAGGATAGATGATTTTCTAGATCATCTGAAAGAAGAATTTTTTTTCACTAAGTTACATTTATGAAGTGGATATCATCAAGTAAGAATTGCAGAAAGTGATATATGGAAGACTGCATTCAAAACCAAACAAGGACTCTTTGAGTGGTTGGTTATGCCATTTGGCTTGTGTAATGCACTAACGACTTTCATGTGTGTTATGGATAACGTTTTTCATCCATTTCTTGATGACTTTGTGATAGTGTATTTAGATGATATACTCATTTTTAGGAAAAAAAGAGAAGAACATGTCTTGCATGTGAAAAAGGTGCATGATGTTTTGAGGAAAGAGAAATTATTTCTTAAGATGCCTAAGTGTGAATTTGGAAATACTTCTCTGGTTTATTTGGGACACATTGTAGCAGGAGGAGATTTGAGAATTGACCCTTCTAAAGTGGAAGCAATTGTGAATTGGCCCACTCCCAAATCAGTAACCGAGGTAAGACATTTCTTAGGCGCAGCTCAGTATTGCAGAAAGTTTATTGCTAACTTTTCTTCCATAGTAGCTCTTATGCATGTAGTGACAAGTGTGAAGAAAGGATTCCAATGGAGAGGAAAAATACATCAAGCTTTTTAAGCTTTAAAATAAAAGATCACTTCAGCTCCAGTTCTTGAATTACCAGATTTGAGACATCCATTCGAGGTTCAAACTGATGCTAGTTATTATGGCATGGGCGCAATACTTTTGCAGAATGGTAAGCCTCTTTCTTTTCGTTCTGAAACTTTCAATGGTGTTGTAACTAATTATCCTACATATGACAAAGAGCTACATGCATTGGTAGAAAGCGTCAAGAAGTGGAAACACTACTTGATGGGTATAGAGATGATTATACATACCGATCACCAACCATTACAGTACTTGCAGTCACAATCAAAATTCCAACAATCATGAAATTTCAGGTGGATGAGATTTCTTCAACAATTTTACTTAGTTATAAGGTACAAGAAAGGTATTTTCAATCAATTTTCTGATATGCTTTCAAGGAAAATTATAAGTGCTTATACTTTACTTAAAAATGATTCTATTGTACATTAGAGTTACATAGAACAGTATGCATCTGATACTGATTTTCAAGATGTGTATGCTAGTTTGAGTAAAGGGAATAATGTTGAAGAAAATCATTATCACATGCATAACAATTTGTTGTTTCATTTGGGCAAGTTGTGTATATCACAAGGAGAGAGACTTAGTGTCATGAGAGAGGCTCATTCGTCTCTTATTTTTTGACACTTTGGGGTAACAAAAATAGTGGCGAATCTATAGAGGTATTGTTTTTAGCCTCGCATGATAGATAGTGTGTCACGTTTTATAAGAGGTTGTTCTATGTGTGAAACAAGAAAGCCTTGAAATAGGAATCTTGGGTTGTACATGCCACTACTAGTACCATCAAGGCCATGGGAGAGTGTCTCCATGGACTTTTTTGGAGGTCTACCTACCTCAAGAAAACAATACGATTATCTTTATGTAGTTGTGGATAGATTCAGTAAAATGTGTATACTTATGCAATGGAAGAAAATCATTACTGCTAAAAAAACTGCTAAACTTTATTTTCAACATGTATGGGTTCATTATGGTTTGCCAACTTCTATTGTTAGTGACAGGGATTCCAGGTTCATTGGGAATTTTTGGTCCAGTCTTTGGAGGATGATAGACACAAAGTTGAAAAAGAGTATTGCTTTTCATCTGCAAACTGATGACCAAACTGAGGTGGTGAACATAACTGTTGTGCATCTATTGAGAGGATATTGTAGCAAACATCCCAAGTTGTGGGATGAAAAACTGAATTACATTAAACATGCTTACAACTGGGCCAAACACTCTTCTACAAATACTTCACCTTTTGAAGCCTGCTTTGGGTATTTTCCGAAATCACCATTAGATTTCATCTTTAAGAAGGATGTTGCAATTGATGGGCATAGTGATATTGACAAGGTTAAAAAGTTCATTGAGAAAATTCATATTATTCATCAACAAGTTCAAGCACAAGTTGAGAAGAGTCAAAGAAAATACAAGGAGAGGCATGAAAAACATAAGGTTGATCACAAGTTTCAAGAAGGATATTAAGTATGGATGCACAGAAGCAAAGAAAGGATGCAAGGAGAAGGTAAAAATATCAAGATCATTCCTTATGGTCCATTCAAGATCCTTAAGAAAGTTGGTAATAATGCATTTCAACTTGACTTGCCTCATATATGAAAATGTATTCCGTTGTCAATGTGGAAAATTTACGTTTGTATGAGCCCCCTTTAATTGATGATTAACGGAGTGATATTCAGCTGCCATATCTAGAATAATTCTCACTAGAATTTTTAGAAGAGCTCAAGGAGGATTCCATCCTTGACACGAGGACACACACATCTAAGAGGGGAAGTGTCGATTATCTTTGGATTGGTCTCAAGGGAAAAAAACCAAGGCAAGGTGGATGTAAGTGGAAAAGGTGAGGGAGTTGTACCCTCATCTTATGAACTAGTAATTAAAGTCTTTTGGGTTCCAAAATCTTCCTAATAGGGAGGTGTGATCATGAGATCATGTGTTATGCTCAAAATTGAAAGTGATCGAAACTATACCGAACCTGAGTAGCCGGAAAGGTCTCGTCGTTTTGATTCTGGTGTTGTGAACGGTTCAAAAAGCTGATGTCGTATGAGGAAGATATCACGTTATGTTTGTTTTCCAAAACATCTAAAATTTTGTGACTGGGATGCCCAGTCACCATGCAGGTATAGTAAGAATATGGAATATTCTTGGGAATATTCTATTTTTTTACAACAAATCAGATCATGCCACGTGGTTTAATCTGGGCCATTGATTTTTGTGGTACAGAATGGTTTTCTGACTGTTGATGTTTTAAAATGGGTCATTAGATGAGCTACACGTGGCACGCCTAGAGACTTCCACATGTCCCCAAGAGGCTGTGGTAAAATTATGGTGGATTTTGGGGGGCGGGGGGGGGGGGGGGGGGTCGACCCCGCGACCTCTAGTCTGCACACCAAGCCATATGACCACATCGCCTACCACATGTCACTAAACACTATAGTCCTCCACTTTAATTTGAAGTTTAAAAGATTCATATTTGAGGGGGGGGAGCAGTCCCAACCCTCTGGCATCCCCAAGGTTAGCTCACACGATATATGAAATCCCGCAGTATTAAACTTCAGAATTCGGCGGTTACATTAAATGTAGACTCCATTGGTTACGGTGGATCCGATCACATGCGAGGCGGTAACATTAACGTTACAGTTCATAGTTCTTCGAGTGGCTAATCCTACGGAGAGTTAAAACATGTCACATGGATGTGGGTGTTGACATGTAATGCCACAGTTTGCAGAACCATGCCCACTCTGAATTCCATTTCTGTTTGTAAATTTGGACTAACGGTTTAACAAAATGTAATGTCCTGGTTAGGGTCACCATGTCACATGCACCCAACACTTAAACGTTTAATGTAAAATGCTTATCCAGCAAGAGTTGGATTGCACCCCTAATTTTATAGTTTTTCATTAATTTAACTTCAGTTAAGTGCTAGTCTCCACTTTTAGTGGAGCTTTTCTAGCTGACATTGGGAAAAATTCATTGGGAGGTCAATTTTCAACCAATTTGGGTAAAACAAGAGTCTACCTAGACTAATTTGAGAATTCTGGAGCCATTGGTGTAGAGAAAACAATTATTAGAGGCATGTAAACACATGTAATTTACAACTTTCAGCATAACAACAAAGAGGGACATGCCATTGGGAGTTGGACCAACAGATATAGCACAGGAGGGGTGAAATAATTTATCATGCCTACTGTGTAAAACTTATGTGTGCTTGTATTTCTCTATTATACACTGTTGTATGGTGTTTTTAAGGCTTATTTTCATGCTTAAAGTTCAAAAATTCATCTATGTTTCATGGCTAAAACACTGATTCCTTAAGCAAACAAGTGGAGACAAATTGTACATGTTTTTATTACTAAAAGGACACTTAGCACAACAAAAATAATACTCCTTTCAGATTAGTAGGTGACGTGGCAGGGGAAAAGTGGGACCGAACCGCGACGTAGATCGCAACTTTTAAGTTTTTTTTTTATAAGCAGCGGGGTTAAAATCTAAAACTTGTGAAGTGCGGGGACAAGGACCCACCCTTATTGCACATCGCAGATTTTATTATTTGGAAAATATGGTAAATGCTTAAGACCGCAAAGTGGAATTTGTGTTGATTGGAAGATGATGTGTCAGGGAGAGATGGAGCCCACTGCAATCAATGGAGTTTATAAATTGGTGAATTTTTTATGCATTAAGGAAAATTTTATGACGTTTTGTAAGATATGTGATATGTATTAAAAAAGGTGGTAAAGTGGGGGAAGAGTTGTTGTGGTGGGGCCAACTACTGCATCACAAGTTAAAGAGAATATATTGCAGACATTCTAAAGTTAAGTTAAAACAAGTGCGATGCGATAAATCACAAGTCGGCAATAGCAAGATCTAGGGTTTAGCTGCGATGGGAAAGGTTTATAATATTTGATCTACGATAGATGGTGGGGAAGAAAAGATGACGTGGAGGGATGGCCCAAATTTAATCGCAATCAGGGAATAAGGAAGCGGAGGTAAGTAAAAAACGATGATTTTACGATAAAAAGGTAAAATGGAAAGCTAAAGAGGAAATGCAGAAAAAAGGTAAGGTTTTAATAATATTTTAAAGGAAAATGAAATGAAAAGGGAGTGTGGGTGAATGGGTCCCACTCCATCATGTATGGAATTTCAGAAGGTTTTTAGTAGACAACAATGTAAATGATTTTGGGATTTGGGGATGCAAAAAGGTAAGGTGGGTCCTCGCCAATGAAACATGTTAATGCAAATGAGTTTCAAAGGTTTTTAAAGTAATTCCCTTTGAGCACCTTGAACTTATAATGGGTCTCCAAAACCTTGGATAAGCCATTATTTTTCCAGTCTTTACCTTTTTTGAAAAAATTAAAACCTTTAGTGCCCAACCTTATTACAAATTATTTAATCATATTTAAATGATGTGATTAATGCAATCAAAACATATTTAATTATCTCCTAATGCTGCATTTGGACGTGCAAGAATATTTTTCCTAAGGTTTTAACCTTATTTGGAAATAATTTACAATCACGGAATATTAATTACAATATAAAATATCTGAGATGAAATAATCAATCACCTTGAGATCATATAGATTATAGGAGCCTAACAGACTGGTCAGGACTGGTGCTTTTGTCAATGCTTGTTTAATTTGATCAAATTATTATCTAGCTTCAATGTTCCATCTTATTTTTGAATCTCTTTTCGGCATATTTGTTATATTTCTGAGAAGTTCTACAAGGTTGGTAATGAATCTTCTTAGGAAATTTATCTTGCCAATAAATGATTGAAGCTCCTTAATGTTTCTAGGATGACTGATTTTCAATATGGCTTCAATTCTACTGGTATCAATCCTAATACTATCTTTATAAATGATATGACCTAGAATTTTCCTTTTTCAAGGCCAAAAAGTGTTTTCTTAGGATTTAATGAAATTCCAAACCTTATACATTTTTCAAACACTCTTCTCAATGTAACAAATGTCCCTTATCAGTTTTTGAATAGACAGTAATATCATCTAGATAGATCACAATAAATCCGCCAATTTCATCATCAAAGGCAATATCCATTGCTCTTTGAAATGTGGCTCCAACATTCATTAATACAAAGGGCATCTTCACATACATGAAGGTACCCCATGGAGTAGTGAAATTTGTTCTATCCTAATCATCAGGATGAAATAATACTTGGTTGTAACTTGAGAAACCATATAATAAATAAATCCTACAAGATCCAACTACCTTCTGTACTCTGTTATCCATTTTTGGCAAAGGGTAGTTGTATTTTAGGGAGAATTTATTAAGATTTCTAAAATCTATACATAATCTTATTTCTTCTTTTTTCTTCCTAGTTGACACTATGGTAGACACCCATTTAGAGTACCTAAGAGGAGCTATGATTTTAGCATCACACATATCTTTAATTTCTTTCTTAATCAGAGGCATCAGCACTGGATTTATTCTTCAAAGTTTTTTCTTAAATGGTTTATGATCCCCTTTAATTGGTATTTTAGGTTGTATAATACTAGTATCATAAGATTTGAGGTCTTCATAGTTCCAATCAAAGACATCAATGAATTATTTAAATAAATCAATGTATTTTTTTTTCCAGTAGTTCGTAGTGATTTGGACAGTTTTATCATTTTAGGATTTTTTTCACTGCCTATATTACACTCATCTACATCTTCCCCTATGGGATCATTCTCAGGCTTCTTAGCTACATCATTGAAATCAAATAATTCTTCTAATGGAACTAAACCTCTAGGTAAAATATTATCCTTTAACTGAAGTATTTCAAATTTTTTTTTCTCTGGATCTATTTCAAGAAATTCTAATTTATTACGACTTTATCAACATGAATATTTACATCTGAATTATATAACCATTTTTATACATTATAATGTACAAATATTTTATCTTCTAATTCACTCTCTAAATCTATACTATCTTCTTCTTATTCATCCTTATATTGCAGAAATTTTTCAATCCGTTTGTTATTGCCAAACACTTTCCAATACCTCATATTGTCTGGTACAACTGGTCGATGTTTTACTTCCATTGTATATTGTCTATTGGGGTGAGGTATTTAATAGGTACTAATTGAAAAATCTATACCTTTTGCAAGGATATTCTGATTTCTAGGAATTGCAGCAAGATCATATTCCACAAAACTTTATGGAAAATCAAGCACAACATTTTTGTATGCTCTCAAACTAGGATGCTTTGTAGAGTATTCTCCTTTAATGTGTTTTATGATTAACTCAGAATCCCTATAAATAGAAATTTTCTTGGCACCCAATGTTTTCAACAATTGCAATCGTAACAAAAGTGCTTCATACTCAGCTATATTATTGGTATATTGGAAATTGAGCTTATATGAATGACCTTCAGCATGATTGTTTCCTATGTTTTAAATCAAGACTCATACTGCAGAACCTTCTCTACTACAAGATCCATAAAAACTCATGTTCCAAAGAGGTTCAAACTCAGTGTTTTGTTCTACTATTTGTGTTTGGTTTTAATTTGTTTCACAAATATTGTTTTCTGCATCGGTAACCTGAGTATTGATATCTGCATCATTATAAAGAATGAAAGTGTCTAAATCTAAGTGGACAGAGTAAAGGGGATAGTTATGTGATTTATTTTGACTACTCACCATGAATTTCATCAATGTTTCCCTATATAATCTCCTTTGTTGACCAAACACTGGTATGGTAGCAAAGGTCATGTCCATTTGTAGGGTCCCTTGTAATTTTTCTCCCCATGAGCCTGACAAAAACATGCCATACTTAGGGGGTATATCTTCCACCACTATATCCCTTACTACACTTTAGCTCGGATCTGAGCTAAAGTAACACACATTTCTTTGATGAGACCTAGACGTATTAATTTGCTAGAATCAAATGAATATAAATCTTTATAAGGTCTAGTAATGCCAAGACCCAGATTTTCCATAACAACATTGGGCATTAAATTGTGTGAAGCACCTGAATCTAACATAGCATTATGGAGAATCTTATAACGAACATTTAGGCGAACATAGAATGGAGGAAAACCTCCTTCCTATGGTTTTCCATCAAATTCTGGCCGAAATAAGAGTTCAGGTTGATCATCATTCAAATTAAGAGTGACAGTGTTTTCTCCTATGTTTAGAGCCTTCATTAGTTGAGATTTGTATAGATTTTTGTTCGTTAACTCTATTAGAGGAATGGGAATTTTTAGTTTTTCTAATTCATTCTCATTTTTGAATGATGTTTGAAGCTTAATTAAGTTCAAAAAATCAGACTTATCAACAATTTCTTTTGATACAGGTTCTTTTTGCTGATTGTTGGTTGGGATATCAGTTTGAGTAGTTTTGGAAGAGTTCTCAGCTATCTTTTTGGTAGGATTTTATACTATCTTTTTGCCAGAACTATCAATAGTTTTCTTGGCAAAATTGTTTGTGATTTTATTAACAACAGTATCAGAGGTTTTCTTAGCATGATTCTTAGAATTATTTTTGTTCAGGGTATTTAAAGTTTTCTTACTCCTAAGGTTATATTGCCTATGGACATCCATAATAACATTTTCAAACCCCTTTTTGTAATCATCTGATTCTTCTAAATATAGCTCAGTTTGGGAATGTTGAAAAAATTCTTGTTCTTCTTGAGTAATAAAAATTGTTTCATCATCGTTAATACCCATCAAATTTATTTGGTTAACTTCTACCTCTTCTATATTTTCCCCATCATCATCATCATAATTCTCCTAAAATGGAGGTCTAATTTGTTGATGTGGGCCCCTCTATTCCCTCTGTTTGATTTGGGGAGGATTTCTTCTAACATTTTGATTACGATTTTGGGGTGCACACTGGTTTTCTCTAAGATAAGCCCTTTCTATTAGATTAATCCTTTCCATAATTATTTCTATTGTTCTGAATAATGAATCTATTTTGGCATCAACAGAATAAGTTGAGGGTTATTCTTTCATGGTCACTTTTCTTTCAGTTCTTATGCTAGCCCTCTTTACTAACATATTGGCTTCTACACTCACTGCATCCCTTTGCATTTCTTCTAATGTTGAGGAATTTCTCTCTCTCATCTCATAAGACATGTCTGCCTCAAATCCATATGGGAATTTTATTAAGGCTAGACCTTGTGGTGGTTTAATGTTTTCATGAATTGCATTGTATACACTATTGAATCTAGTGCAATAATCATGGACACTTTCCCCAGGTTCCCTCCTAATGCTTTCATACTCTGATAGAATCTGAAGAGGGTTATTTTTAATTTCCCATCTATTAAGGAATGTCTAATGGAATGTAGAGAGATCATTGATGCTAGCAGGAGGCAAAGCTTTAAACCATTTCCTAACTTCTCTAGTGAGACTTTGTTTAAACAAACTAATTTTCACATTTTCCTCATCTACTTCAAGAAGGTAAAAATTATCATTCATCCTATTTACATGTTGTTGGGCAGTGATAGGTCTAGTTCCATCAAATTGTGGAATTCTAGTTTGATATTCCTGTGGTATGTTTGCCAAAGGACCATGAAGAACAAGTGGGTTGTATCTAGTTCCCATTATAGGTATAAGAGGATGGAAAATATTTGGGTTGATCAAAGTTGGTAGTTGGATGAACAGTGGAGGCTGAATCACAGGTGGATTTTGAACTAAAGCTTGAGGTTTGGGTGAAATTGAAGGATGGATTGTGCATGAAGATTGGGAAGAAGATGGGGTTTGAGTTGCTTGATGAGAAACTATAGGGGTAGTAGCGGAAACTACAGAAGGGGTAGGACTAGATGACCTAGGATGAAAAGATTTTGATTAGGTAGATGAAACTACAAAATAAGTCAGGGCAGAGAGTTTAATGAACTTTTGGACATATGCCATGAATAAAAAGGTTAAGACCTGAAAATAAACCTTGAAATTTATCAAAATATTGAATAATTTGAAGATCAATATCAGGTTCGGTAGACTGTACTTCAAAATAATGGCGTCTTAATATAGTTTTATCTATCACTGTTTGATCTACCCAGTTGGTTGAATTAGTTCCAGACAAACTATGTTCAAAATGTAAGTCAAATTCAATTTATTGTAGAGTAAAAAAATATTTTGGGAGAGAATCTGCTCTATTGGGAAGACTGCTACTTCCTTGGCTTTCTGCTATACTTTTTCTTCTCACCAGTTTTTCAAGATCATCAACAATAACTATAGGCTTTGAATCAAGACGAGATCTAGTGTAAGCTCTTTTGGGAGACAACATTAAAATATAAGGCACATACTTTGCTATACTTTTTCTTCTCACCAATTTTTCAAGATCATCAACAATAACTATAGGCTTTGAATCAAGACGGGATCTAGTGTAAGCTCTTTTGGGAGACAACATTAAAATATAAAGCACATACACACTTATTATTTACAAAAATGAAAAGGAAACAATTTGTCAAAATATTCCTTTCATATAATTTTTAACCAGGGTTATGAATTCGAAGAAAATCACAATAATTTTAATTTTGTCCCCCAGTGTATTCGCCACTATGTTATCGTTCTGTCATTTACGATCTTGTGAGAATAAACATAGAGGAAAACATCAAATCCAATTTGGAATTTGGGATCTAGCCCTACCAGCTTCATATAGGGATGTCTATCTAACATTTAGTTATGTTTTGAGTGAATTTTAGGCTAGTTGTTTCTATACTAATTGTTTGTTTGATTTGGATTTTTTGGTTGATTAAATTGCTATAATTCCATTGGGTTATGGAGTCTTAAAACTAACTAGATCTGCATAAATTTTTGAAGGAATTTCATGGGGAAATTTCAGCTGCACTAACCGGATCTTTTGGGATTTTAAATGGATTATGAAAATAGAAGAAATGTAGAATTCAGTAGAAATTAAGGAGAAATTAAGTATTCCTTAATTTGACCTCAACAAAAAACATGTAAATTACGAACAACTAGAATAGCGTTCTCTTAATAACATATCCTATTCATCACAGTTTATGCTATGTAATTAGCTTTTCAGAAATATAGAGAAAAAAAAATAATGAATAACACATTAAAAAAAGAAAAACATCACTAATGGGTACACCACATGAATCTCGTGAAGAATTTTTTTGTATTATTGATGCTTCCAACAACCAGAAAATTATAATTCTTAGCAGAAATTATGCTCAACAATCAATCATTAATACTCTAAATTGTGAAGTATTTATTGTTAAACCATGCTATGTCAAACACGCACACACACACACATGAAATATAACCATGAGATTGGGAAAGATATGCATGAGTTGCATTAGAATTCATAAAGATGCATATATATAATATAGTAGCTGACCCTTGGTTTCCCATTCCATGTGGTCCCTTGGACTCCATTTATCCATTTTCCTTGCATACCTACCCGTTGAGAATTAGGTGTACAACATTCCCCCCCTTAATTTGAAGGGGTATGAGTGAGTACAATAGGAGAGTTGTAATACAAATCTGCAAAGTATGCATGACAAAACTTAGGTTGAATGAGCTCTCTGAAATGTTCTCATAAACAGGTGGTCTAAGTTTGAACACCAACACTGGAACACTTAGTGGAGTTCCTATAACTCTTCTAAATGTGGAAATAAGCTGAGGTCTTCTGATAGAGGAAGTGCCCCTCATATTTTGAAGAGGGAGACCTTCAACATACAAGAATGGAGGCCTACAACTTTTGATGGTTTAAGGATGACCACCAACTCTGGAATGCTTGATGCATTTCCGGGAACTCTTCCAAAACTAGCAAGAAGCTGAAGTATTTTGCTAGAGGAAGTGTCCTGAATTCTTTGAATAGGAAGAATATCAACCTCGGATAGATGTTTTAAGGTTGTCCACTAACCAAAGGCATGCTCATGGGAATCCGTGTCTCTGGCTACAACTCTAAATCTAGAATGACAGGTTATGGCTCAAGCTCGGTTGAACTGATGTGTCTCTAGCTACAACTTTTAATCTCGAATGTCAGGTTGTGGCTCAGGCTCACTTGATGTGGCTTTGAAGCTTGTATATGACCACCATTTCCCCCCTGTCAGTTACAAGGTGATATGATGGCGAAAACTCAACTGTAATGTTTTTCAATATTCTAGAACATGTTTTGACATGTAACTTAAACATCATCTTGGCTATTGATTCCCATTTCCAAGAAGTGATTCATCCAAGATGAATCTTTGTTCTTGCAGGAGGCTTGCTTCTGAAGCATATATGTGAATAATGGGTGTGTCGACCATAGTTATTGCATGGGTGAAGATAAAAACAATGATATTTATTATGGCCAACTCGATCACAGTGTTCGAATTTTACAATATGTTGTTGTTGTTGTGGAAGAGGAGGAGGATCTAGAAGAGTTGTAGGTGAGCTGTCATGAAGAAATTCTACACTTTGAAATTTAATGGGCTTGGAGTAGTCTAAAATATGAAAGGACAACTCCTTGTCATATCCAAGACTAGTTTTGTGCTTGTTATGGACAAGCTCTTCCCAAGGTTTGTTGACGGGCTTAGCAAGTGCATGCTGAATTTCGACACCTACATGAAAACTTGCTCTTGAACTAGACACTGAATGTCAATTGGCTGAAAAATTATTGACTTGCTACCTATAGGATTCTATTTCGGTTTTCTAAACAAACAAAAAGTTCAGAATGATGGCTCCACTGTTGTAATTCTTCTTGCTATAGCTCTGACTCAAGCTGCAAAAATTCAATCTTTTCATGTGCATTTTGCAGACAAGACTTAATGTTAGAAATATAAGCTTTGTTGATTCTTACTATGTCATGATCATAGGAATGTATCATAGTTTTTAAGAACTCTAATACTTCACCAATTCTGGCTATTTTATCCATTGTCAAAATTACACTTAAAAAACTGATCACAACTATGCACAAAGAGATAAAAACTGGGATAATTGTATGAATATATTTGTAGTGATGTATGCTGCTATCAGTGAAAGAAATATACATCCACACACTTAAGCTCTATAATGGCATCCAAATTGAGACAAACTCATTCTGGTATGCATCAAATTTTCACAGAGTAAACACGGGGCAAGCTAGGAATATTTACTGGATATCTTGGATTTATAAATGGATTTATGAGAGAAATATGAATACATTCAATAGAACTAAAGAGAAATTAAGAATTCCTTAGATTGGCTTTTAGTGTAAAACATAATGATTGTAAAGGCAGCCAAAATAAGGTACTAAAAAGTAAATCCTATTGATCACTCTTTCTTCTTTACAATTAGAATTCAGATGATTACAATGAAAGATGAAAATGAAAAAATAATAATAGAAGAAAAACATCACCGATATTTAAGCCACATGGCAACTGTGAATGGTATGATTATTATTGATGCTCCGGTGCTTTGGAAAATCTTACAGTACTCCAAAATATAGTAATGATTCTGATCGCAATCAATCAACCTTTGATACTTCCAAAGCTGAAGTATTTATACAAAACATTACAATAACCTTGTCTCTAACAGACTTGAACTTAAAACTCTAACTTATTAAAAAATTATAGTCTCGGTGGAATGCATTATGCAAAGCAGGTGCTCATGTAGTGGGATTGTTAGGACGTGGACCACCTTTTACTGATATGCTGGAAGAATAAATGTTGTGTTGGTGGATGAAATGGTGTATGAAAAAAGCATTGAATGCCGTTTCCTTCCCGACTCGACCTTTCGGTTTTTTTACCACCCGAATCCTTTTCTTCCATGTTTAACCCTTTTTCTAAACAAAACAATGTAAAAAACTCACATACCTGGACTTGAAATCTTATAGAATTCAGCATTGGAGTTGCATCACATTTGCACACTTCACAATATTTACAATTTAAGTTTATGAATAATGTGATTAGCGATGCAATGCGAAGTCGGAATTGGCTTGGAGGGACGGTGGGACCGGACCACATCACAAATCACAAATTTTAAGTTTTTTAATAAGCACGAAGGAGGTAAACACTAAAAAATGCGAAGTGCAAAGCGTGGGGGAGGATGCAAATGATCAAGAGATCATCTGTTATGCTCAAAATTGAAAGTGATCAAAACTTTACCAATCCTGAGCGACTGGAAAGGTCTCGACATTGCGATTCTGACGTAGTGAACTGTTCGAAAAATGAATGTCGTATGAGGAAGATATCGCGTTCTGTTCGTTTTCCCAAATAGCTAAAATTTTGTGACTGGGATGCCCAGTCAGCATGCAGGTACATTTAGCAGATGGCATATTCTAGGGAATATTCCATTTTCTTACATCCAATTAGATCGCACCATGTGGCTTAATCTGGGTCATTCATTTTTGTGGTACATAATGGTTTTCTAATCGTTGATGTTTTGAAACAAGCTGTTGGATGAGCGACACGTGGCAAGCTCAGAGGCTGCCACGTGTTCCCAGGAGGCTGTGGTAAAATTTTGGTGGAGTTGAATGGGGTCGACCCCGCGACCTCTGGTTTGCACGCCTTGTCCTCCAACCACCTCGCCTACCACATCTTACTTAAAACTATAGTCCTTCACTTTAATTTGAAGTTTAAAATATTCATATTTGAATGGGGGGGGTTACCACCAGTGGTCCCAACCCGCTAGTGGCCCCAAGGTTTGTTAACATGATATATGAAAACCAGCAACATTAAACTTCAGACTCTGACAGTTATATTAAATGCTGAATCTGGCGGTTACGGTAGATCTGATCACATGTGAGGCGATAACATTAAAGTTACAGTTGAGGGTTCTTCGTGTGGATAATATGGCAGAGAGTTAAAACATGTCACATGGGCATGGGTATTGGCATGTAATTCCACAGTTTGTGGAACCGTGCCTACTCCAGATTCCATTTCTGTTTGTAAATTTGAACTAACAGTTTAACAAACCATAACCTCCAGGTTAGGGTTGACATGTCACATGGGCCCAACACTTAAACATTTAATGTAAACTGTTTATCCGACAGGAGTTGGAGCGTACCCCTAATTTTATGGATTTTCAATAATTTAACTTCATTTAAGTGTTAGTCTCCACTTTTAGTGGAGCTTTTCTAGTTGACATTGGGAAAAATGCATTGGGAGGTTAATTTTCGACCAATTTGGGTAAAAAAAGAGTCTATCGAGAATGCTCAAATTAGTCTAGGTAGACTCTTTTTTAATCCAAATTGGTTGAAAATTAACCTCCCAATGAATTTTTCCCAATGTCAACTAGAAAAGCTCCACTAAAAGTGGATACTGACACTTAAATGAAGTTAAATTAATGAAAAGCTCTAAAATTAGGGGTACGCTCCAACTCCTATCGGATAAATAGTTTACATTAAATGTTTAAGTGTTGGGCCCATGTGACATTTCAACCCTAACCTGGAGGTTATGGTTTGTTAAACCATTAGCTCAAATTTACAAACAGAAATGGAATCCAAAGTGGGCACGGTTCTATAAACTGTGGCATTACATGCCAATACCCATGCCCATGTGACATGTTTTAACTCTCTACCATATTATCCACACGAAGAACCCTCAATTGTAACTTTAATGTTATCGCCTCACATGTGATCAGATCCACCGTAACCGCCAGATTTTGCATTTAATATAATCGTAGGAGTCTGAAGTTTAATGTTGCGAGTTTTCATATATCATGTGAAGAGACCTTGGGGCCACTAGCGGGTTGGGACCACTGGTGGTACCCCCCCCCCCCACCGCGCAAATATGAATCTTTTAAAATTCAAATTAAAGTGAAGGACTATAGTGTTAAGTAAGATGCAGTAGGCGAGGTGGTTGGAGGACAAGGCATGCAAACCAGAGGTCGCGGGGTCGAACCCCTTCGACTCCACCAAAATTTTACCACAGCCCCCTGGGCACACGTGGTAGCCTCCGAGCTTGCCACGTGTTGCTCATCCAACGGCTTGTTTCAAAACATCAACGATTAGAAAACCATTCTATACCACAAAAATCAATGACCCAGATTAAGCCACATGGTGCGATCTGATTGGATGTAAGAAAATGGAATATTCCCTAGAATATGCCATCTACTAAATGTACCTGCATGCTGACTGGGCATCCCAGTCACAAAATTTTAGCTATTTGGGAAAACGAACAGAACGCGATATCTTCCTCATACGACATTCGTTTTTCGAACCGTTCACTACGTCGGAATCGCAATGTCGAGACCTTTCCAGTCGCTCAGGATCGGTAAAGTTTTGATCACTTTCAATTTTGAGCATAACAGATGATCTCTTGATCATTTGCATCCTCCCCCAAGCTTCTCACTTCACATATTTTAGTGTTTACCTCCTTTGCGCTTATTAAAAAACTTAAAATTTGTGATTTGTGATGCGGTCCGGTCCCACCGTCCCTCCACGCCAATTCCCACTTCGCATCGCATCGCTAATCACATTATTCATAAATTTAAATTGTAAATATTTTGAAGTGTGCAAATGTGATGCAGCTCCAATGCTGAATTCTATATGATTTCAAGTCCGAGTATGTGAGTTTTTACATTGTTTTGTTTAGAAAAAGGGTTAAACATGGAAGAAAAGGATTCGGGTGGTAAAAAAACTGAAAGGTCAGGTCGGGAAGGAAAGGGCATTCAACGCTTCGTTCATACACCATTTCATCCACCAACACAACATTTATTCTACCAGCATATCAGTAAAAGGTGGTCCACGTCCTAACTATCCCACTACATGAGCACCTGCTTTGCATAATGCATTCCACCGAAACTATAATTTTTTAATAAGTTAGAGTTTTAAGTTCAAGTCTGTTAGAGACAAGGTTATTGTAATGTTTTGTATAAATGACGCAGGTTGTCCTGCAAACCCCAAAATCTTGCAAACACTGTGCATCTCAAACAACTGCCTAATAAAATTTATGCTGCTGGCAATTACATACACTTCAATTTGGTAAGTATGTGATATTGATTCACAATTTCAAAAGTCAGTAATTTCAGTTCCTCTCAAAACTCTGGTTCAAACTACAACTCAGCAATCGACACACCTTTAATCGAAAGCCATAGTGTATTTGCCAACACCCATATATAAATTTAAATGCAAATGCCTCTGCAATCTGACTCTGGTATTCAATGCATCCAATTCAGTGTTTGTTCACTATTCATCTCAGATTCTGCTGTCCCATAAATTCTTTGACTGTTTAACATTCTCACAAACATTCGATTGGGCAATTATCAGTAAATCAAACCAGATATTAAAATTCGATCTGCAAATATCTTACCATATCCATCATTGAATTGATAGTCTTTGTCCATAGTTGTGTTCCATTTGATTCCACGCTCCCAAGCATCGACCCTCTATCAAATCTGTTTCAACGATTTTGCCAGATCACCTTCTATAATTTATACAGTGCACTTTTCTTCAATTTAATTTATCACAGCGTTTTATGCTAAAATAGATCGATTCTCCTGCCTTCTTTCAATGTTCGATCCCGATCAATACAGCTCGAGATAAATGGAATTCCTCACGCTGGTTGCCGGATTCTGCAGATTTTTTTCAAAATCCTCACGGCTTTCTTTCAATTGCTGCAAATCATCGATTTGCCATTACTCGAATCTTTCCGACTCCTCCTGATTGCTGGAAGTGGAATTACAGCAGACAATTAGTTTGTACCACTGCCGAAATCCATCGCACATTTCTTTCTCTCTTTCTGCGCTAAGGGATTTGGAATCGACTTCCAACACTGTTAATTGAACCGCCAGTGCACAGCTCCCCTTTGGAACTTCGACTTCAATGCCAGATCTGGGTTTAATAACTTCTGATTGAATCAAAACAGAATTTGAACGCCTTTTAAAACAGAGACTCTATACATATGACCACACCCAGATCTAGTTTGCTCTAATGTTTCAATACATTTCGCTAATCGACAATCTCCAATGTGCTCTCCAACCATCGTTGTTTCAATAGTCCGATCCGATATACTTTACACAGGCCAATGCAATATTCTTGTCAGCGATTGCAAATCACCGTGATTGATGTCACTCCTTAAAAATCGAATCCCGATTAATCCTATACAAAGCGAATCTCCACTTTCAGATGCAATTACAATCAGAGATCGTAGGTTGCTAATCCGAAGTAATATCAATTTTCCTTCCGTGGTTCCAAAGCACTCCAAACTCTGATTTACACCAATATGACATCAACCGCAATCGAAATTGATATGATTAGATAACACCGCCGATTTACATAGACTCAGAACTCAGATACGATGGTTATGTGGATCCGCCGAGTTTTATAACCATAATATATTAATCAAATCTGCTCATAAATTCTGTAGAATCGTTTTCCACCAAAACGCTGTATTGAAGGCTGTTCCAGCTCACAATACAATTATTCCGGATTTACTTTAATCATGGAAAACAAATTGCGCAGATTGCTACCAGTTTATGCCATTACACAAAGAAAACAAACGCATCATATTCACGAGTCCATCATACATTGAAACACCAAATACTAATTTTATTCATAAATAACAATGAAACAGAGATTCTGTCTTTTGCCCCAAATTAACCAAATCAAAAAAACACTGATACACTCTGTCACAATATCACAGAATCTGAGCACTGTTTTTTTTTTTTTAAACACACAAACTACTACTAATCTGAGCTTTTCGCTCTTCCTCCTCACACACCAACACTTCACACTCAACCCTAACTAATTCTCTCCTAAAATGCTTCTCGCTCTCTCTCTAACAAGATCTATATATAGACTTCCCCTTCCAAAACGACTATCTATCAGTCCTCCTAATATTGCTAACAGAAATTTCCTATTCCCGTAAAGATCTTAATAGAATATCCTATCCCATAACTCTCGCTACACCTATCTAACCAATCTTATCCCTATCTCTAAAATAAGACAATCTTTTATTTATTACAAACATAAATAATAAAAAACTATTTGGGGAGTTTTATCCTTCTCAATAACCCTAAATTCGACCCAACAGTTAATGAATTTTACTGTGATTAGCCACAACATGTGGACAATCCTCCACATGCTGGCTAATGCCGATGCTCCTGCATCAATAAATAATTCAGCTTTGGAAGTATCAAAGTTTGATTGATTTCGATTAGAATCATTACTATATTTTGGAGTACTATAAGATTTTCCAAAGCACTGGAGCATCAATAATAATCATACCATTCATAGTTGCCATGTGGCTTAAATATTGGTGATGCTTTTCTTTTGTTAGTATTTTTTCATTTTCATCATTCATTGTAATCATCTGAATTCTAGTTCTAAAGAAGAAAGCGTGATGAATAGGATTTAGTTTTGAGTAAATTATTTTGGCTGCCTTTACAATCATTATGTTTTACACTAAAAGCCAATCTAAAGAATTCTTAATTTCTTTTTAGTTTTGTTGAATTTATTCATATTTCTCTCATAAATCCATTTATAAATCCAAGAGATCCAATAAATATTCCTAGCTTGCCCCGTGTTTCCTCTGTGAAAATTTGATGCAACCATCAAGAAATTGACCTAGAATGCCTGCGTGGGGAGGTGCTAGTGGAGGAGCCTGATGCTCCCTGCCATCTTTTTCTATCAGCAGATTCATTTCCTACCTTGCTATATGATTTGAATCCCATCAAAAAAAAAAAAATTGTGACTGCAAGTACTGTAATGGTTGGTGATCGGTATGTATAATCATCTCTATACCCATCAAGTAGTGTTTCCACTTCTTGACTCTTTCTACCAATGCATGTAGCTCTTTTTCATATGCAGGATAATTAGTCACAACACCATTGAAAGTTTCAGAATGAAAATCAAGAGGCTTACCATCCTGCAAAAGTACTGCACCCATGCCATAATCACTAGCATCGGTTTGAACCTCGAATGGATGTCTCAAATCTGGTAATTCAAGAACTGGAGATGAATTGATCTTTTCTTTTAAAGCTTAAAAAACTTGATGCAGTTTGCCTCTCCATTGGAAGCCTTTCTTCACACTTGTCACTGCATGCATAAGAGCTACTATGGCAGAAAATTTAGCAATAAACTTTCTGCAATACTGAGCTACGCCTAAGAAACGTCTTACCTCGGTTATGATTTGGGAGTGGGCCAATTCAAAATTTCTTCCACTTTATAAGGTTCAATTCTCAACTCGCCTCCTGCTACAATATGTCCCAAATAAACCAGAGAAGTCTTTCCAAATTCACACTTAGGCATCTTAAGAAATAATTTCTCTTTCCTCAAAACATCATGCACCTTTTTCACATGCAAGACATGTTCTTCTCTTTTTTTCCTAAAAATGAGTATATCATATAAATATACTATCACAAATTCATCAAGAAATGGATGAAAAACATTATCCATAACACACATGAAAGTCGTCAGTGCATTACACAAGCCAAATGGCATAACCAACCACTCAAAGAATCCTTGTTTGGTTTTGAATGCAGTCTTCCATATATCACTTTCTGCAATTCTTACTTGATGATGTCCACTTCATAAATGTAACTTAGTGAAAAAAAATTCTTCTTTCAGATGATATAGCAAATCATCTATCCTTGAGAGTGGGTATCGATTCTTTACCGTTATCTTTTTCAAAGCTCTGAAGTCGACACACATGCGCCAAGTCCCATCTTTCTTCGGAATCAAGACTATGGGTGAACCACATAACGAAGTTCTTGGCCTTATGAGTCCCTTCTCCAACAAGTCCTTGATTTGCCTCTTTATTTCAGAATTCTCCATTATCGAAATGCGATACATGATGATGTTTGGAAGAGGACAATAATTTTGTAACTGAATGTCATGTTGAATCTCCCTTTTAGGAGGCAATCCTGTTGGCTCCTGAAACATGTAATCATGTGCATCAACTACATCATATAAATATGATTTCAACTTAGGATCAAAATATTCAAATGACTCATCATTAACATCAACTTTAGGCTTAATCATTAGAATAACAAAATTCTTACTTGAACTCACTAGCCTCTTTACATGTCCATCATTTACCATTGCAATATTTTCCTTCTTGCGATGTGATCTAACAATGTACTCTTTTCCATCTCTGAATAAATGTTATTTCTTCTCATGGTGATGGAAGATCGATTTATTGTCATAAAATTAAGGATTTACCAACACAACACCTATAATATCAAGCGAAACCACATCTAATTCAACTATGTCAAAAAAATGTGCAGTGATTACAAAGCGCAATATGCACTTCCTTAAAACCTGTAGCATCCTTACAAGTCCACCCAAGAGGATATGGTTTTGGATGTGTAATTGTCTAGAGATTAAGTTTCTTGACCATGTAGTCAGAGATTAAGTTCGCTTGTGACCCACTGTCAAACAATGTGTCAATATTGGTATATTTGGATATGATCCTCACATGAAACAGTTCAATTCTCTCTTCTTCATTTGGAGCTTGTATGTGACAGTCTGAAATACTAGTACTGGGTTTTGTTTCAATTTATTTCCCCTTCATCTTCTTCAATCCCATGGCTATAATTTTTGATTCGTCACCTGAATCCTCTCCTAAGTCATGTTGAGTTGTAGCTGCAATTTTCTTATTCCCTTTGTTATTGTTATACCTTGGTCTCTTTTCAGGATGTAATTTCCAACAATTTTTCTCTTCATGGCCTTCCCTTGAGCAATGTTTACAAACAAATTTCTCTCCCTCTTTCTTTATAGATGAATTTTTTTTCCTTTTCATTTTTAGGTCTTCTCTTTTTTTTTCCCCTTAAGAGGTTTCTTCCTACTCTCATTAGTAATGTTTTTCCCTCTTGCTTCTAAATGTGTAGGTTGAACACATACCTCATCTAAGATTGTATGTTTAAACATGAGAATAGTATGTATTATTGTTACACCATTTTTTGGTCATCTAACCTTTTATCATTAGATGGACCCAAGTACACCATGTAAGACCAGTTTTACCCCAAGTAAAACTGCTTTCACTATGTTAATTAAGGAAACCCCAAAAGGAATAATTAATTAAACCATAATTTAATTATTATTCCCAGTCATGTTTAACCCAAAAACAAAGAAATTAATGAGATACACCCCTCTTATTATTTCCTAGGAATAATTATTTAAATAATATTCCTTGTTAAATATGACCAAATCAACCATTATTAATTAAATAAATCATTATTTATTTGATTATATCCCAACCACTTCCTTAAAAGGATAAATAAATCATTTATTTATTTATTCTTCACTAATCAAGGGATTTGACCCAAGTCAAACACCCTTCCCCTCCAACAAATAATAATAAAATATTCCATAGAGGTGGATCTAGATTTGATTAACATTATTTTAATCATGCACCAAGATCTAGAATGACCCAATATTTTGTTATAAATAGGAGGGTTTTCCCCTTCATTATTCACATTTTGTTGCCTATTAGATCACTCTGGATCTATACACTTGGTCTCATTTCTACCATTTTGCTCCCATTGAGCTCTACTTTCTGCATTGGGTTTTCTACATCTACAAGAGAGAGAAAGCTTAGATCTGAAGTGCTGAGGACTACAAAGAACCCATCCCATTGAGGAGATCCGGATACACCTTCTTGTTTCCTCCCAGGTGCCCTGTAATATAAAAATTCATTCAAAATTGTGTTCTTGTCTTGTCTGTTGGATGCATGGAGAAAACTCTTTACTTTACTGCTTAATGTCTTTCCATTTATAGATCTGTTTGTTGCAGCACTTTAACTACTAATTGCAGATCTGAAGATGTTTTGCAGCCATTATTGTTGTTAGGGCTATTAGTTATGCGTAGCTAAATTGGTTCTTTTTCGTACACTTCGACGAAGAATTCATACTAACAAATGGCGACTCCACACGGGTTTTAAATTACGACCGCTGTCGTTTTTCATATTCCTGCATATCCAGCTACTTCAGGCCCTAGGGCTTCTTTTCAGTTGTTTAGTTTTTCTCTTTTCATGTCATTTTTCTCACATAAAACCCTAAAAACTTAAAATTTCTTAACTTCCGTGTGTTTACGGCCCTATTGCGCGGGTAAGCGACACCCGACCCGCAACCGAGACGGCAACTTTTCGGAAAGAAATCGCCGCCCGAAACACTCGGAACGGGGGAGTCGCACCCTTTTGGCCCAAAACCCTGCGACACGGACGCACTTTTCAGACTGTTTCCGCGACCTCAACTCGGATCGAGTCGGAACCTCGCGACCGCCTTTTTTTCCGGCATTTTTTTCCGCAATTTTTCAGGGGTTCTCGCTGCGGCTTACGCTAGGGTTTTTCCGACCCTCCTGTCTCGAGCCCGCCTTGACCAAGATCCGATCTGTTTTTTACTCATCTAAGTGGGAACCCGACCCCTTAGGGCTTTAGTACCCTCCACTTTTTGTGGAAGAGTTTCGTTGTTTCGCCGATCGGTTTCGAGCTTCGAGCCCCCTCTTTTCCCGATTTGTTACCTCACTTTCGGATCCATCGAAATCAGACCTCTTTTTCCTTTCAAATCACCTCTTGTCGTTTTGTTTGGACCTCTTCCAAAGGCCTCTGCCTTGCGGTTTTTTGTCGATTTCCCTTTTTCCCAGCCCACCTTGCCTATGTCTCTTGTCGTGATATGCACCCCTTTGTCTGCTGACTTTATCCTCCGGATCTCTGTCCCCTTTGACCCTAGATCCGTTGAGCTTCCTTTTGTGTGTGTTTCCATAGTTTTTCCCTTTCTTTTTCAGCATAGTTGTGAGAGACCCACCTTCTTGGGTTAGATAGATGCATACGTAGTTGTTATTTCTCCGTTATTTCCGCATTTTATTTATGTTCTCTGTAGGTTTATTTTCAGCTATGCGACACACTTTTTATTGCTCTCAACAATGGAAAGGGTTTAAAAAATTAAAATTAACGCACGCCACACATCGACCCTAAGTGAAGAAGCGCCCGGTTAACACCGCCCAGCAAAGACTCTAAAATCAATTGTCACTCTGCACCTTTTACGCCCTTGACCGTAATTGATTACCGTCCCCTTGTTGCCCCCTGTCGGTTTCCTTCTTCCTGTCATCATTGCGCCCCCAAGGCGCCTTTCCCGAGACTTCTTGGCCTTCACCCTCGGTTTCCGGTTGATCGACCGCTTTCCGCACCGCGAGTCGTCGAGCCGGTCCACCTTCGAGTTCGCACTCCGACTCCTCCCCCGATTCCTCGGGTCCTCCTTCCCCTTCAGGTTCTCCCTGCCCCCCTCCACCATGTCCGGTCCGGGGCCTAACGCTAGCGGTTCTCCCGGCCCCAATGCCGGCCCTACTTCTAGCGGAACCGTCACAACCACTACCCCGGGCCACCCCCCGTGTCTGCCGTATATTGCCAGAGCCTCGGCCTCCCCGATTTCCATCAGCTGATTAATGATCCCATTCACCACAATGCTACCCGGCCCACTATGCCCACCAAGCCGCCCCTCGATATCCCTAAGTTCGAGGGCCTTAATGGCGAAGACCCAACCAATCACGTCCGGTCTTTCCACATGTGGTGTTCCTCCAACTCCATTACCGATGACTCCATCCGTCTTCGTTTGTTCCAACGCACGCTTACCGGCGAAGCTTCTAAATGGTATGTCGAGCAGGCCACTTCCTCCCATACCACGTTCGAGACTCTTGCCCAAGCCTTCTTGTCGTACTTCCGGCTCCCTCTCCGATACAACACCGGTACGGAGCTCTTGACTTCATTTAAGCAATCTCTTCCACACGCCTTTCTCGCCCATGTTCGGGAATGGCGACGAAGACGGAGCTTATGTCGAGCCCCTCCCTTTGAAGATCGGGTTTACATGGGACTGGTTCCTTCGCACTCTCCCGTCTCCCATCGGCAAAGATGTCGCCTCTCACTTTCCTCAATCCGAAGAAGCCGCCCTCCAAATAGCTTTAAAATATGACCCGATCTACGCTCAATCTGGTTATGTTTATACCATTCTCCCCGACATCCCCGAGGCCGGTGGCGCTAACGCCCGGGGGGCATCTCATTCAGCCAGACGGTATTGTTGGATCTCTTTTCCCACCCATCTCGCTCACCCTCCTATGAGCCATGGTCTCCCTCGGGGAGGGCCGGCACCTCAAGCACTCTTCCCCCCTCCCGGCAACATGTATCCGGGATACGGCATGCCTCCTCCTTTTGCCCAACCTCCCGCTTACCTCAATGTCGCCCATCCCAACCCTTACTTTTATCCACGGCTCGGTGCGCCCAGCTCCTCCCGGCATATGCGCTTCCGCCTCCCTTGCCTCCTCACAACACCCGCAACGAGCACTTACAACCCCCCTCCGGGGCAAGTATTTGCACGAGCAGGGGTGCGATTAATCCCCCTTCTTCTCAAAGAAGGCGGAGAGGCAACCCGAACCCATCATGCCCCCGGTGACTGAGGGACCCAATTACAGTATGGACCCTAACACTAGCAACCGGCCCTCGGGGCATTCCGCCCCGGGGACCGGACGGGCCTCTTCGCACAAACAAGCCACTGTTCGTGTTGCGGTGTTTACGGTCACTACACTCACGATTGTCATCTCTTACCCCATATGCGACGAGATGTGGGAGTCTCAAGCCACATTGCGCGGACAACACGCCTCCCCTCACGCTCCTCCTAATGTGGCCACTACCCGACCAGTGTGTGTTCACCGATCCTTTCCCTCAACGAGGGATTCGTGGCTGCCCAACCCCCAGACGATCCATGCAGCCCACACCCTCGTCCATTTCCGGTTCCTGCGACTACCGGATCCTTATGATGCGCTCCGATCCGTCCCCTTCCGTCGACCTTCACCTTCAAACTCGGTCTACGCCGAGTACCCCAAGCCTCTGCTCGATCGCTCCCGGAGCCCCCATCTTCGAGTTCTACAGAGCCTCTTTCGACATCCAGTGGCCCCTTACACATCCCTCAACCCAAAGTTGAGGTTCACCCAAAGATTCCAAAGGGTCCATTACGCGAAATGCCGTCTTCGGGTTGAGCCGCTCAATCATACGATATAGTAGATGATTTGGCACAATCCCACGCTTCCATTTCCACACTGAACTCCTCCGGTCGTGCCCTTCTCAAAGGAAGGCTCTACTATCTGCCGTGGCGCCGTTGATCTCTGCCGATGACCAAATGATTGTTTTCGACGCCACTCAATCGGACCACCCTCCTCTTCCTCCTTCCGTTGCTTTCCAAATCCCGAGTCAAAATCCGGACGCCACTCTGTATCCTGGTGCATAATTGATGAGGGGGCATCCACCCGTGTGATGTACGCTTCGGTTTGGAAGCAACTCGGATCCCCCAGAGCTGGCCCCTTCCACGATCACCCTTCGAGCATGGGACGGTCATGCCTCCCGGCCTATTGGCTGTTTCGTAAATCGTCCCATCACCCTCGCCGGTAAGGCCCTGTTTGCGTTGATGTCGAAGTCATTGACGCCCCTCTAGACTACAACATTCTATTGGGCGAGCTACACCTATGCCATGTCCCTGCTGTCCCATCCGCGGTCTTCGCAAGATGTCTTTTCCACATAATGGGAAGATAGTCACCATTGACCGAGCTATCTTATCATGAGCCGCCGCTCTCGACCTCCCCGAGACGACCATCTCTTCCGTAGCCAACAAGCAAACCGTCGATTCTTTGACCGGTGTCTCCCCCGCGTCTATAAAGATTCCACCCTCGCTTGGTACTTTTCCTCATCTCCTCATACCGATCCCGACTTGTCGAATGTTTGCATGATGCAATCGTCTCAGAGCCGCCCATAAACAGCTTTCTGCCTCGGCTAGTCCGCAACCTCCCCCCCGCCCTCCGCAACCCGCTCCTAGCCATTCATCTCGGCCCAGCCGGACCTCCTCCTTCGGCCCTCCCCCTACGCTGGTATCCCCCGAACCTCTTTATCCTCCCGGCTCGGCTCCCCCGGCCTTAACCATCTCGGAGCCGTACCTCCTCGGTCATTACCCTCGCCGGACGGATCCCCTTCTTGGCTCCCCCCTCCTGGAGTATATTCCAGTCCCCCGTCATGGCCACCCTCTCTCCCTAACTTGACCTTGGGCATTCCGGTCTAGTACCTTGACCCCCCAGCCGCCACCCCCCCTGGTCACCCCAAACCTTATATGGCTTTGACACCGTTCAACCGGTCCCCCTCGCTTCCTCCATAGCCACTCGTGCCCCCGACACCTCCACATGACCCTTCTCCCGTTGTGACGGCTCCCGAGAAGACGAGGGCAGCCCGAAGGGGGGAAACCCATCACGATCCGACCCCCGACATCCCTTACCCCCCCCACGACCACCAAAGCCCGCCATTCGATGCGCTTTGTGTGATGTCGTCGGTCATGCCACTCACATGTGTCCCTGAATTGCCCCACCTCAAGCTTACGGTCAACGAGACATTCCCCGACTCTGATCTCCCCGAAGTCCATGTCACTATCCCCACGACTCCCTCCCAAAACTCAAACACTTGCGCACAAACCACCCTTGTGCCTTGTGCGATTTTCACGGCCATTACACCCACCTCCGTCCCACGCCTTGACGAGTACCGTTCCTCCTTGGACTTGTACCGCCAATTCAAGGCCGCTTCGATCGGACCAAAGGACATTCACATTCCGCCTCCCGCTTTTACGCCAACGGCACCCTCGATCACCATTTTGTACTGTCATCATCCATGAGACCATTGGGGAACGTTCCATCCGAATCCTCCCCCTGTTGTTTCGCTTGACCTTCCTTCAGCGGTCATCTTGGGCTCAACATCGGTAGATCCGTTATCTACTTACTCTTCGGTCACCCATTGTGACGATGCGCATGTGAACCTCTCTTCTCATGATGATGATTCGAGCCACTTCACCATGTCGGTGGCTCTTCTTCCACCGATCACCCCCATCTTCTATCACGATGACGACATTATGGAAGAAATTCCCACCCCACGACTTTATCTATTCCCCCCTTACATCGAACCCATGCGTTGACACCACATCCACCTTGTGGCCATTACATCAAAAACCCAATGTTTGGGTAAGGGGGCACCCACATTTGAGAGACCACGAGACGCCATTCTCCACCACTCTCCTAGTGTATGCGAGTCGTGTTGACTCTCGACCCGGTATTCTTCCACATTTAGACAGAACCCTCTAGAGTCCCATATCACGTCGAGATCACTCTCGGGACGATACCCCTTATCGTTCCCTCATCTTACATCGAGCAACCCGAGTCTCTTAGACATTATTGTTGACCAACCTATAGCTTTTCTACGAGAGCATCGATCTCATTATCTCCAAATCCTCCTTTTGGGATAGTGACACCGGTGTATGCCAATTCGGAACCTTAAAAGTCCATTTGATCCCTATATGCGGTACCAAAAGAGATTGGTAATCCTCCATTTCCTTTCTCAAAGCTGCATAACCATAACCAGAACAAATGGCACACCACATCATTAAAATGTGTTTAGATTCCCATTTTTCTAGATACATTTTGGCATGACCACACCATGCTTGGGAGGGAACCTCGCCCCCAACCATAACCCTCCTCACCTCGTTTTTTGGAGAGGAGGTTGTCTTACCAATCGAGTGTGAAATTCCTTCTCTACAACTAGCCGTTGAACTTCTCCACCGACACCCCACCGCTCGAACAATGACTTATCATGCTTGAGCGTGCCTCCGAACACCGCCGTGTTGCCTTGCAAACCATGGAAGCGGCCAAAAAACGCACCAAAGCTCGGAATGACCAGAAAAAGTCCAACCTCGCACTTTTCGCGAAGGCGACCTTGTTCTAGTATATGACCGAGGCCCATGATGTCCTAGGTCATGGGAAGTTTGACTCATTATGGCTAGGCCCTTACATCATTTGCAAGGATTTGTAAGGATAGCCAGACATCTGTTTTTTCATTTTTCCTACTTCACCAAAATCCAACTCCCGGCACATAAAACGAGCACCAAACCCCCCTCATCTCCCCGGTGCTCGAGTTTTCTGCCATTTTCTCGGACCGAGTCGCACTTGTTGCCCTAATACCTACGTCTCCGGGTCATACTTTTTGCCCCAAAAAAGTGCGACTCGGCCATAGAGATGAAGGAGGGGTCGTTTTCGGGGGTTTTGGGCCCTCAGCTGCAAATGTAATCCATCAAAAATGCACGAGCAAGGTTAGGCCTCTCGCCTCCAAGCGACGGATCTCGAATCCAACGGTCGGTTTGTCCGCTACGTTCGCCGCAACATTTAGGGCCTTCTCTCCTCTCCACATTCACCACAGCAACACTAGCAAATGAATGATTTTGGAGGGAAGCGCCTCATTAAAAGAGAACCCCCTGTTTCTTCTTTCGATTGCTCGCGACCACACCAGTAGCCCAGATTCGACGAACCCGACAATCGACATTGTGGATAGATCTCACCGAGCTCTCAAAATGGGTTTTACTTAGTTTTTGGTGATTTGATACTTAACCCGGACATTTTTTTCCACGAAGGGTCACTTCACCGCTCCTTAAAATTGAATTTCCTCACTTACGCCACTTGTACTTGGGGCACCATATCACCCCGTTACTTGTCCATGTTCGTGTTGATTTTCGTCATGAGTACCCACTTTGTACTCATGTTTCTATGACCCCCCATTGGGGCCTTTACCTGTATAGCGGCACTATACGGTCGCCCTTGTTTAGAGCATCCAAGTCGAGTCATCATTGCATTCATGGAGTCTATCCCTGCACCCCACTATAGCCCTCCATCCTTCTTTGCTTGGTTCCTCCCTTGTGTTGCATATCATGACCTTCAGCCCCCACTGTCCCTCGTCCCTTTCGATATTGTGTCGGTCGTCTGCCATGTCATTCATGCCATTTATGCTCTAACAAGGGAAGTCGTCCATTCGCCACTCCATCCTTCCCCTTTCCACTATCATCATTGGTGCCGATACGTACGTCGCTCTATTGTTCTTCTCTCGTGCCTTAGTTGAGGATCTCTCATTGCCTCACCTACGGCGGACCTCCTTCTTTCGACATCGACACATTTATTCCGAAGCAAGGTCTAGAGGGCGGTGTGCCTTCGGTTCCGGCTTCCACTCTTGTTCGGTGCCTCGGATCGAGCGGGGGGATCTCTCACTTCCCTTTGACTTGATTACTTCTCCCGGCTCTCTTTCGAAGCATGATTGAGATGAGTATATCTGGGACGATCCGAGTGACCCAGCTGACGACTCTTGATGATTCCCGGGCGTGTGTGAGATGTCTCGGCCCTCATGAGGGGGTGGCCTACAGAGTAGCCCCCCACATGCCCGGGATGACCTCTTCATTGCGGCCTTTGATGCCGCTCCCGATTTTTGATGATGTTGGCCTTAGCCACCGCTGACACCTCTATGATTTGCATGTATCGGTCGGATTTTGCGAGCCCTTCCCCATTTACGAGGGGGCATTTGGGTTGTATTTATCTCATGTACTCGAGATAGTATTGTCCTAGTCCTCGGCTGTTATCCCGGGCACGGCATGTATGTGAGACTCTTCATTGTATTTTTTATCCGGCCCTTGATTATGCCAGTACTGTACTCTATGGTTCGGTCCCTTGTTTACTGGACACACTATTCTTTTGTACTTTGTCACGGGCGGGCATAGGTATGCCTCCCCCCGCCTCTGCACAGGGTACCCTCTCATAAAAAGAGACTTGTTGCACCTGCGAGTCTCGTCTCCTCGAGGGTCTAGTCCTTCGACACACTATCTACCTCACACTTCTCTCTCTGACATCCCCTTTTGTTGTCTGGTGATTGTATTCTTACAACGTACTTCGGTCATACGATTTGCTCCCGACACTCGCACGTCGGGGGGGCAATCCGTTACACCATTTTTTGGTTCATCTAACCTTTTATCATTAGATGGACCCAAGTACACCATGTAAGACGAGTTTTACCCCAAGTAAAACTGCTTTCACTATGTTAATTAAGGAAACCCCAAAAGGAATAATTAATTAAACCATAATTTAATTATTATTCCCAGTCATGTTTAACCCAAAAACAAAGAAATTAATGAGATAAACCCATAGTTATCTTATTATTTTCTAGGAATAATTATTTAAATAATATTCCTCGTTAAATATGACCAAATCAACCACCATTAATCAACTAAATCATTATTTATTTGATTATATCCCAACCACTTCCTTAAAAAGATAAATAAATCATTTATTTATTTATTTTTCACTAATCAAGGGATTTGACCCAAGTCAAACACCCTTTCCTTCCAACAAATAATAATAAAATATTCCATAGAGGTGGATCTAGATGTGATTAACATTATTTTAATCATGCACCAAGATCTGAATGATCCTATTGATTATTATAAGCAGAGGGTTTTCCCATCATCTCTCACCCCTAAGCTTATGTTGGTTAATCACCTGACCTACTTCCAAGCAATGAAATTTCGTATTTTGCTCCCATTGAGCTCTACCTTCTACATTGGGTTTTCTACATCTACAAGAGAGAGAAATGGAATTACCCAAGTAAGCCGAGGACTACAAAGAACCCATCCCATTGAGGAGATCTGAATACACCTTCTTGTTTCCTCCCAGGTGCCCTGTAATATAAAAATTCATTCAAAAATCGCGTTCTTGTCTTGTCTGTTGGATGCATGGAGCAAACTCTTTACTTTTCTGCTTAATGTCTTTCCATTTATAGATCTGTTTGTTGCAGCACTTTAACTACTAATTGCAGATCTGAAGATGTTTTGCAGCCTATATTGTTGTTAGGGCTATTAGTTATGCGTAGCTAAAGTGGTTCTTTTTCGTACGCTTCGACGAAGAATTCATACTAACAATTATGTAGCTATGTAAGCCTACTATGTACTTGAGAAAAGTATCTTGACTCTGCAAATATACCCCTATTAAGAAAGCTCTTCTCCTAAATTCTTGGGTGTATTCTTGTATTATTTTCCTTTCAATTGTCTAAAATTTTTCTAGTTCATTATGGATTTCTACATATCAGCTAATGGATAAAACTATTTTTTTATTGAAGTAATTAAATCAATCCATGATATAATAATCTTACCATGCTTTTCGATCTCCTCCTTTTTCTTGGCTTCCCACCAAACAAGAGCTGCACCTTCCATTTTCAATGAAGCTAGTTGGATTTTGGTTTCATCATCATGAAGGCTATGAATTCTCAAATAGACCTCCAATTTCCTGATTCAATTATCAAGCATGAAGGTTCTGAATTCTCAAATAGACCTCCAATTTCCTTATTCAATTATCAAGATTTTATGCATTGAATTCACCATTAAACATTGGTAATTCAAACTTAACATCAAATTTTAGAAAAGGACTTTTACCAGTCTTATTTGACTTGTGTGACTGGTGTACTGAAGATGAAGTAGAGGATGATGATGATGAAGGTGAGGATGGTGACTTTCCACTGCCTCCATTTCCTCCATTGCCCTTCTTTGATTTATCTTCCTCATTGTGAACTCCTGATGATCCCGAAACTTCCTTCTGATGTTTGGATCTGTTGTGACCAGCAACAATCCCCCTTTTTATTTAATATTAGTAATAATACTAAATAAATGGGGACCCTTAGTTAAAAAATCCAAAAAAATCAATTAGGATTTGTTTTCCTTTTCAAATAAAACTTTCTATCATAACTTAGGGAAATCCTTTAGAAGAAACCTTAAGAAACACTTAAGTTTATGATAGATTACAATAAAATTGTTCTTTAAGCGAAATAGCGCATCCATCGCAAAATGGTATATATCTTTTGTAAAACTGAAATTGCGATTTTGTGATTTTGCGATAACACGATCCCAAAAAGCCTATACAATAACATATTGGTCGCAGATCGCATAGCGCAGAAAAAATAAATGTTAAACGAACACTTTTTGTGCTATTTACAATTTTGCGCTTTTGCGCTATTTGCGATTTGCGCTTTTGCGCTATTTGCAAAATTGCGATGGTTACGTTTTGAGAAAATGCGATATTGTGATATTGTGATATTGCGCAGCAAACCGCAGATCGCAATGTCGCAGATTCATAAAAGCGCGTTGTTCAAAGAAAATCCTCCCATAAATCAATATCTGTTTTGCGCTTTAATGATTGGATTAAATGAATGGATTGTCAATTAATGGTAAATGAGATTTCGTTTTGATCGAAAGTCATTTCACGTTAAAATAATATATTTCATCCGACTTTGCATTTAAAACAATCTCATCACCTTTCTCATGCCATTACTCTCATTTAACTCATAAAACGCAGGCACGAAGGAGCAAACGTCTATACAAATCGTTCACAGAACATTATGGGTAAGAAAGAGAAGAGTTCAAATTCTGAAAACAGAGAAATGGCTTCACTATATGCAGACATCACTTGCAATAAGGATGCTGGTATAACCACCTAGGAAGGAATGTATAATTTACTCGAAGAAGAAAATCCTGTGGTGGTGAAAGTTGCGGCTACAGCAGGTTCCAGTAATACGTCTAAGGAAACCCTTAAAGAACTGGCTTGTTCATTTCTGCATAGAATAGCAGCAAGGCCGAGGATTATTCCGTATACAGACATGGTGAAATGGCTGCTAGACAGCACCGATATTTCATACAGGAAATTTAGAACTCCAACTCAAGAGCTAATCGGGTCGTTCACTACGGAATATTTGAGGCTGATGTATTAGTTGCCGGAACCTCAGGCGACTTATAATAAGCAATTCATGGAATATTTTGCCAGAGAACATGCAAATTTGTTGGAATGCACACAGGAGTGGACCAAAAGAGATGAACCGTTGAAGAAAAACAAACATGGTATGTACAGTACTGGTTCACTTGCCTCTCCTTATTGTTTTGTTGCTACCATGTTATGCAGGCTTTTTGGAAAGCCTGACATAAATATGATCTTTCCTGAATGGTTCCCTTTGTAGAATGCTGTCATTAATTCTACAATTATAGACTGGGCCAAAATCTTATCTGATAATTTGACCACTGCTATTTTTCACTACCGGTCCAAACGAAATGTTTCTCAGAGGATTTATCCGCCTTATTATTTATCTTCTTATGTCATGGATGCTATCTGTTTTGTCTCTAAATTCCCTGTGATGGGTTGGCAATGGACTATCCACGATCCTTTGCCTATTCATGTGTACCATAAGGAACTATGAGAGTCTAATTTTGTCCCCCATTTTTACGAAATTTGCCATGGTGTAATGCTGCCATTGTACAGAACATTACATGATAAGGATGCCCCACGGTTATCCCCAGAAACAGAGGTCGACATTCTCCCCGTCGCGAGATGGTTTGGAGAAGAATTATTCACTTATGTTAGGGTTTTTGGAAGTTCTGCTTCCCCCCATGTTTTACCCCTATATGCTCCAGATAGACTTGTAGCTCGAGAGATTGCTTACCAGACCTGTGGCCAAGGAGGTTTAACAAAGGAATTAAAAGAGAAGAAGAAAGGCATTTGGCCACAATTTCCCGTAAACTGTGGAGCATTTTCACTATTTGATGTTGGTCACGCATTCAAAGAAGTAATCAACATTACATGCTTACAACTGTTTAAATTTTCAAGAAGGTTATTTGACCCAAATAATATTGTTAAGAATTTTACCAATGCAATCAGAGTAACGAAGTTTTCCGGGGAACATGATCTGTTTGAAGATATGTTCCAAACAAAAGGTTCATTTAAAGAAGTTTTGAATTCAGATCAAATGCAATTATCTCCAGAGGAATTCCAGGAATTTAAACTTTACAGAGAGAGAAGACTAACTACTATTCCTTTGGAAAATCTACGCTTGGAACCCGCAAGGGAACAAACCCCTAGTGTTAGTCTTAATGATAGTTCAAGTACAGATAAATCTAAGTCAAAATTTGAAAGAGAGACTTCTGAACCTTCCAATAAGTCTAATGAAAAGGAAGATAAAATTGAAGAATCAGTAAAAGATTCTGCTCAATCAAAAGAACTTCCTCAGCAGCAAATTTTGACTTCTCAATAGACAAATCGTCCTCCTACCAATGTACAGCAACAGTCAGTCACCATTGAATTAGACAAAGAATGGGAAAGCTTTAACCAATTGATTAATGTAGAAGGACAGAATGTACAGACCCCTGTACAAACAACCAAAGTTTTGAGCACATGAATAAGTAGCACAGCCACAGTAACTGAGCACATACCTATCACACCCTCCTCTGAAATTGTACTTAATGTAGAGGACATTCCTCCTCTAGATGTATTCTATAGCCCAAAATACAAAGCAGTAGTGAAGAAACAGAGAAAAAAGAGAAAGTTAGAAGGTGCAATTGCTACTGAAGCAGAACAACTAGATGTCTTGTGGAAGGATCCTGCCACAGAACCTACTGAGAATCTTGCTAAGTTATCTCAAATGACAGGGGCTTATGCTTCTGCAACTATTGATAAAGCATTTGAGATACAACTCTCATTAAATGAAAAAGAAGAACAGATAAAAGTTCTACAACAACAATTGCAACAGGTACAGGCCAATAATGAAGCACAATTGAAACTTGAAGAGTTACAACAACAACTTCAAGAAATGGAAATAGGACATCAAAAAAGCTTGGCTGATAAATAAAAACAAATACAGATTATCCAAGATCAGCACAAAGATGATCCTAAGCTTCCTGAGTTTATTTCAGAAACTATCTCTTTAAACAATCAACTACTGCAACAAGAAGAAGTGTTATGCCAAAAAATCTTGCAATGGAATTCTTTTTTCCAAGAGAGTGATAAAATCACAAATCGTGTCGTAGATTTATGAAATTATTATGATTTAATTAATGAAAAGATCAATGATTATTTGGTATGGCAAAAAACATAAGAAGGAAGAAAAGCTGGTGCACCAATTATTAATGAAAACCATAAAGAAATAATTTTCAATAACTGGGATGCACAAATCAGAAGGACAGAGAAGGCAGCAGAGGAGGCAGCTACAGCAGCAAACAGTCTTACTGATTGTGTAAATGATAATTTGCACAAAGCTAATTTGATTTCAGAAACTATTCCAGGATATCTCCCACAGGCCCATCAACTACAAACAGAATGGAGGCAAAAGGCAGAAGAAAGAGAAAATTAGTCCAAGGGCTGACAAGATTAAACTGGGAATCTTACTGGACATACTTAGTGAAGCCACACAGTCATCAGAGTGCGCTTAATTTTATCATCAATTCTACTGAGAAGATTGCGCCTACACTTGCCGACTCTGTCTTTTCAAGACAGTTGAATTCTGAAGTCGATCAACCACATCTTCTCAAAACTATGCTAGATGCCTACAAGTTTAAAGATCAAGTTCATAAATAGTTAGTTAATAGTCTTTATTTTTAGATTTAGTTTTAATTTTACTGTATTTTTTCCTAGGAAAAGGACGGTCATTAAACCGAATCCTTAATTTTTGTAATAGACTATTTTTAGATTTAGCTAAGTAGTATTTAAACCCTTCTCATGCATTTAGAGAAGGGTCCTGGATTTTAATATTTTGACTTGGAGATTACATTTCTATACTCCACTGACTTATATATTTTTTAAAAGGATCAAATCTGGTGATTTTATGCGGAATTATATTTAAAGTGTTGCATTTATGTACCTTGGATTTGATTTTGCATCAGAATTACTGGATTAGAGTATCAGATTTCATTTGAAAGTATTCAAGATGAATAAGGTATTTCTATCTGTTCACTGTTGATTTCTTTTGTCTTATGATATTCGCTTTAAAATTTGCTATCATTTACAGATATTTGTTTTCATAATGTTTCTTTATATATATCATTTTTGAGTATAATTGAAATGTTATCTTTCATAAGTATATGTAGATGATATATTATGATGAATGCAATATGTTAATACAACTCTGTTTAATTTCTTAAACAGAGTTATCTTTATTTGTTTCTGCACATTTCGATTTAAATGATAATACATTTTTATGGTTATTGTTAAATTGGAATAATCTTAAGTTGTATTCACATATGATTGCCCGGGTTAGTGTTAGAATTTCTTTATCAGTATTTAGTTTAAATTAGATAGTTTTATTTCAGTCAATTTAGTCCCACTTTCACTCATCCAAATCAACCCATCACCAACCCATTAGTTATAAGGAAACTGGTCCTTTAAATCCAGTCGGAGCCACCATACCAAACGAAAAAGGAGTTGTCCTAAGGTCCCGACCGGGTGGTTTTCCCCAATGTTTGAAGCAGAGATTTTCTAGGCTTCAACATTTTTGGCGCTAGAAGGAGGGCATGAGCTATGAATGGCAAGTAAATCTTTACCCACAAGCCATTCTGAGAGCAAAACACCCTCATCAACTTCTTCAATTTCTTCTGAAATACAAAATCCTATAGAAGGAATTGAGAAGAATATTGATACACCCACTATCAAAATCTCAAAACATTCAGACAGTCAAAATCTTGAGTCTCCTGAAGTTCAAGATTTAATTCATAAATTGAAAGGATTCTCATTATCTCTAGATGAGTCTGAAATATCTGGAGGTAGTGTAACTTCATTTTTTGTTTCTTCAAAACCTCTTGCTAGGCTTCAAAGTGAAAAACGTGGTATTTCTCTGAAAGAATTCCCTTTACCTAGTAGATTCAAGACAAGAAAAACTCAATCGGAATCAGTAAGTGATATAAGTTCTTCATCTCATATTCAATTACCTGTTTCTGAAATTCCAACTCAACAAAGTACATTTGTTTCCACATCATCTGCTCAATCATCATCTGCTCAATCATCATCAATCCCAACATCATCTATTCCAACAACTTCTATTCAGACACCACCAGCCTCTACTACTCCTCCAATAGTTGTTCCAATAATGGCTAGACCATGGGCTACTCCAGGGGCTGTCAACATGCTTGCAGCTTTACATTATTTACCTGACAATCCTGGAAAATGGCTTCCAAAGTTCAGTCCAGATCTTAACATTCAAGTTGAAGAACATATCAATAACTTTATGCTGGCTGTAAATTTGAATGGAGTCGTACATGAAGATGTTGTAGTCAGACTATTCCCTTATACTCTTCAAGGGGCAGCAGGATCCTGGTACTTTTCATTACCTTCAGGATCCATAACAAGTTGGGCCATTTTTGCAGATCATTTTTTAACCAAATTTGGAGATGATAGATCAATAGCTACTTTAATCAACGATCTCTCAAATTTGAAAGCAGAACCCAAGGAACCCATTAAAGAATTCAACGCTAGATTCAACAAACTTTTGAACAAAATTCACACAGATTCAAGGCCTAGTGAACAAGTCAGAAGTGAATGGTACATAACTGTCTTACCCTCAAACATAGCAATTTTTGTAGATAGAGCCGCAAAACCTACATTAGCCGAGAATATGAAAGAGGCTATTGCAGTAGAGAAACGAATTATTTATCTAGAAAAGAAAAATGCTATTGAGGAAAGGAAATCAAAGAAAGTTAGCTTCAAAGATGATTCAAAGAAAAAGGCCAAAGACCCATACGACATGGAAGGTTTACAAAAATTTCTTAAAACCATGTCAAATGAAATGGTTGAAATTAAAAAACAAGTAGCTGAAACTTCTACCAAAAAACCATTCCGAAATTTTAAAAGAAACCAAGTTGAATCTAAACCTCCTAATTCAATCTCTAATGCAGAATCAGAAGAAGAGGAAGAAGAAGAAGATACATCTTTAGTATCAGATGAGGAAGATGAGAATGAAGAAATAACTGAATTGCATGGAATGTGGGATTTTATTCTCCCTAATTCTGATAGTGAGGTAGAACAAGAAGCTATGCCTGTAAGTACTAGGAGTAAATCTACATCGAAGCCTGTACAAATAGCTCCTAAAAAGAAAATTACAACTCCGAGTACCAAAGACAAATCCCCTGCAAAGAAAACTTCTCCATTACCTACTCAGAATCAGCCATCTTCTTCTAATCCTCCTTCATCGACAACAAAGACTTTAGTAATGTCAGATCCTATGGAGTATAACATTGTTGAAGACATGAAAAAGATTAAAGCCAACATTTCCTTACATGAACTCAACAAACTAAAACACCAGCAGAAGTTGCTATTGAAAGAATTAAACGCTACACCAATTGCCCCTTTACCAAGTGGTGTAGTTGCAAAAGCAACCAAAGGAACTGGTAAGCCACCAGACAAGGTAGATGCTACTGATATAGTGCTCATTGGAGAAAAATAAAATTCTCAGACTCCTCCTTTTCTTTTGACTTATGAAATGTACAATAAGAATCTGCATAATTGTTTAATTGATTCTAGAGCTTCCTCTAATATAATGCCTACTTCTGTTTGTGCCAAATTGAATATCGAACCATAGAAATCGGCGGTTCATATTGTTCAATTAGATCGCTCTAAAGTTCAAGTTGTAGGAGAAATCAATTCAGTTACTATCAGATTAGCTTCCGATCCTAGGATTGTCCAAAGAATTGATATTTTGATTGCAGATATTCCTGAATTCTATGGATTAATCTTAAGCAGGGACTGGTCTGCAAAAATTAATGGTTATATCTCAACTTATTATTCACATATGTGGCTTCCCTACAAAGGGAAACCAAATCAAATCAAAGTTGAACAAGAAAAACATATGACGCACACTGTCACTAAATTTGAACAACCTAATGAGCCTGTGGCATTCAACAACAATATTCTTGGAGGTTATTCTGCTGAGTCATTTCTTGGAAACTTCAAAGCACCTCAATCACCTTTTTCTGTAAATACTTTTGTTTCTCAAATAGAAAATTTTTCACAATCTGATTCTTCCATAATTGTAAATATTTCTGATGTAATTGTAGATAAGCCAATAGATAAATCTTTATTTTGGTCGTTATATTTTGATGGATCAAAGTCTAGTGATGGAGCTGGAGTAGGATGCATCTTAATTGATCCAGATGGAGAGAAAACCATGCTGTCATGTAGGTTAGAATTTGAGTGTACGAACAATACCGCAGAATATGAAGCCTTGATACAAGGACTTTATAAATCTATAGGGTTAGATGTTAAATACTTGAAAGTCTTTGGTGATTCCGAAATTGTCATAAAACAAGTTAGGAATACTATTCATTGCCTTTCAGGACATCTTAAATACTATCAAACCATAGTACAAGATCTTACCACTCATTTTTTAGCATTCGATATTTCTTCTATTCCTAGGAATCAAAATACATCAACTGACTTGTTAGCTAATGTTGCATCTAAACTCCTGCCTGCTGAAGATTGCAGTCCTGATAGGTTTTCTGTAGAATTGATTTTTCGCCCATCTGTCCCAGATAATGTCACAAATTGGAGAGTTTTCTATCATGATCAAGATATTTTAAATTTCATGACTTCAGAGAAATCATATGATGAGCAAATTATTGATGAGAATGATCATGATTTACAAATTGCTTCAAAAGGTAATGAAAATCCCATTCCAAAATTTGTTGTTAAATTAGAGGATTTATATGATATTAAAGACAGATTCAAGAAAGTCACTAATGCTAAACTTCAAAGTTCCACTTTGAAGTTTGAATTAGTAAATCTTGGTTCTGATTCTAAACCTCAAAACATTAATTTAGGACTCAATTTAACACCAGAGGAAAGGAATGCTTTCATTAAACTCTTGAACAAATATAAAAACGTTTTTGCTTGGAATTATGATGATTTAAAAACGTATGATACTTTGGTTATTCAACACACAATTCCAATGCTTCCTGATATTAAACCTGTTCAACAAAAGTTAAGGAAGGTTCATCCAAATCTCGAAGGACAAATCAAATCAGAACTTAATAAACTCTTAAAAGCCAAAATCATTTTTCCTGTAAGGCACTCCAATTGGGTTTCCAATATGGTACCTGTAAGGAAGAAGAATGGTGATATAAGAATCTGTATTGATTTTAGAAATTTAAACAAGGCATGTTTAAAAGACAATTTCCCATTGCCAACCATGGAGCAGATACTTCAAAAGGTAGCTGGTTCTGAACTTATGTCCTTTCTTGATGGACTTTCAGGCTATAATCAAGTTTTAGTTCATCCAGATGACAGATTGAAAACAACTTTCAGAACAAAATGGGGAACTTATGCTTATCAGAAAATGCCCTTTGGTCTAATAAATGCAGGAGCAACTTTCCAAAGAGCCATGGACATAGCATTTAAAGGTCTGATCAATAAATCAGTTGTTGTTTATCTTAATGACATAATAGTATTTTCAAAGAAGAGAGACAATCATCTACATGATTTAAAGAAAATATTTGAAAGATATAGAAGGTTTGGTATTTCCTTGAATCCAAAGAAATCTTTCTTTGCTTTGGATGAAGGAAAACTCTTAGGATTTTTTGTGTCAAAAGATGGTATATATATTGATCCAAATAGAGTGAAAGAAATTTCTGATATTTCTTTACCCCATAAAAAAAAATCGATGCAATCGTTTCTTGGGCAGATCAATTTTGTAAAAAGATTCATTCCTAATTTTTCTTTAATTGTTTTACCTATGCAAAATATGATCAAGAAGAATTCAGTATTCAAATGGGTGCATAAATAGAAAGAAGCCTTTGAGGCAATCAAACAAGCGATTATTAATGCACCAGCATTGAATACCCCTGATTTTTCTAAAGATTTTATTTTGTATACTTTGGACACCGAAACATCTTATGCTGTTGTTTTAACACAGCTCAATGATCAGAAAATTGAAGCACCAATTTCTTTCTTTAGCTCAAATCTGCAAGGAGCTGAGCTTAATTATTCCGATGTTGAAAAATAAGCATTTGCCGTGTTTAAATCAATCAAACATTTCAGACCTTTTCTCTTGAAAACACATACAAAAATCATTGTCCCATTCTCTGCAGTGAGGCAATTATTGATTCAAAAAGAAGTAGGAGAAAAGAGAGCTAACTGGGTAATAGCCTTGCAAGAATATGATATTGATATTAAACCTACTAAGATTGTTAGAGGAAAAGGTTTTTGCAGATTATTGGCAGGAGCTCATAACATACCAGAAAATCAAGATTCAAATCAAGATATTCAAGTAAGTCAGATAAGTGTTACAGATTCTGAATCTCAGTATGCTGATCTTATCTATTACTTGAAAAATGGGTATGCTCCTTCTAATCTTAGCTATAAGAGTAAATGTGCTTTAAGGTTAAAGGCTATTAAATATGAGATCATTGATAATGTGTTATTTAGAAAAAATTATGATTCAATTTTATTAAGATGTCTTGAAAAGACTGAAGCTGAAAAGGTTTTGCAGGAGTTGCATGATGGACCAGCAGGAGGTCATTTGGAGGTGATACCACAGCTCACAAAATAATTCGTGCTGGTTATTACTGGCCTACTCTTTTTAAAGATACACATGATTACGTAAGGAAGTGCCAAATTTGTCAAACTGCAAGTGGAAGACAAAGGAAACCATCTTTTCCTTTGCAACCAGTGACTATTGAGCAACCATTCGAACAATGGGGGCTTGACATTATTGGTGAGATAGTACCTCATTCTTCCAAACAACACAAGTACATCCTTACTGCAACTGATTACTTTACAAAATGGGTAGAAGCAATCCCATTGAAGGTAGCCAATTCTGATGCAATTATTGATTTCATAGATCAATTCATCATAACCAGGTTTGGTGTACCTAACGCTCTTGTCTTTGATAATGCATCTTACTTTTCCGGAAATAGTTTAATAGAATTTGCAGTCAAAAGAGGTTTTAAATTAAAATATTCAGCAAATTATTATGCACAAGGTAATGGTTTGGCTGAATCCACTAACAAAAATCTTATCAAAATCATTAAAAGGACCACTGATCAAAATCAAAAGAATTGACACAAGTCTTTAATCTTTGCATTATGGGCTGATCGTATCACTGAAAAAGCTTCAATAGGAACTTCACCTTTCAATTTAGTTTATGGAAAAGAAGCTGTGATACCATCAAATTTAGCTCTTCCATCATTAGCCCTAGTGCAATTTATTGAAGAAAATACTTCTTCATCCATTCAATTGAGATATGATCAAATCCTTAAACTAGAAGAAGATAGAGATAAGGAAAAAATTATTCATGAAAAACATCAACAGCTTGTAAAATCTTCTTTTGATGCAAGTTCTACCGGCTCAAAAATTTTGTCAATTGGTGATCTTGTCCTGAAATGGGATAAAGCACATGAAGAAAAAGGTAAGCATACCAAATTTCAGAAAATGTGGCTTGGACCATTTCAGATCGTTGAAAAGATAGGCTCAAATACATTCATACTCCAAGATCTAATAGGTAAGAGAGAATCTCATCTTGTAAATGGGCTTATCTTGAAGAAATTCTTTTCATAAAAAGGTAACCCCTTCTTAAACTGTACATATTCCTTTCTGCAGAGTTTTTAATTATTTTTGCAAATAAAGGTTGTTAATAAGTCTCTAATTGACTGTCTACTATTTTAGAAAAATTTCTTAGGAAAAATATTATAAATATTTATTTTGTGTAAATAAGAATTTTTAAGGAGATAATCACAGTTTTTGGATAGTTTAAAATAAGATATTAAACTTTGAAAGATTATTCCAATCATTTGCATGATCTTTTGAAAACTTGAGGAGAATGTAAATCATTATAATTTTATTGAGCAGAGAAAGGTTATCTATAAAAGTAAAGATTTTTCAAAGTCTTGGTACTCAAGAAACTCTGAAAATTGTCATCCATTGATTCTTAAGGATAAAACTATTTCACCCCATCCATTTAAGTTGTGATTTTTTAGAATGCAATTCTAAGAAATTATATGAAATTTAAGAGATAAGAGGTCTCATTATGAGCCAACTTACCATGTTCATAAGAAGTAATGAAACTGACATTACCAATACTGCATACCAAAACAGGGTAATGGCTTATAAATATAAGACAAGGGGTCTCATCACGAGCCAGCTTGTTCAGTTTAATTATAACTAGTGAATGGCATTATTATTAACTGGCTACCAAACCAGAACAATGGCTCTTAAAAATAAAAAATAAGTAAAAGACAAAAACATTAGATAATAGGTCTTATGAATTTATCTTTTAAAAAGTCATAATTTTAATTGGATGGGACAATGAATGGTTAATGGTTTAAAGGTAACCCTGTCGAGACTATGAACGTTTGCAGGCAGCAGAGGCAATACCTATGGCAATAGAGTATATTATAAAACCAAAACTTGGAGAAATCCACTTACTTCATTATTAACACCAATCAAAGCTTGAGATAACCCAAAATTGTTTTTGTTCTTAAGGAATTAGAAAGAAATTGTGAATGATTTTTATTTCTTTTTCATAGTTAGATTTTATTTAAAATATCCTAAGATAGTTTTCATTATCTTTAAAAATTTTTATTTACTACAAATATAGTGTTCATTTTATTTTTTCAGAGATAACTATTTCTTTCAGTGAATCGCCAATTGTTGTGACCAGCAACAACCCCCCTTTTTATTTAATATTAGTAATAATACTAAATAAATGGGGACCCTTAGTTAAAAAATCCAAAAAAAAAATCAATTAGGATTTGTTTTCCTTTTCAAATAAAACTTTCTATCATAACTTAGGGAAATCCCTTAGAAGAAACCTTAAGAAACACTTAAGTTTATGATAGATTACAATAAAATTGTTCTTTAAGCGAAATAGTGCATCCATCGCAAAATGGTATATATCTTTTGTAAAACTGAAATTGTGATTTTGCAATTTTGCTATAACGTGATCCCAAAAAGCCTATACAATAACATATTGGTCGCATATCGCATAGCGCAGAAAAAATAACTGTTAAACGAACACTTTTTGCGCTATTTACAATTTTGCACTTTTGCGCTATTTGTGATTTGCGCTTTTGCGCTATTTGCAAAATTGCGATGGTTACATTTTGAGAAAATGCGATATTGCGATATTGCGATATTGCGCAGAAAATCGCAGATCGCAATGTTGCAGATTCATAAAAGCGCGTTGTTCAAAGAAAATCCTCCCATAAATCAATATATGTTTTGCGCTTTAATGATTGATTTAAATGAATGGATTGTCAATTAATGGTAAATGAGATTTTGTTTTGATTGAAAGTCGTTTCACGTTATAATAATATATTTCATCCGCCTTTGCATTTAAAACTATCTCATCACCTTTCTTATGCCATTACTCTCATTTAACTTGTAAAACGCAGGCACGAAGGAGCAAACGTCTATACAAAGCTTTCACAGAACATTATGGGTAAGAAAGAGAAGAGCTCGAATTCTGAAAACAGAGAAATGGCTTCACTATATGCAGACACCGCTTGAAATAAGGATGCCGGTATATCCACTTGGGAAGGAATGTATAATTTGCTGGAGGAAGAAAATCCTGTGGTATTAAAAGTTACGGCTACAGCAGGTTCTAGTAATACGTCTGAAGCAACCCTCAAAGAACTGGCTTGTTCATTTCTGCATAGGATAGCGGCAAGGCCGAGGATTCTCCCGTATACGGACATGGTGAAATGGGTGCTGGACAGCACCGATATTTCAGACAGGCAATTTAGAACTCCATCTCAAGAGCTAATCGGGTCATTCACCACGGAAGATGTGAGGCTGATGTATAAGTTGCCGGAACCTCAGGCGACTTATAATAAGCAATTCATGGAAGATTTTGCCAGAGAACATGAAAATTTGTCAGAATGCACACAAGAGTGGACCAAAAGAGATGAGCCGTTGAAGAAAAACAAACAAGGTATGTACAGTACTGGTTCACTTACCTCGCCTTATTGTTTTGCTGCTGCCATGTTATGCAGGCTTTTTGGAAAGCCTGACATAAATATGATCTTGCCTGAATGGCTCCCTTTGTTGAATGCTGCCATTAATTCTACAATTATAGACTGGGCACAAATCTTATCTGATAATTTGACCACTGCTATTTTTCACTACCGGTCCAAACGAAATGTTTCTCAGAGGATTTATCCGCCTTTTTATTTATCTTCTCATGTCATGGACGCTATCTGTTTTGTCTCTAAATTCCCTGTGATGGGTTGGAAATGGACTATCCACGATCCTTTGCCTATTCATGTGTACCATAAGAACTATGGGAGTCTAAGTTTGTCCCCCATTTTTACCAAATTTGCCATGGTGTAATGCTGCCATTATATAGAACATTACATAATAAGGATGCCCCAAGGTTATCCCCAGAAACAGAGGTCGACATTCTCCCCGTCGCGAGATGGTTTGGAGAAGAATTATTCAATTATGTTAGGGTTTTTGGAAGTTCTGCTTCCCCCCATGTTTTACCCCTATATGCTCCAGATAGACTTGTAGCTCGGGAGATTGCTTACCAGACCTGTGGCCAAGGAGGTTTAACAAAGGAATTAAAAGAGAAGAAGAAAGGCATTTGGCCACAATTTCCCGTAAAATATGGAACATTTTCACTGTTTGATGTTGGTCACACATTCAAAGAAGTAAGCAACATTACATGCTTAGAGTTGTTTAATTTTTCGTGAAGGTTATTTGACCCAAATAATATTGTTAAGAATTTTACCAATGCAATCAGAGTAAGGGAATTTTCCGGGGAACACGATCTGTTTGACGATATGTTCCAAACAAAAGGTTCATTTAAAGAAGTTTTGAATTCAGCTCAAATGAAATTATCTCCAGAGGAATTCCAGGAATTTAAACTTTACAGAGAGAGAAGACTAACTACTATTCCTTTGGAAAATCTACACTTGGAACCCGCAAGGGAACAAACCCCTAGTGTTAGTCTTAATGACAGTTCAAGTACAGATAAATCTAAGTCAAAATCTGAAAGAGAGACTTCTGAACGTTCCAATAAGTCTAATGAAAAGGAAGATAAAATTGAAGAATCAGTAAAAGATTCTGCTCAATCAAAAGAACTTCTTCAATAGAAAATTTTGACTTCTCAACAGACAAATCCTCCTCCTACCAATGTACAGCAACAGACAGTCACCATTGAATTAGACAAAGAATGGGAAAGCTTTAACCAATTGATTAATGTATAAGGACAGAATGTACAGACCCCTGTACAAACAACCAAAGTTTTGAGCACAGGAATAAGTAGCACAGCCACAGTAATTGAGCACATACCTATCACACCCTCCTCTGAAATTGTACTTAATGTAGAGGACATTCCTCCTCTAGATGTATTCTACAGCCCAAAATACAAAGAAGTAGTGAAGAAACAGAGAAAAAAGAGAAAGTTAGAAGGTGCAATTGCTACTGAAGCAGAACAACTAGATGTCTTGTGGAAGGATCTTGCCACAGAACCTACTGAGAATCTTGCTAAGTTATCTCAAATGACAGGGGCTTATGCTTCTGCAACTATTGATAAAGCATTTGAGATACAACTCTTATTAAATGAAAAAGAAGAACAGATAAAAGTTCTACAACAACAATTGCAACAGGTACAGGCCAATAATGAAGCACAATTGAAACTTGAAGAGTTACAACAACAACTTCAAGAAATGCAAATAGGACATCAAAAAAGCTTGGCTGATAAAGAAAAACAAATACATATTATCCAAGATCAGCACAAAGATGATCCTAAGCTTCCTGAGTTTATTTCAGAAACTATCTCTTTAAACAATCAACTACTGCAACAAGAAGAAGTGTTATGCCAAAAAATCTTGCAATGGAATTCTTTTTTCCAAGAGAGTGATAAAATCACAAATCATGTCATAGATTTATGAAATTATTATGATTTAATTAATGAAAAGGTCAATGATTATTTGGTATGGCAGAAAACAGAAGAAGGAAGAAAAGCTGGTGCACCAATTATTAATGAAAATCATAAAGAAATACTTTTCAATAACTGGGATGCACAAATCATAAGGGCAGAGAAGGCAACAGAGGAGGCGGCTACAACAGCAAATAGTCTTACTGATTGTGTAAATGATAATTTTCACAAAGATAATTTGATTTCAGAAACTGTTCCAGGATATCTCCCACAGGCACATCAACTACAAACAGAATGGAGGCAAAAGGCAGAAGAAAGAGCAAAATCAATCCAAGGGCTGACAAGATTAAACTGGGACTCTTACTGGACATACTTAGTGAAGCCACACAATCAGCACAGTGCGCTTAATTGTATCATCAATTCTACTGAGAAGATTGCGCCTACACTTGCCGACTCTGTCTTTTCAGGACAGTTGAAATCTGAAGTCGGTCAACCACATCTTCTCAAAACTATGCTAGATGCCTGCAAGTTTAAAGATCAAGTTCATAAATAGTTAGTTAATAGTCTTTATTTTTAGATTTAGTTTTAATTTTACTGTATTTTTTCCTAGGAAAAGGACGGTCATTAAACCGAATCCTTAATTTTTGTAATAGACTATTTTTAGATTTAGCTAAGTAGTATTTAAACCCTTCTCATGCATTTAGAGAAGGGTCCTAGATTTTAATATTTTTGACTTGGAGATTACATTTCTGTACTCCACTCACTTATATATTTTTTAAAAGGATCACATCTGGTGATTTTATGCGGAATTATCTTTAAAGTGTTGCATTTCTGTACCTTGGATTTGATTTTGCATCAGAATTACTGGATTAGAGTATCAGATTTCATTTGAAAGTCTTCAAGATGAATAAGGTATTTCTATCTGTTCACTGTTGATTTCTTTTGTCTTATGATATTCGCTTTAAAATTTGCTATCATTTACAGATATTTGTTTTCATAACGTTTCTTTATATATATCATTTTTGAGTATAATTGAAATGTTATCTTTCATAAGTATATGTAGATGATATATTATGATGAATGCAATATGTTAATACAACTCTGTTTAATTTCTTAAACAGAGTTATCTTTATTTGTTTCTGCACATTTCGATTTAAATGATAATACATTTTTCTGGTTATTGTTAAATTGGAATAATCTTAAGTTGTATTCACATATGATTGCCCGGGTTAGTGTTAGAATTTCTTTATCAGTATTTAGTTTAAATTAGATAGTTTTATTTCAGTCAATTTAGTCTCACTTTCACTCATCCAAATCAACCCATCACCAACCCATTAGTTATAAGGAAACTGGTCCTTTAAATCCAGTCGGAGCCACCATACCAAAAGGAAAAGGAGCTGTCCTAAGGTCCCGACTGGGTGGTTTTCCCCAATGTTTGAAGCAGAGATTTTCTAGGCTTCAATAGGATCCTTCTCCTTCTAGTGTTTCATTCCTTTCCTGATATAGGACTCTCACCATTTTAGTCATGTCAAGGAATTTTTTCCTGAACACACTATCTTCTTCTTTTGGATCTACCACTTCATGGGTTTCTTCTTCTCCTGGAGGCATGCTTATTGCTTCTTCTGCCTCTTTTGGAGGTGAACTAGGTGGTCGAGAATGTGGAAATCTTGCCCTCCTTTGTTGTAGCTCCCTTTGAGAACCTCTTGCTTCCACCAATTTTCCTTCTCCTCTCTTAAGCTTGAGCCTAGTAAGCATGTAAACCCTTGAAAACAGTTAAAAAAATATTTGCACACAAAACACCGGATATTAAACTCTAGCTCTAATACCAACTTGATCTGAAAGGAGTGTATTAGTTTTGTTGTGCTAAGTGTCCTTTTAGTAATAAGAACATGCACAATTTGTCTCCATTTGTTTTCTTAAGGAATGAGTGTTTTAACCATGAAACATACATGAATTTTTGAACTTTAAGCATGAAAATAAGCCTTAAAAACACCATACAACAGTGTATAATAGAGAAATAGAATCACACATAAGTTTTACACAATAGGTGTGATGAACCATTTCACCCCTCCTGGGCTACATCTATTGGTCTAGGTCCTAATGGCATGTCCCTCTTTGTCATTATGCTCAAAATTGTAAATTTCATGAGTTTACATGCCTCTAATGGTTGTTTTCTCTGCACCAATGGCTCCATAATGCTCAAATTAGTCTAGGTAGACTCTTTTTTTACCCAAATTGGTTGAAAATTAACCTCCCAATGCATTTTCCCCAATTTCAGCTAGAAACACTCCACTAAAAGTGGAGATTGACACTTAAATGAAGTTCAATTAATGAAAAGCCCTAAAATTAGGGGTACGCTCCAACTCCTGTTGGATAAATAGTTTACATTAAATGTTTAAGTGTTGGGCCCATGTGACATGTCAACCCTAACCTAGAGGTTATGGTTTGTTAAACCGTTAGTTTGAATTTATAAACAGAAATGGAATCCGGAGTGGGCACGGTTCCACAAACTGTGGCATTACATGACAATACCCATGCCCATGTGACATGTTTTAACTCTCTGCCATATTATCCGCACGAAGAATCGTCAACTGTAACTTTAATGTTATCGCCTCACATGTGATCAAATCCACCATAACTACCAAATTCTGCATTTAATATAACCATCAGAGTCTAAAGTTTAATGTTGTGGGTTTTCATATATCATGTGAACAAGCCTTGGGGCCACCAGTGGATTGGGACCACTGGTGGTTACCCCCCCCCCCCCCTCAAATATGAATCTTTTAAACCTCAAATTAAAGTGAAGGACTATAGTGTTAAGTAAGATGTGGTAGAAGAGGAGGTTGGAGGAAAAGGCGTGCAAACCGGAGGTCTGGGGTCAACCCCCTTCGACTCCACCAGAATTTTACTACAGCCTCTTGGGCACATGTGGAAGCCTCCGAGCTTGCCATGTGTCGCTCATCCAACGGCTCGTTTCAAAACATAAACAATTAGAAAACCATTCTATACCACAAAAATCAACAGCCTAGATAAAGCCACATAGTGCGATCTGATTGGATGTAAGAAAATGGAATATTCCCTAGAATATGCCATCTGCTAAATGTACCTGCATGCTGACTGGGCATCCCAGTCATAAAATTTTAGTTATTTGGGAAAACGAACAGAGCGCGATATATTCCTCATACGACATTCGTTTTTCGAACCGTTCACTACGTCGGAATCGCAATGACGAGACCTTTCCATTTGCTCAGGATCAGTAAAGTTTTGATCACTTTCAATTTTGAGCATAACAGATGATCTCTTGATCATTTTCATCCTCCCCCACGCTTCACACTTCGCATTTTTTAGTGTTTACCTCCTTCGCGCTTATTTAAAAACTTAAAATTTGTGATTTGTGATGCGGTCCGGTCCCACCGTCCCTCCACGCCAATTCCCACTTCGCATCGCATTGCTAATCAAATTATTCATAAACTTAAATTTAAAATATTGTGAAGTGTGCAAATGTGATGCAGCTCCAATGATGAATTCTATAAGATTTCAAGTCCGGGTATGTGATTTTTTTACATTGTTTTGTTTAGAAAAAGGGTTAAACATGGAAGAACAAGATTTGGGTGGTAAAAAAACCGAAAGATCGAGTCAGGAAGGAAAGGGCATTCAGCACTTCATTCATACACCATTTCATCCACCAACACAACATTTATTCTACCAGCATATCAGTAAAAGGTGGTCCACATCCTAACTATCCCACTACATTGCACCGGCTTTGCATAATGCATTCCACCGAGACTATAATTTTTTAATAAGTTAGAGTTTTAAGTTCAAGTCTGTTAGAGACAAGGTTATTGTAATGTTTTGTATAAATACTTCAGCTTTGGAAGTATCAAAGGTTGATTGATTTCGATCAGAATCATTACTATATTTTGGAGTACTGTAAGATTTTCCAAAGCACTAGAGCATCAATTATAATCATACCATTCACAGTTGCCATGTGGCTTAAATATTAGTGATGTTTTTGTTCTGTTAGTATTTTTTCATTTTCATCTTTCATTGTAATCATCTGAATTCTAAATGTAAAGAAGAGAGCGTGATGAATAGGATATACTTTTGAGTACCTTATTTTGGCTGCCTTTACAATCATTATGTTTTACACTAAAAGCCAATCTAAAGAATTCTTAATTTCTCTTTAGTTCTGTTGAATTTATTCATATTTCTCTCATAAATCCATTTATAAATCCAAGAGATCCAGTAAATATTCCTAGCTTGCCCCGTGTTTACTCTGTGAATCAGAGGTGGATTTTGAACTAAAGCTTGAGGTTTGGGTGAAATTGAAGGATGGATTGTGCGTGAATATTGGGGAGAAGATGGGGTTTGAGTTTCTTGATGAGAAACTATAGGGGTAGTAGTGGAAACTACAGAAGGGGTAGGACTAGATGACCTGGGATGAAAATATTTTCATTAGGTAGATGAAACTACAAAAGAAGTCAGGGTAGAGAGTTCAATGAACTATTGGAAATATGCCTCATGAACAAAAAGGTTAAGACATGAAAATAAACCTTGAAATTTATCAAAATATTGAATAATTTGAAGATCAATATCAGGTTCGGTAGACTGTACTTCAAAATAATGGCGTCTTAATGTAGTTTTATCTATCATTGTTTGATCTACCCAGTTGGTTGAATTTGTTCCAGACAAACTATGTTCAAAATGTAAGTCAAATTCAATTTATTGTAGAGTAAAAAAATATTTTGGGAGAGAATCTTCTCTATTGGGAGGACTGCTACTTCCTTGGCTTTCTGCTATACTTTTTCTTCTCACCAGTTTTTCAAGATCATCAACAATAACTATAGGCTTTGAATCAAGACGAGATCTAGTGTAAGCTCTTTTGGAAGACAACATTAAATATAAGGCACATACTTTGCTATACTTTTTCTTCTCACCAGTTTTTCAAGATCATCAACAATAACTATAGGTTTTGAATCAAGACGAGATCTAGTGTAAGCTCTTTTGGGAGACAACATTAAAATATAAGGCACATACACACTTATTATTTACAAAAATGAAAAGGAAACAATTTGTCAAAATATTCCTTTCATATAATTTTTAACCAGGGTTATGAATTCGAAGAAAATCACAATATTTTTAATTTTTTCCCCCAGTGTATTCGCCACTATGTTATCGTTCTGTCATTAACGATCTTGTGAGAATAAATAGAGAGGACAACATCAAATCCACTTTGGAAGTTGGGATCTAGCCCTACCAGCTTCAGATAGCGATGTCTCTGTAACATTTAGTTATGTTTTGAGTGAATTTTAGGCTAGTTGTTTCTATACTAATTGTTTGTTTGATTTGGATTTTTTGGTTGATTAAATTGCTATAATTCCATTGGGTTATGGAGTCTTAAAACTAACTAGATCTGCATAAATTTTTGAAGGAATTTCATGGGGAAAGTTTAGCTGCACTAACTGGATCTTTTGGGATTTTAAATGTATTATGAAAATAGAAGAAATGTAGAATTCAGTAGAAATTAAGGAGAAATTAAGTATTCCTTAATTTTACCTCAACAAAAAACATGTAAATTACGAGCAAATAGAATAGTGTTCTCTTAATAACATATCCTATTCATCATAGTTTATGTTATGTAATTAGCTTTTCAGAAATACAGAGAAATAAAGATAATGAATAACACATTAACAAAAGAAAAGCATCACCAATGGGTACACCACATGAATCTCGTGAAGAATTTTCTTGTACTATTGATGCTTCCAGAAACCAGAAAATTACAATTCTTAGCAGAAATTATACTCAACACTCAATCATTAATACTCTAAATTGTGAAGTATTTATTGTTAAACCGTGCTATGTCAAAAACACACACACACACATGAAATATAACCATGAGATTGGGAAAGATATGCATGAGTTGCATTAGAATTCATAAATATGCATATATATAATATAGTAGGTGACCCTTGGTTTCCCATTCCATGTGGTCCCTTGGACTCCATTTATCCATTTTCCTTCCATACCTACCCATTGAGAATTAGGTGTACAACATTCCCCCCCTTAATCTGAAAGGGTATGTGTGAGTCCAATAAGAGAGCTGTAATAAAAATCTGCAAAGTATGCATGACAACACTTAGGCTTAATGAGCTCTCTGAAATGTTCTCATAAATAGGTATTCTAAGTTTGAACAGCAACACTGGAACGCTTAGTGGAGTTACCATAACTCTTCTAAATATGGCAATAAGCTGAGGTCTTCTAATAGAGGAAGTGTCCCTCATATTTTGAAGAGAGAGACCTTCAACATAGAAGAATGGATGCCTACAACTTTTGATGGTTTAAGGATGACCACAAACTCTGTAATGCTTGATGCATTTCCTGGAACTCTTCCAAAAATAGAAAGAAGCTGAAGTATTTTGCTAGAGGAAGTGTCCTGAATTCTTTGAAGAGGAAGAATATCAACCTCGCATAGATGGTTTAAGGTTGTCCGCTAACCAAAGGCATGCTCATGGGAATTCGTGTCTCTGGCTACAACTCTAGATCTAGAATGACAGGTTATGGCTCAGGCTTGGTTGAACTGATGTGTCTCTGGCTACAACTTTGAATCTTGAATGTCAGGTTGTGGCTCAGGCTTACTTGATGTGGCTTTGAAGCTTGTATATGACCACCATTTCCCCCTTGTCAGTTACAAGGTGATATGATGGCGAAAACTCAACTGTAATATTTTTCAATATTCTAGAACATGTTCTGACATGTGACTTAAACATCATCTTGGCTATTGATGCCCATTTTCAAGAAGTGATTCATCCAAGATGAATCTGTGTTCTTGCAGGAGGCTTGCTTCTGAAGTATCTATGTGAATAATGGGTGTGCCGACCGTAGTTCTTGCATGGGTGAAGATAAAAACAATGATATTTCTTATGGCCAACTCGATCACAGTGTTCGAATTTTACAATATGTTGTTGTTGTTTTGGAAGAGGAGGAGGATCTGTAACAACTGTAGGTGAGCTATCATGAAGAAATCCTGCATTTTGAAATTTAATGGGCTTGGAGTAGTCTAGAATATGAAAGGAAAACTCCTTGTCATATCCAAGACCAGTTTTGTGCTTTTTATGGACAAGATCTTCCCAAGGTTTGTTGACGGGCTTAGGAAGTGCATGCTGAATTTTGACACCTGCATGAAAAATTTCTCTTGAACTAGACACTGAATGTCAATCGACTGCAAAATTATTGAGTTGCTGCCTATAGGAGTCTGTTTCAATTTTCTAAACAAAAACAAGTTCAGAATGCTGACTCCACTGTTGTAATTCTTCTTGCTATAGCTCTGACTCAAGATGTAAAAATTCAATCTTCTCATGTGAATTTTGCAGACAAGACTTAATGTTAGAAAGATAAGCTTTGTCGATTCTTACTGTGTCATGATCAGAGGAATGTATCATAGTTTTTAAGAACTCTAATACTTCACCAATTCTGGCTATTTTATCCATTGTCAAAATTACACTTAAAAAACTGATCACAACGATGCACAAAGAGATAAAAACTGGGATAATTGTATGAATATATTTGTAGTGATGTATGCTGCTATCAGTGAAAGAAATATAAATCCACACACTTAACCTCTATAATGGCATCCAAATTAAGACAAACTCATTCTAGTATGGCAGAAATTGACTCAGAATACCAACAGACTAGCCAACAACAATATATTAGGTAACTCATCCAAAAGGTGGGAATCTCATCCAACAAAGAGAGGGAAACTCATACTAATGAGATTCGGAACTCATCCCTACTCCTTTTCCTTTGAACCCAGCTTTTATTCTAGGGCATTCTACTAGCATAAAGAAGGAAAACTTGTTCTTCATTATTAGAAGTCATATCTTTAGATTGGACTTGGACTTTTAGCTTCCAATTTTTGGTCTTCAACCAGCTGTGTATCACAAAATTTCATAGAGAACGATCACAATACAAATTCGCACAATAATTCATAAGATTTAATACTTCTTTCAATGAAATCTTCTTTAAACTGCTCATTGTGTATGAATCCCATGCAAGAATGATCTCACAATCCAACTCTTGATGTTGCCTTTTCTATATGGTTACTTTGACTGTTATTCATGTATGTGGTTCTTTATATATAAAATCTCTTTGCACACACAACTCCCTCATGACACTCCCTCTCTATCATTTTATTTTATTTTATGGGATCTAAGGGGGAAGCTCTGGTCAACACAGGAATCTCCTTTCCACCATTTTCTCTAGATGTCTGATAGCTTTATGAAAAAGGTAAAATATATTTGGTATATATATTGTAGAGATGACATTACTAACTATGGTTATGAAAATGGAATTGGAAGGGGCCAATGTTGGGTGGAGGCCTATGGAGGAGACTGTGGGTTGAGAGGAGGTGCTAGTGCAGGAGCCTGCATGGGGAGAGTAGTCGATATGGTAGAGGGAGCGCAGGCTAGGGGTCAAGCCGTAGTGGGAGGCCGATAGTGGAGGGAGGAAGACAGTAGGGAGGTGGGAGCAGAGGGATTCGGGGTTTCCAAAGTGGTGAGAGGGAGGGAATGAGGGCTGTGGGAAGCGGGTGCAGTGGTAGGTAGGAGCGACAGAGGGATGAGGCCACGAGAGGCCGAGGTGAGCCACAGTGAGAGGGTAGGTTAGCCGGCGGGGTGGGAGGGAGTCGGGAGGGGTGGGAGAGCTGAGTGGGCTAGGAGGAAGGGGTGGAGAGCTGAGCAGGGGAGAGAAGAGCGCAAAAGTGTGTGGGAGAGTGAGTGGGCGGGGAGGAGGGAGAAGGAGAGTGTGGAGGAGTGAGAAGAAAACGAGTGATGAGTGGGAGAGAGTGTATTATATTGAGGCCGACGTTGAGGAGCCAAGAGTGAGTGTATTACAGTGAGGAGTCATCGGAGTGGAAGGGACGTCAGAAGTGGAAGAGTCGGCGAAGGATGGGAGCGATTGCGCGTAGGTGCGAGGCGAGTTGAGAGAAAGAAATATTTAGTAGATAAGCAACATGGAGACATCAATAGATGGCTTGGTTGGAATTTGAACACCAAATCTGGTCCAACGAATGAGCCTGTGTGGTTACCTCCGATGCATAATTTATTTCCGTTCTACAGAAAATCACCGAGAAAAATCTACATCACCTGAAAATATTCACTCTTCCGCCTCCTCAGAATATGTGAATCGTGAAGCTCATGTCTAGCAGGACTTGGTTAATAGAGAAAAAAAAATTACAATCCAAACAACAAATGATGGTCAAAACCTTAAATTATGAGCTTAATCCACCTGTGTACAAACATGGAATGAAAGGTTCAAGAAGTTGGTGCTAAGGGTCCCCTATGGGAAGAGTCGAAGCAGCCCAAGGGCATTCAAAATCATATAGCAAGGTAGGAGATGAATCTCTTGACGGACAAAGATGGTAGGGAGCGTCAGGCTCCTCCACTGGCACCTCCGCACGCAGGCTTCTCTACTGGCACTTCGTTGGGCTTTGGTGGACTCAATTGGCATATTCTCAAACTTAGCCAGATAGCGTAGAGAATAAAACTAAAATTTAGCTGATTGGAGCAGGTCTAGCAATCGCCCACTCTGATACCATGTTAAACCATGCTATGTCAAACACACACACACATGAAATATAAGCATGATATTGGGAAAGATACGCATGAGTTTCATTATAATTCTTAAATATGCATATATATAATACAATAGGTGGCCATTGGATTCCCATTCCAAGTGGTCCCATGGACTCCATTTGTCCATTTTCCTTCCACACCTACCCATTGAGGATTAGGCGTCCAACATTTATACTACTTACAAAAGTGATTTACAAAATCGATTTCTCAATCGATGATGTATTATTGGAATTATATCAAACAATAAACTCGATCTTTTACAAAATAATAGGCAAGATGTATAAAATCTGGGAAGTTGGCTCTGTTTTTAAGAAAACAATTGTTGAATAGGCCTATTCCTGTGTTGTGTTGGCTAATGTACTGGCATGTGCTGAATTCCTCCGATTTATTGCTTCAATCTTGTAACTCAAAAATTTTAACCCACCGATCTTCATCTCAGATGGTCAACTTAATTACCTTGCAGGAAATCTCATCAACTTCTGTATATCTAGAAAAAGTGGGTTTTACAACAAAAATATGATTTATTTCATGCTAGATGAAGAAATCATTACCCATAGCTTCTAAAAATTATTTGCCTCTCATTTTGCCTTTAATGTTTGCAAATTTGGAGTTTTCCCTAGCTATCTCTTTCAGTTATCTGACATAATATTCATAAGAAATTAACTTAATATTAATTACAAATAAAGAAGGCAGACCCTTTTATGTTAAAGGCTCAATTCTAGCAAATAATTTGCTAACTTCTATCTTCAGACTGTGACACTTTTCTTCTAACTGAATAAATATATTCTTCTTGGTAAGAATCCTCTTTACCTCCAGAATAGTTCGTTTCCTATTATCTACTCCCAAATCATCAAGTTCATATATGTTATTAGAGTTCAGGAATTTGATGATGTTGGTTGTTGTTGTAGGCATTTCTCCCAACCCTTGTTTGATCGCTGTTATAGCATATGTTTCTCTTTCGATTAACTCATTTTTCTCAAATATAATTTGGATGTAAGGCCAGATATCAACAATCGATTTTATGATGTCTGTCCAGATGATTTCCTTGGCTTCGGCCAAGGAATTTCCTATTTCCGAATCTCTTTCTGACTTCTGTAATATTTCAATCAATTCTTGAGCTCTTTGTGCTTCTACTAAATGAGAAGCCTCACTGCTTGTCTTCTGGTCCTATAACACTTTGACCTGGTCCTGCAATTTCTTAATTTCTTTTGTCTAAATGGACAGATTTTCATCTACCTTCATGAACTGTTCAACACCATCTGATGTTTGTGGAGTAGAAGTTGTAGCTGTAGGAATGGCTATAAGAGGTACATCATCTAATGGACTCATAGAAAGTTTTACATTATGCTCCTTTTCTTTGATCATCTTCTTCACCTCGGTCTCCATCTGCCTAATTTGTGAATTTTTCTCCATGATGAGCATCATCATGTCAGTCTTCTAGGTTTTTTTCTCCTTAATATCTTTGGAAATAGGATCTTTAGTGGCTGACAGTTTCAACAGTTTTCTCCATGTTGTTATGTCAGTATTATTCTTATTGATTATATCCTCTACATCCTTCATGTTTGAAGGGTCATATCCCATCTTTACCACTAAATATTCTAAGGATTTAATCCTTGTATCCTTGGAAAGAGAATAAATCTTCTCCATTTTCAACTGTGACTGGATATTTGACAAGGAAACCTGCAATTTGGAAAGATTCATGGGCGTATTAGTCAAATTTGAAGAAATAATTTCACCTGTCTTCTTTTGCATCTCCATTTGATCAATGGGATGGATATCCTTTATTTCGAATTCAAAAGTTGTCTTCTTGTAGTCAGATGTTGACTTTGGCTATGGAATTTGTGCCTGAAGGAATGCCATATGCATCTTACCCTTATCTGAATCAACTACTGATAGCAGCCTGCTTTGAGAGCTAGAAGTACTCTTCCAGAATTGGGAATAGGTGTTGCTCTTAAGAATTTCATTATTAAGCTTTATCTCGGTAAACATGTCAAATAATGTCTTCTCCTTCTCACCTTGGAAAAACTTATTTTTTTGAATAGCTTGATGTTGGTCATGATATACGGAAGAATTTGTGGGGGAAGCAGTGGATTGCCCACCTACTTGAGAGGAGGAAGGTGTTTCTTTAGTGACCATAGTAACTTCATTCTCTGAGTTCATATCTATGTCAACATTAGGATTTAGTTTTTTTTCTCTTCCTATACATTATCTTAAATTATTTTCCTGCACTATTAGTGGCTGAAGGTGACTCTTCTTGTCTCTTCCCCTTCACTGTTTTTTCCTGTGGGAGAGGAGTCTGTGATGTTGATCTTGATACCGGCTTCTCCTCAACTTCCTGCAATGTATTTTCGGCCCATAATGAATAGTTCATGTATCTTTTTATCTCAGGCCTCTGGTTATGAATAAAGGGAGTAGTTTTGTTTTCTACTCTTAGCTTTGAAATGATTTCAGAGGGTCATAGGACCAAGTGAAGCTTAAGTTGAAATTCATCTCTTTCAAAATCTTATTTTCCTCTTCCCCTTCTAACCTTCTATTGAAAATAACAAGCCCGATCTGTGTCTTAGTCCTAAATTGGGACTTCTTCTTGGCTGATACAAAGGGAATCTCATCTACATTCACCATTTTTCTGATATACTCAAGAGGAAAAATCCTCATTGGGGGGAATTTTGGGAGCTTGTAAGGTGCAAGCTCACATCCATAGACTCTAATATCAGTGTAATTCTAATAAAATTACAAGTCTCATGTCTTGGCCTGATATATTAAATGAAGTATCCTATTAATGTCCTCACTTACCCTAGGTTCTATTGTACTACTTAGGACACTCACAACTGGATGAAAAAACTGTTCAAGGAACTGTTTGTAAGAGAATTCCTTCTTTTATTTCGTCACCAAATATGTCTAGAATATTACTGATTGTTGGTGCCTTCTTCATTGAGCTTCTTCATGGAAAATTTAAATCTATCTACCTGGTAATACAAAAAAATATATATCAAAATAGAAGATTATTTAAACACCTCTTCATTCTAAAACTTGATAAATTTCTCATGGATGCTGTCTCCCAAGAATTGACTGAAATTTAAAATGAGTGATGGTTTGTTGTCTGTGGAAAAGATAGAAAGGAAGCCTAAATTGGGTTCATCTACTCACTGATTAGAATAATAGCCAAGGAGGTATGAAATGACTGTTATTATCTGTTTAGCTTGATCAGGGAAGATGGAAGAAGGGTGTGGAGCATTTTTCTTTATCAATTGAGTGTTTCTAGGTAGAAATATGTCAAATATTTTAGCTCTTTTAGAAAAAATTATCTTTTGGTACAACTTATTGAGGGATTATAGGAAGAAAGGAGTGTTATTTTCCATAGAAGGAGCTTGCATCATTTGGTCAATTGACAAGGCAGTGATGGTGCAAAGGATTTGACTAGTAGGGTAAATGATGGCTTTTTGATTAGGAATGTAACAGGCTTGGCACTTTGTGATGAATTTAGGTGCATGGAAGGTGTGAGGGAGGATATAGTGTGGAATATTGGACTTCCAGAGTCAAATATGATTTTATTTATCAATTAATTTGTCTTCCAACCAATAGTACATTTCAAATAACTCAAATTCACATTATGTTTCATTTATTTTATAATCCCTATCTGCTATAGTAATGTGGTCGAAATCTATGAGAGGGTGGACCAATGGATTGAAAGGATCCTCCTATTTTTTCTTTTTAGGAGGCATAATTAATTAATTATGAAAAATTAGACTGGAATTGGGGTGAACAGGGTTACTAGGATCGCGTAGCAACTGTTTGGTAGGTTGAAGGAGAAAAGAAATGTACTACCGCTTGGTTGCAGATTAATCCACTCATAAATAATTGGCGCAATGTAAACCTATAAAAAAATTCGATTTACAAAGAGAATAGAACAGTAAAGGTTAAAAATATGGATTTGCAGGGTTTATATAGAAAAATCTTGTTTCTCTGTTGTAAATGGCGTGGGTCCATTGGATTAATGGTCATCTAAGGCAACTAAATGTTTAACAAATAACACATCACAGGAGGTGATCTGATTGGAAATGGATTAACAACAAGGCATGGAGGTAATGGCAGAGGAAACGAGTAGGGATTGTGGTATTTAAATTGAGGGTAAATTGGTTTTTGGGGGGCTAGTAGGCGGTTAGTGGTTTAGGTTGGGAGGTGGGGTGCGAAGAGCAGAGCAGAGGCCACGTGGTAGTCGGTCTGGTCGAAAAAAATATTATTTTGGACCCCCCCCAATGGTAAAGCTATGATGGAGAGTGGGGGCGAAAGTCAACGAGGTTCGTTGATCGGTGAGTCAGTAGATCATGAAGGCTAATAATTGTGTGTTATTTAAACAAATATGCCAAGACTTGTTTTCGGGGAGTGACTTTTGCTTTGGGGTCAAAATTTAGGACAAGAATTTTAATAAATCACATGTATTCCTTTATGCGCCCGATATGTAATGGACCTAAAAAACTTAGGATAAAACCATTTTTATGTCACATACCCCTTTATGCACCTTTCTACATAATGAAATTTAAACTTAGGATAAATCACTTTTTGATATTTTTTTTCAAAGTCAAAACACTTTCAATTTCAATCATTTTTTTCTAAACTAACATTTTTTATTTATTCTAGGGGTGCATTTAAACTAGAAAACCCATGTTCCTTTTTTTTTTAAATGAAAAAAATATTCTATCCTGTCCCTTATTTCTCTTATTGATTCTGATTAAACATTTGAATCAAGGTCCTTTTCTACCTAACTATTGATTTACCAAGATTAGACTGTTTGGAAAATGTTAGGTCCCTATATTACTAGTTTAGTCCTTTATTGTTATAGTGTAGCCACATTATTGTTATTGTTGTACCCTTGTAACCACAATATGTTTATTATTGTGCCTCTACATTATTATTGTTAGGTCAGATAGCATTATATTGTGGCCCCATGGACTCCTATGTGTAGAAGGAGGTATTGGTCATTTGTATCATCTAAGAATTGTTCACTAATGTAATGTATTATAGGTTTCCCCCTCAAAGTGGCTGATTTATAAGGCGTTGATCTCCCTTTTCTTCTATTTTGGAGTTGGTTTCACAACATTTGGTATCAGAGCTTTGGATTCTAGGGTTTTGATGCTCCAAATAGGTCATTATGGAATTTTCGCTATAACATTTTTTCTACAAAGGTTCAAAATATGAAATGTTTAGAGTGTGAAGCCAAAATCTTGAGGAACATCTTCACAAAATTTCAGAGTTGTGTTCGCAATATTTCGAAGATATGATCTATGGAAGTTAGGGCTTTTTGCAGGCTCCTAAATTTAACCTAAAAGGGTCATCGTAGAATTTTTTCTATAACTTGTTTTCTATGACGTTTCAAAATCTGAAATTTTCACAAAGAGAGGCTGAAATCCTAAGAAACATCATGGAAAAATTTTAGAGATTGATTCACATTATTTTGGGAGGTAGGATCTGTGGAACTTAGGGCTTTTTCATGGTTCTGAATTTCATGTCAAAAATGTGATCATGGGAAAAGCTTCATAACTCTCTCTCTGAGCATCGGATTGGAGTTCTATAAAAAGTGGCGGCAAGTAAATGGAATTTCGTTTCCTGTCTATCATTTTTAGAGCCGAAGGAGGAAACAGTGACACGTGGAAAGTCGTACAAGTTTTCTCTACTAAACCCGTCCATAATTAGGTCATTGTGGGAGATTGGACATAAATTTGCCTTGAAGAATCCAAATCAAGTTAGACCTGTGGCATTAAAAAGAGGATTTAGAGGGCTACATCAGGGCCAAAATTTTAGATATTGAAGATCTAAAATCGTAGAGATAATTATGTTTCAATATCGAGCTCCTCAAAAGCAAGAAAAAAGTGTGTATTTGTTTTCCGAATTACATAAGTCTTGTGTAAAAAATCAGTTTGAAGTTATTCCAAGGGCCTATTGAGCATATATTTTAGTATTGGGTTCTAAAATCCCCACTAAAATGAATTCGAAAGGAATTAAGCCTTAATAAGGCTCTACTATGACTCATGAAGATGAAGAAATGCAACATAGGATATCAAAATTACAAGAGCAAGTGCACCTATCACAAAGAGCAACAAAAAATGAAATGGAAGTTTTGAAGAAAGGCGTGGAAACTAAGATGGATGGTTTGAAGGAAGGTGTGGAAGCTAATATGAATGGCTTTGAAGTTAATATGCATGTCATGGAAGTTGGCATGGAAGCTAAGATGGATGTCATGGAAGCGAAGATTGATGAAAAAATGGAAAACATGAAGAATGATTTAAAAGTAGACATCAAAGGTTTGGCGAAGTTGATACAAGAAATGTTTCCTAATGTCGAAAGGAAGTAGAGGAAACTCATGATGAGAACAAAATAAATGTTAATCATGATGTCATAAACTCTAATGTTGGATGGAAGAACCACCATATTCGAAAGATGGATATGAGGAAGTTTGATGGAAAGGATCCCGTAACATGGATACTACAGATGGAGCAATATTTTGATCTCAATAATGTGAAAAACACACAAAATGTACGCATTGGAACTTTACATTTAGAACAAAATACATTTGTATGGTATCGATGGCTTTCCTCTCGTAAAAAAATTGTCACTTGCTCAATTTTTATGGAGGAAATGATAGCACATTATGAGGATACAAAAAGAAACACCTTCTTTAGCCAATTGATAAATCTCAAACAAAAGGGTTCAGTGGTGAAGCACATTGAGGACTTCCAAAAATTGAATATAAGGGTAACAAATATTCCAGAGGAACACAGGGTTGATGTCTTCATAGGGAATTTAAAGGATAACATCCAACATGAAGTTCACATTTGGGAACCTGATTCATTGGAAAAGGCATTCAGGTTGGCAAGAAAAATTGAACGTAAAATTATGGGGACAAGGAAGCCTACCATTCACATATATAAATATGGAAGTGTTGCTACTCCTAGAATTCCAAAATCTATAAGGCTGACACAACAACAATTGGAAGAAAAAAGAGAAAAAGGGCTTGGCTACAGTTGTGATATAAAATACATTAAAGGTCATAAGTGTGCTGAGAAGAAATTATTTTACATAGATTGTGAAGAGGAAGAAGAAAATGAACAAGAATATTCAAAAGAAGAGGATATACACCAAGAACCAACCCTAGAAGAGGAATAAATGAGTCTAAACATATCGTGTAATGCATTGGTAGGAATTACCACTCCTCAAACTCTCAATATAGAAGGACATATCAAGAAGAAAAAGGTAATAGTGTTGAGTGATTCAGGTAGTACCCATAATTTTATTCATTGTAAGGTAGCCAAGGAATTGAATTGTTTCCTATACCTAGCACTAGAATTTCAAGTGATGGTTGCAAATGGAGGAACTATAAATTTCTTTAGAAAATTCCATAATATCAAGCTAACCATGGGGTAATATGTATTTAATAGTCCAATGCTTTCCATTTCAATGGGAGGTGTTGATGTTGTACTAGGAGTACAATGGTTACAATCTTTGGGGATGGTAGATTTTAATTTTCAAGAACTTTTCTTGAATTTTTTTCATAAGGAAAGGAAGTTGAATTGTAGGGTATCGTAGGGAAGCCAGGAAAGATAATAAGCTCCAATGTCATGAAAAATATTCTGAAGAAAGAACAATGAGGCATAATTGCACAATTATGCTCACTAGCAGTTCCAACATAAAAATCATCTATTTCTGCAGATCTCCAAAAAGTCTTGGACAATCATTCCAAGGTGTTTGAAACTCCCAAAGGACTCCCACCTATTCATGATCATGATCATGCTATTCATTTTATTTCAGGAAGTGTTCCTCTGAACATCAGGCCTTATAGATATCCTTATGTCCAAAAGAGCGAAATTGAACATATGATTGAAGAAATGTTAGAGGATGGTACAATTCAACCTAGTCAAAGTTATTTCTCTGCTCTAGTAGTATTGGTGCACAATAAGGATGGATCATGGTGCATGTTTCCAGATTATAGGGAGCTCAATAAGCTCACCATTAAAGATAAATTTCCCATTCCTGTGATTGATGAATTATTGGATGAATTACATGGAGCAATTTATTTTACCAAGTTGGATCTTCATTCAAGATATCATCAAATTAGAATGAAGACTGAAGATATTTTAAAAACATCATTTCGAACTCATGAGGGTCATTATGAATTTTGGTCATGCCTTTTGGCCTTACCAATTCACCTTCTACATTTCAAGGGTTGATTAATTCCATTTTCGAACCCTTTCTTAGAATATTTGTGCTAGTATTTTTTGATGATATACTAATATACAACAGGTCTTGGAAGGATCATGTTCAACATGTTGAAACGGTGCTCAAACTATTGTAGGAGAAACAATTATATGCAAAAACATCCAAATTTTTCTTTGGAGTACAAGAGGTGGAATATCTGGGCCGTATTGTATCTCACGAGGGTGTTAAGGTAGACCCCAACAAAATTAAAGCCATTATGGAATGGAAAGTCCTTACAACCATAAAGCAGATGCGAGTATTTCTCTGGTTAATAGGGTATTATCATAAGTTTTTTAAGAATTATGGGAGAATAGTAGCACCTCTAACAGCATTATTGAAGAAAGATGCATTTTCATGGACTATTGAAGCAACTAAGGACTTTGAAAATCATAAGGAGGCAATGTGCCTAGCACCGTTCTTAGCTATGCCAGACTTCACAAAAACCTTTATTGTAGAAAGTGATGCCTCAGGAAATGGAATTGGTGCAATTTTAATACAAGAAGGAAGATCCATTTCTTTTGAAAGTCATCCAATCAAAGGAAAGTATTTACAGAAAGTTATTTATGAGAAGGAAATGTTTGCAGTACTACATGCACTAAAGAAATGGCGACCTTACCTAATGGGAAGACACTTCAAGGTAAAAAATGACCATGATAGTCTTAAACACTTTTTGGAACAAAGACTATCTTCAGAAGAGAAGAAAGAATGGGTCACAAATATTTTGGGTTATGACTTTGAAATAATCTACAAAAAAGGGAAGCTAAATGTTGTTGCAGATGCACTCTCAAAAAAGAATGAAGAGGTGGAAGCATTGCTTTTGTCCATTTCTATTATCCAATATTATCCAACCAGATTGGATAACCAAATCAAGGGATGAATGGAAGAAGGATGAAGAAGTGTGGACACTCATTAAAAATTTGTAGCAAGATCCTAGTACATATGGTACATTTAGTTGGAAAAATGATTCCTTATGGTACAAAGATCACTTATATCTTTGTAAGAATTCCCAACTAAAACAAAATATTCTTTTTGAATTGCACACTTCTCCTTTAGGAGGACACTCAATATTTTTAAAAGCTTACCACAGGGTGAAGAAAGAATTTTTTTGGGATGGCCTTAAATCTGATATTCAAAATTTTGTGACAGAAAGTTTTTTTTTCCAACAAAATAAAGTTGATACAATTAAGACCACATGTCTTCTACAACCTTTAACCATTCCAATTCATCGTTGGGAGGAGATTTCAATGGATTTTATCACAGGTTTACCTAAGTACGAAGGAAAGAGTGTCATCATGGTGGTAGTTGATAGAATTACCATGTATGCACAATTTTGTGCATTATCTCATCTATTTAAAGAAAGTACAGTGGCTACTAAATTTATGGACACAATTCAAAAGCTACATGGAAACCCAAAGATTATTGTGAGCGACAGAGATCCCATTTTTACTGGAAATTTTTGGATAGATTTATTTTCTTACTTGGGTACTCAATTAGCTCATAGCTCATCTTATCATCCTCAATCCGATGGTCAAGATGAGATAGTGAATAAATGTTTGGAAGGATATCTTATTAGTTTTTTATCTGATAAAAAAACACAATGGGTCAAGTGGTTACCTCTCGCTGAATGGTGGTATAACACTTCCTTTCATACTACAACAAAAATGAACCCATTTATGGCACTTTATGGATATCATCCACTGTCCATCACATCATATTTAAGAGAAAATTCTATGGTTCAAGCAGTGGAATATCACATAGAGCATCAAAAAGAAGCTCTCCAACTCTTAAAGGATAACCTAAATTTCTCACAAAATTTAATGAAACAACAGGCAGATCAACATCATAGTGAGAGAAGTTTTGATGTAGGAGACTAGGTATTTTTATGGCTACAAACATAGAAACAAATGTCCCTCAAGCAAGCTAAGAAGGATAATAAATTATTTCCAAAGTACTATGGTCCTTCTTCTTCGCGAGTGCATCTAGTTTTCCATGTTTCATGCTTAAAGAAGGTTATAGGTGAAAATATTCCAGTTCAAACAATATTTCTAGAACTTGATGAGGAAGGAAAAATCATATTGGAACCTGAAGCGGTCACAGAAACAAGAACTTGACAACTGCGAAATCGATAAATTTCAGAGTATCTCATCAAGTGGAAGAACTTACCCACTGAAGGTTCTACATGGGAGGATGAGAATTTTATACAGAAGCACCCAAAGCTACTCAAGCATTGAGGATAACACTTTTTTGAAGGACAAGGGCATGTTAGGTACCTATATTACTAGTTTAGTACCTTATTATTATTAGTGTAGCCCCCTTATTGTTATTGTTGTACCCCTGTAACCCCAATATTGTTATTATTGTGCCCCTACATTATTATTGTTAGGTCGGCTAGGATTATATTGTGGCCCCATGGACTCCTATGTATAGAAGGAGGCTTTGGTCATTTGTATCATCCAAGAATTGTTCACTAATTTAATGTATTGGAGGTTTCCCCCTTGAAGTGGCTGATTTATAAGGCGTTGATCTCCCTTTTCTTCTATTTTGGAGGTGGTTTCACAACAACAAAACTAGTTTATTTTGTAACCTAATTTACAAAAAATCAAAATTGTTTAACCATGATTAAGTTGTATGCTTTAAACAAATATCTAGTCATTGTGCCATTTTAAACAAGCTCCACAAAATATTATTTCATTTGACATAAAGAAAACTATCTATGAGTCGTGGAATTTGAATTTGCAACACTTTCAGTGTTATTTTCATTTGCGGGGTTTTGATTTTCTTTTTATTCTTTTTCAATTTTTCTTTCTTTTTCTTCTTTTTCATTATTTTTAGATATATCCTCTTTTCATTTTCTTTTATATATTTTTTGGAAATCATTTGCATATTGAAAATTATTTACAATATAAGATTACTGAGGTAAAATACTTAATCACCTCGATATCCTATAAATTATAAGACCCTAATAGTTCCCAGGACTAGATCTACAAAATACTATGGACAAAAAACCATCATGCCCAAAACCATGTGAAAACCAATGCGCAAAACCATAGGTAGGTCTGTCGACCTAATATAGGGTCCATAAAAATTTCTCACACCACTACTCTGGACCCTATGCAGAGGGTCTACCACCCCCCTGTTGCACCCGACGCAACGAAGGGGTAGTGGTTGTCCCCCCCCCTATTAAACCCCTCTTCAGACATGGGGATAGTTGTGGAAATAATATAGCACACACCCACTCCGAAGTTTTTATAATCTCTAGTGGAATATGATATAATTGAAAATGAATGGGACCATTTACATTTTAGTGTCTTGGTTATAACATAGTTTGATATCCAACTAAGGGTCAGGTTTGACTCCTTCACCTCTCAACTAGAGATATAAATTTAAACCTTATAGAGTCTTCTTTCAAGTACACATGTGAATAGCCTAGTTTGTGTAAATAATATGGGCTAACATTGTATCCTCTCGAACCATGGTGGTCAAACACGCAAGGTAAAAGTTTGGGCAGTATAAATGTTTTATAAAAACTATGAGTGCCACAATTATTGCACCATTGGAAAGATATATGAGTGTAGAACAATGTCATGAGTTTCTATATTTAATCAAGAAAGTATTAGCACTAAAAAAATTCCATTTAAGGACGAAAATGGCCTTGGAATATTTTATATGCTAATTATATGAACTAGGTTTGAAGATCAAATTATCTTGTAAGCTATTTCTTCTAATTTTACACTTTGAAATAATATTGATAGATGAGAAACAATATGAATTTTAAATTTTGATCATACCTCCCAATTTTGAGAGGCTTTTTGTCCCAAAAATATTTCACTAAATAAGGTGAGGAAATTTCTCCTCAACCCTCCCCTTGGAGTACCATTTATCCCTACATGGAAATTGTCCTTTCAAACCAATATATAAAGGTCATGCTATCCTTGTCTTGTATTTTTGGACCCATTATAAAAAATCATATCCTTTTTCAAATATGACGATTCATTTGGTGCTAAGTCATATTTGGAAGCTAGGACCTACTCCTCTTCCTAATCCAATATGGGAGGCCTATCAAGACCATGACAAGTGGGTAATCATTAGATGCAAAATTTATTTCTACAATCAAGGAGTGTCTGCACTTAAAATTTTAGTAAATCTGTAAGGATAAATTCAAAAATGAAATTGAATTAGTTTCCTTTCTTTCTGTTCAAAAATTGACAAATTTATTTTAACATTTTAGCTATTATTTTATTATTTTCTTTAGCAGGCCCGCTTCATATAAATTTTCATAAATTTTCATATATGTTGGTACTTCAAATTTGGAGGAAATGGGTTGTAGGGGGTGAACCCATAGCAGTAGGTTACACATTTTGGAAATAAAACAGGGTTTAATTCTAAGAAAATAAACTTGATTGAGATTTTTTAAGCCCTCGATTGAACAACATTTAGCCCTCTCGAGCTATTTGAGGGCTTAAATATTACTTGATAAAGCTATAAAAAAAACCCCTCGATTGAGATTTTATGTAACCTGTGGTTACTTAGGCGTTTGATCGACATATTGTTGGTTTTAGTGGGATATTAGAAAATGGAGTTCAATTAAGATTATAGCTCGATCAATCTCTTTTAAGCTATGAAAGTGATTAAAAAATGGATCGATCGAGATCTTTCAAATTGTTAAATTATCAATTAATATATATATTTTTAGTGGGTTAATGATTAAAAGAGCTATATCAAGCTCTCCACTCCTAGTGGGTTGTTGCTCAAGAAAACAAGGGCTACAGTAAGAGTTTTTTTTATCAAGAGATTTTCTTTGAGCCTACCATTAGTTCGATTAAGGCTTTTTTAAACCCTTAATTGATCTATTTAATTTTTTTTTTAAAGCTCACGATTGATATTTTTAAGTGATATTTTTAGCTCTTGAGGGCCTAAAAAATAGAGTTTTAGCTCCCCTTATACAAATTTATTTGCAACGCCATCTTGTGGCGTGACGAACTAACAACAATATTTGTCCTTATGTGGCAGAGTTGATCATGTTGGAAATGTGAAGGAATCCTATATCCAATGGCATATGAGTTTGAAATTTTTGGTATGATTTTTCATCTAATTTATTTTAAACCTTATGCTTGAATTTTTTTTGGATAGTTTTGAAGGGGCTAGATGAAAAATAAAATAAAAAATTATATACTTAATTTAGAAGTTATGTTCAAAAGGGTACTCTTGGTTTTTGAATTTATATAAATAATAGAAACAAATTATGCATGAACATATGTGTTTGAAAAATAGAATAAATAAATAAATAAATATATATATATATATATATATATATATATATATATATATATATATATATATAACGAAAAAATTAAAAAAAATTGCATTCACTTAATTTAGAAGTTCTGTTCAAAAGGGTACTCTTGGTTTTTGAATTTATATAAATAATAGAAACAAATCATGCATGAACATATGTGTTTGAAAAATTCAATTCAAATATTAATTTGCTAACTTCCAAAAATAATAAAAAATATAATTTTGCATAAAAAAATAAAGTTTCAATATGCTAAATAACTATTAGGCTACATTAAATATAGGGACACTAGGAGAAGAGGACATTCCATGTTTTAGTATTGTACTTGTTCAATAGAAGAGCGAAGCATCTAGGAGTGCCATTTGAAAGCATAACATAGAAGGAAAAATATTTCATAACAACCATTTAGGTCCCAAAGGAAAATCCATAGTGAGTGCTCCCTTTTCTTTGAACCTATATTTTATAACTAATGAAAAGAGAGCATACTAGAGGGCTCACTATTTAGCTCGGTTTCCCAAGATATAGGGTTACATGTTCAAATGTGTAGATGGTATGTTCATTTTCTTTCTTTCTTTATTTAGTTTGTTATTTATTTATTTTGATTTTAAATTATTTCATAAATTTAAAGACTAAGCTAGTAATAATTAATTTGGGATCTAAGGAAACCATTTTCATAATTAAGATTTCATAATATTACAATATTTATTGTGATTAATCATTGTAGTGGAATATCCATGGTAATGTATAGACCAACCCATAAAAAATAATTTATAAGAACCATGATATCACACATTTTCATATGATACAAAATAAAAAATTTAAGAAAGAGATTCAAGAGCTTAAGAATTACATAATTGTCTAGTGGAATATGTACTATGAATAAAATGATATGCATGCAATACTTTTTGATTAATATAATATACTTTCTGGTGGTGGATTTGACGCACGGGTGTACAAAATCACACCAGTTTAATGGGTGTGGTCTACCCCTATAAAGTATTGGTCATAGGAAGAAAGTTGTGGAGCTCAAAAGCATATAATCTAGAGAAAAAAAATGCGAATGTATGCCCAAAGTAAACTAAAAACTAAAACACAAATATGTAGAAGCTATTGAAGAGAGTCAAAATGATAATAACGAAAACGATGGCTCAAAGGCCTCTTCTTATTAAACATTTGAAATGGAGAAGAAATTTTACCCGCTTGCCAAAGGGACCCTAGGCAATGGCTCTAGGTCCCGATGCAAGGATGTTGATTTTCAAGCTCTGCCTCTGATGCAGTCTCCCTCTCTCTCTGCTGTGATGGACTAGGATTGTTGGGTGGCCAACAATCGAGTCCCCTCTATCTCCAGCTCTAGGTCACACACTGTTGGTATTTCTTGGGAAATTTTGGCCAGCATGACAATTTGATCACCATTTCTTCATCTCTTGGTGGCTTTATATAGGGGATTTCAAAATCCTCCTTCCCTCCCTTGGTACATGATGGATGGTGACCCAAGGGAGAGGTATGATTCCATTGTGTGCTCCAAATATTCCTTTGTGTGCTCACATAGTGTCTAAGGAGGTGCTGGTGGCCGTCCTTAGGTGGCTTCATATAAGGAGTAAATGTCCTTGGCTTTGTGTGGTCCCGGAAAGTGACATTTTTCAATTTCTAGGAATGTGTTCTTATCGGGCAAAAAGGCACGTAGAAGGCGCTCTTCTCGAAGGATTAAGCATGAAATTTAGCATTTAAGACTATTTCAAATTTGATTTTCTCAAAACCTTAGAGATTTTAAATACTTCTTGATTCCATAATGTGTTCCTACCCTGTAAATCCTTAGGCTTGAAATTAATTAATGTCATCTTCTGCTGTACGATTTTCCAGTGTTAATAGTTTCCCCCTAATGTGTGAGGTCTAGGAAGGACTGTATAGCCAAAATACATTATATTTTATTTTCTATATCGTGCGTAGAGAGAGAGAGGCCTGCGTGAATCTTGGAATTGAAAACACCTTGCACCATTTCCTAGATGACCATGGCCTAAGGGACCCCTGCAAGGAAATAAAATATACAACATATATACAAAATTTCAATGAGGCAGGCATGTCCCATGTTTGTGATGCTATGGCTAATTAAACAAAATTGACAGATACACGTGTTGTCTGCGTCACTACCATGGTAGTGATGTTGGCTGTTGTTGACGATGACTGCTGATGCCCTCAGGGGCAGTTTTTATTTGACGGTAGGTGGATTGTTGTACCCATATGAGTAAACTTGGTATGGCATCTAGTTGTGCAATGTACGCATATGTACTGGCTGGGACCTTCCTGTGTAATAATTTTTGACAGAGACGCTTATGGAGGCACGGTTCTTCGACAAATCTTAATCAAAGTGCAATGGTTGTAAGGTACGATACCATATTTAAATGAGATATTTTGTCTTAGTCGAATGTCAGGAGAATCGATGACATCTATGGACAATGATGTCTCCCACAGTGCCACCCGAGAATACCCCTTTGCATAGGGAGGGGTGATCCAAGGTACCTCTTCCTTTTCGGAAAAGAGGTGTCGAGCTCGACAAAAAGGAAGCCTTAATCAAACCATGGGTCACTGACCTGAGGGGTCAGGGACCTAGATGTGACGAGTTTAACATAAGCATGTTGGTGAGAGGTGACTAAAAGTGGATGATGGGGATTCAGTAGCCTGAGGTCGAAGTATACTTTAGCAGCTTGGCGACAGTTATAGTTATTTTGAAGGGAAAAATCCATTGAGTTGGTAGGACTTCCAGGGCGGGTGTGAACTGGCTATGAGTGTTGTGATGATGCATGCATTGGGGTGAAATACTTAGACCAAGGGGAATTAGGGATTGCTGCCATGGGGGAAGATATGAAATATGAGGGCAAAGCAGTGAAGTGCATCGTTTGCATTCTTTGTACACTTACCAAAAGAATAAAATAATGAGGTTTGGTTTGTACAAAACACAGAGATGGGTACCCCAAAACATGAAAGGGTTCACTCACTGAAGGTGTGAGGATGGTATTTTGCTGGGGGTGGGGGTCCCATTGGTTGGTCTCATGTGTGGGGTTGATGAAGTGGATGAAGAAGTGTCGTAGATGGGATTATGTTGATGGAGGTATGGTGGGCCAAATGCGATGCATGGAGGTGCACTTTCAATCTACTTGTACAACTTGGTCGTCCGAGAAGGGGGGTTTGAATTTGAATGGTAAAATTGACCTTATGCATGATGAATGGATGGGCATGAGGTTCTTCCTAGACTGAAATGGTATAGCCATGGTGTCACTTGTGCTGTGATATGGTCTACTTTGGGTGACGAGCACCATGTAGGGGAGGCTCTACCGACCAACGCGGACATTTATAATGTGCAGGGTGAGGTGACGATAAATGTGGTCAGGTATGAGTACCCTATGGTTTACTTCTGATGGAGAAATGATGTCAGGATATGCAATTTTTTCTGGGACTCTATCATGCTAGGGGTAGAATGATACCTGCTCTCGAACCTTCAGTGGATGGTGTTGTAAGTAGTTTGTGGGTTCTTCCTGCAAAAACAACTAACTCAATTGAAAGAATCTTCTTTTCATTGAACATTACTGAAAGGCATGAGCTTTACAAGGAAGATGGGAGGGTGCATACCTGCCGACGCTGAAAATTTATTTTTCTGGAAAGCGAATGTGTGGCACTGCTTTCGTTTCTCATGGCATACTGATGATGGTGCAACTTACGATTTGCGGAATGGAACTTATGATCTCTTGTTATGGACCTCTGAAGTTCTGGAAAAGGGTGATAAATATGGGATTATGGCCCTAATCCTATTCATTTGTACTTGCTGATTTTTGGGAGATCAGAGGTGCTTGCAGAGCCTTTCTTATCGTTGCTATCAGCCCATGTACCAAGGACTAGCGATATTATGTCAAGGTAACTTTCATGACGTATTGCATTGTAATTTCTTTAGTTTAAGGGTGCTGGTGGCCATACAAATTAGGTTTGTATAGCCTCTGAGTGAATTTTTTCCTTAGATTGCGTGAGTGATCTAAGCAAAAGAGAGCCTCCTTTGTGCGCAACTCTGAGGGACAAGCGTGTGAGGGTGCGTTGTTCCCTTCTTTTTGTGCACAAAGGTGCACCTCTGAAAGGTACAGGTGCACCTACCTAAGGGATAGGCGCGCAAAGGCCATGATGACAGAAGATTTTGAATTTTTTTGGTCTATTTTTGATGTTTTTCTCTGTACTAATAGGTACATGTGTTGCTGGCAAGTTGGCAAGGGGAGAGCGGGACTGGCCCGAGATCCAGACCGCTCTAGTTGCTGATGTTGGGGCACGCCGTTAGTTGGATGCATGGGGCCTTCTACATTTTGCTGAGAATGAGTTCCCGCGGTCACAGGACCATTTATTACGTTACATTATACAACATTTCCGCAAGAGGCGCAACATGTTCGTGTTGCAGGGGATGAACCTGGTGATCCGTTCTGTGACATATATTTACTTCGTGATCAGGTTACTGCCTCAAGGGAGGCTTTGAGATACCCACTCTCCTCTAGGAGAGTGAATCTGGATAGGTTCTAGAGGCGTCATTGTGGAGGGGTGCCTTTGACCGAGGGATGAATTAACATTGCATCAGTGACAGATGTGGCAAAGTGGTGTGCTCTGGTAGTGATCATGTGACTGGCGGGGTCAGTTGCTCCACATCGGGCATCTAGCCCGTGGGTTGGAGTTTTGCGCCAATTGAGAAGCGGGCATTTTTTTCAATTTATCCCACTTTTTCTTTGATGGCATGGTGTTGCAATTGAATAAGGTCCAACGTGGATCAAAGTCTTTTGTGTATGCCAATATCTTATGCAGCATCATGTACGAGCGGGTGGTGCTACTGAGACCAGTGGTGGCAGTGTCTATTGGGGGGCCGCAGGAGCCACGCATGAGGAGGTGGGCTCCGCTGATGCCACAAGGTGGTGGTGGCATGGTGGGTCATTATTGGAAAAACAAGATAGAGGCCTAGTTTAAGGCCAATCCATAGATTTTCTTGCCATACCCGTATGTGAGGATGGAATTTCGGGGTGACCCAGACATGGGTCTCCCTTTCAAATATGTTTGAGGACCTGGAGGTATGTGTTATATTTTTTTTGCATTTGTTTGAGTATTTATGTAATTATGTGTTTTGTTATTGACATTGACATTATTTTGGTTACTTGTGCAGATGTTGGTGAGGTAGGTCGCCCCACGACCCGACTGGTGGGTCACGACCCTCTGCTCTGACCTTGAGGTGGTCAGGGAGGAGGTGTTGCAGGTGGACCAGATGGTGATGGTGCTCACCCTTCTGGTGAGGGAAAAATCTCGTCTGAAGTAGAGGTTGCTATCGAGCGAGCTTGTGCTGATGCGGCTGAGGCTCACAATGCAGTACTGACAGCTCAGGTGGTCACTCTTGAGGACTTCCGGGGTCTAGTGGACCACTTGTCCCAGGGTATGCCTACTTGAGGTTTCACATATGAACTCGAGGAGGTTTGGTTAGAGATGGTGATGGCCCGCGAGTAGGATTATCGGCCCACTCTACGTCCGGTGGTGATCCCGATGGTGACAACGGCTCCGGTGGTGGTACCAGGAGCAGTGGTGGGTCCAGGTGCTCCTCTTGAGGGGGCACCCCCTAAAGTATTTTGTACACATGGAAAGCACCCGTTATGAGGATGCTTCCCTTATTTTTTGACAACTTTTGTATCTTTGGGCTAGCTAGAGGGCCAGTGACACTATTTTTGTACTCAGATACATATATATATATATATATATATATATATGAGATATGTTTTTGCGGTTCTACATGATGTATCACCTATTTTCGTTTATGTGTTATGCTAATGGATGTCTATATTTTTGGTTTTTATGTATGATGGTTTACTCGAAATGCATTCCACTCTAGGATATTGTTAGCTATGTGATCATCTTCTTGGTTTTGATTCCTTGATACAGGTGCAAATGTAATGTAATCAAATTTTCTGCTTAATATTTTGTAAGGAAAATATTCTCTGAACAAGCATGTGTCTCTGGTCTTGAATGTTTGGTTTAGTTGTGATACTAATAACTAGGAATCAACGTAGACATGCATATGGAAAATGCCTCGATGGAGGGTGTTGCACATAAGTGTAATGACGACATCATATTCTTCCTTATTTTTTATTGTTGAACGGATACACATGCCATTTGAACATAGTGGTGATCGGTGAGGGTAGTAAATGACCTAGGCAGTGGCGGCTAAATTTTGGGACCATCTTGATGCTCCATTTTTAAATCCGAAATATGGTTCGTTTTGGTGATCCATGTCGATACTTTGAGCGCTTTTTAACTAAGTCTTTGGGTCAAAAATTTTGAGTGGGTGGTTTTTTGTGTACTCTTACGCTAGGGGAAGGGTCGTTGGGGCCCTTATGGGTAGAAATTATTGAGGTAAAGGCCGTTGACAGGGTTAATGAGGCAAGTCCCGTCCAGTTTCGTCAAGATGTATGCTCCCTGTCACAGGCAATGTTTGATGATGTAGGGTCCTTTCCACAAGGTTTCAAACTTTCCTGGCCCTAAGGCCTCTTTTGCGACATGAAAACAGAGGACTAATTCCCCCTCAATGAATGAGCGATGGGTGATGTGGCTTTCAAATGATGCTTTAACGCTTTTCTTATGGGCCTCGTTATGCTGTAGCGACTATCGTCAATTTTCGTCGACAAGCTCTAGTTGTACTAGGCGCTACTCCAGAGGCTAAGTGTCATTAAGGAGTTCGATGGAAGCATGCAAATTAGGGATATTGTGGAAATCAATGCAAAGACACAAGGTACCTTGGTTTTTTGTGACAGGAATATGATGGAAATACTGGGATGAGGGTAAGGCAGGAATCCTATCGCCAATATGAGTAGATACAAACCATATATGGTGAATTATATCATCAGGATTTGGTGGGGGAAGAATCTCCATTATGGGGATATTTATGGGCTCAAATTTAGGTTCCCCACTAGGATAGTCGATTTCCGGTAGGTGGAAATTGTGCCTTCCATAGAGGTGTCTAAATGTTTCCATTAGTGGGCATGTCTCTGGGGCGTGATTTAGGAAAGTGGAGATGGTGCATGGTATTATTGAGCCATCGAAGTAGATAGTTTGTGACTCTATGCTACTCGTTTTTCCTGATGTGGATGCTTGGAAAGGGTCAGATGTAGATGAGGTTGTATTCTGTCTCCATTTCCGTATTGTTGGCTTAGACTTGTCTTCCTCTTTAGTGGAGTGTATACTTAACGCAGCTCGTGACACTCTTAGCTTGGGGAGATGTATACACTTTAATGTATGATGAAAGTGTGAGAAAATTCAGCAATAAGTGCACGTGATCTTCTCTTGATTGGAGAGAAGTTTCTAAGGGAGAGAAGAGACTATGAGGAGACTATTTGCAAGGGGCTTGAGTTCTTTGCATTGGTTGACTTGGTGATAATTTCAATCACATAGGCCGCATGTTATCCTAGGCTTGGCTGAGGTTACCTGTTGGTGGTGTGTTTTCTTCTCAGACTTGATACACCATTGTGGAGGTGGAGACATTGATCCAACGATGTAATTTTTATGCCATTCCTGGACATCATCCTGTCTCTTCTCTATGGCATTAATCATGTTGATAGTGGGACAAATTTGCAAGTCATAAGTACAATGTTGATTGTAATGATTACCCTGACATATCAGGAAAAATATCCTTGATATGAAGGTTCTGTCTAGTTTAGTTCTAGGTCTGATGGGGAACCAGCACCAGAAGGCTGCTAAATCAAGGCAATGGACGACTGCATGGTCCATATTTTTGCATAACGTACACGCTGATCATTGCTGCGAAGTGCCATTGGGGGTAACTATGGTTTCCCTGCTGGGTCATTCTTCGACCGTCAAGAACATGATGGACCTGCTCATCTCATCTGCTTGGGTCATGGAGCTGCTGATGGACTCGGCATCCATATCGTCTTCTTGGGAAAGGCAGACTATGGCTAAGTGGAGGCTAGCAAGGGCTAGCCGGAAGCGAGGTATGTAGTGACAATCCTCCAAAAGGTGATTGTCGGTGCATAATGGGTATGTGAATTACGCTACCTGTAGCCCCACGTAGTAAACCCTTTCGATTGGATACCATCTGTGAATGAGCTCCAAGGTTGCGCAGTCTTCGAGGTAGTGGCCATGTTCATCACATATCGTAAAACGTATAATGGCCATTACTAGGGGAATTTCTACAATCCTATGTTCCTCTTGTAAGTTTAGGATGGTATGAGGCTCGTCATTGATAGACTGGATGGGGGATCCTCTTGATAGGATCACTCGACCACATGTAAGGTGTCCCTATATCGTGGTATCTCTGGAAATGGTGGGTATAGTACCCATAGGTACCACAGAGAGAGAATGCATGATTGGTACGCATCGGTTTGCCTTTACCTTTGGAGGTAGGTTCTTTTTTACGGGAACGCAACATCGAGATGTCTGCTTCAGAGACGAGGAGTGGTTTTAACTCGTACAACTGTGGACATATGTGGATAGGGTGGCCTATAGCATCGCATATGGTGCAGACTGGTGATTCTCTTTGAATGGCGTGGGTCACCATCTTCTTTCCTCTGTTTGTGGTTTTCTTGGCCATGATAACCAGTTTCGCAATGGGAACTTCCTTTGCGGGGGAAGTCTCGACCATTTCTTGGGTTGGTTGGGTCTCCTCAAGGCTGAGGGGCTTTAACCATGTGGTAGTAATGTTGGTGGCTCCTGTTCTGAATGGGGGAATGAGGTACCAAACTAGGACTGCCAACGATATGTTGGGTAACACCAGTGTTTCCAAACCCTCCCGGGAGACGAAGCTAGCTGGGGGGTAGAGGAAAGGGGTTTGGGAGGTGGCGTAGGCTAGAGAAGATGTCGTGGCTGATGCCTTAGTGTCATTACTGTTTGGATCCATGTCCTGACTAACCTCAGTGCTTGAATTAGACATCATGAACACTGAGGCCGCTGAGGCATCGGGTGATTCCTTGGGGACAATGGGAGGATCTTCTAGCAATGACCCTAGGATGGACGACGGTTTGAGTTGGCCAGGGCCATATTCTTAGTACCGTGAAAGACCATCTGCGGCTGTATCTACATAGGGTAGAACTACATCCGTGTTAGTTAGGGGATGCTTCTCGCTGTGTGTTAGTTGGTCTACGGTAATGATGTGATTCTCATGGGGGAACATCATAATGTGGACGATGGAGGAGGCTATGGCGGACATGGCATACATATAACTTCACATGAGGAGTATATTGTAATCTAAGTGAGCATCCAAGACTTCAATGTCTATGTGGACCGTCTTGCTAGCTAAACAGACTAGGAAATTTTGGTAGAGGTCGATGGGGGTCGAGGGACGACCATCGTAGGCTCGAAGCATTATAACCGAGGGTTTTAGTTTGAGAGAACCCAACTTCTCCCAAAACAATTTCGACATGATTCATGTCGATGCACCCTTGTCAATGACACATCGGTGAATAGTAATATTTTGGACCGCTACTGGTATCTAGAAGGTGACCATGGAAGGAAGCCTAGGGGTGTCTTTGTCTAAGTCAAAAGCCATCATGCTGTATCGGCAGGGTCGATAGCGCCTAAGGAGAAAAGTAGGGCTTTCCGTTGCTTTGGGCATGACTGCAGTACTTCCAACACGAACATAGCAGCGGATGATTGAGCTAAATCATCCACAATGCTATAATTATGGGCCGCTTTGGAGTAGTTACCTGCTCACCTATTAGGTCCCTTTTCCATATTTTGCAATCGTTCTATAGGCATCTTCGAAATGGTAAAAGGTGTAGTCGATGTACTAGTACTAACCACTGATGTAGTGGAGTCTTGTGGGGTGTCGTAACTATGATTTGGAAAAACAATTCTTCCCCAGTCGTGTAAATTTCATGGTTGCTTTTCCCGGAATATTTTGGGTTTTGTTGTTGAGTGCTGGCTATCCCTTGCTGGGGGAAAGTTTCTTGCATAAAAACGGGTTGCTAGGAGCCTTGTCCTCAGTTACTCTTAATATTTTTTAGCTCAGTGAGATGAAGATAGTGGTGAGTATAGTGTCTGTACTCACCACATATTGAACAATAATGGTTTGTTCATAGAGGTGGCATTTTTCCTTGCCGTTGGGCATTTCTTGGCTCCTGGTTTTGATTCCTGCTGGAGTTACCTCCAGCCTGGGATCGTGGTGGGAACTTTTGGTTGTTGCCCCCCTTTCTAGGGTTCCCTTTTGGCTTTTATTTTTATTTTTTCTTAATCATGTTATGAGGGTAGTTCTCCTGGTTATACTGGTGTGGTTGGTTTTGGGATGGTTGCACAAAGTTCACCTGTGCATTGGTTTTCGTAGGTGCGTCGTGTGCTTGAGATTGAGCATAAAAATGTCCCTTGTTTTCACCTAGCCATTGGGGGGGAGCTCTTTTGTCAGTGCTTACTTCTGTGTATTGGGTCCCCTCTTCCAGAGGATAGGGTCCTCCTTGGTGATACGCTTGCGCCCTACTAGTCAAATATTGCTGAGGCATGTGATGACTTTGAAATCCAGGTTGAGAAATGTTATGGGTAGAATTATGTGTGTAGCTAGGATTTTTATTACTGCTACCTAGGTAACATTGGGTCATTGACCCAATTAGCCCATCTGCAGAATTAGACGTGCCTGGAAATTCTTGATAATTTTGCAGGCACAGGGCATTATGAAATATTTTGTAAATGTATCCTAACTGCGTATAAATTAGTTCAAGCTTCTATGATTTATTGATTGTGTCCTCTTCGGATGTGGGGTATTTCTATGCCACATCCTTTGAAATCTCCGTTGTCATATTTTTCAAGAATAAATGTAAGAGGACATGATCGTCGATTTTAGCTTTGCATAAACTGCAACGCTGCCTCCATTCGTGAAGATGGTTAGAGATATGGATGGAGGGGGTATGTCTAAAATGATTCAGTAACTCCATTCCCAAATCATGGTGAATGGGTAACTGAAAATAAGTGAGGAACGTAGTAGTGAGGGCGCTAAAGGTTCCATGTGAAGCAGGAGGTTTCTCCACATACCACTTCGCAGCTACTCCCGTAAGAGTGCATTGAAATAGCCTCAATCGAATAGTGTCATCAATGATACTATTCTATGAGCACCATAGGTGGAATGTCATTACATGATTACCTGGGTTTTTCGCTTGCTAGCCTTTGAACTTTGGTATATCTGAAGGGAGCTTCGTAGGCATGGGAGGCCATGAAGGATCGTGTGCGATGGGTTCATTCATCAGTTTGGTTAAATCGGGAAGATTCAACGAAGCTAAGAAAGGTGACTGGGACGTTGTTTCCATGACAACATGTAAGACACGAAGTTCTAGTTAGAACGAGGGTTAGTCTGTGACGTACCCTGATGTGTGTTCAGCTGGCTTCCCGAATGGGACACGCTCCTCTACCCCCTAGGGGTTGAGGGGGGAGTGGTGCGCAATGTGGTGTTGGGAGACTGACTAGGGTTCCCAACTATGGTTACTCCAATGAAGGATGAAACAATGATGGTGGCAGTGTTCCGTCTTTGATGCTTGAATGGCGAAAGACCGAGAACCCCTCCCTGTAATGGGGGGAGGTCCAAAAGACGCCTGGATCGACAAGGTTCTGTTGGGACTGTTCGAGTGTCAACCAGGTTAGGTTTTAGAAAAAATTGAGAGAATAGAGTCTATGATCATGACAAATTTATGGCCACATACATAAAACAAAGCGAAAATGAAATGAAATTTTCCTTTACCTTAATCTATGTGATCAATCAAACAAAAAATATGGTTTTTTGGTTGTTTGTGCGTGATACTAAAAATCCAAGAAGACCTATGCGTCCTCACACACTCAAAAGTAATTGGGCCTTGAGAATATTTCTTACGAGTGCTAGCAGCATGTCCCATAAGAGCAGTCAGCTGAAGGGAATCCACCAAGGTAAGGGTAGAGGGTCTGTCACTTTCATACACTATCACCTATAGGGTAAAGTATGCCCTAGTTTTTGGCCACTACGAACCACCGTCCCACGTGAGCGTTCAAGTCTTAGGCTTATTGGTAGTCAGCTAACAATACTGAGTATCAGCCGGGTCAAGTAGCTCCAACTGATACTACACGCACTGCGCCTAAGTCTAACTCCCTCTAAATTGTGTCTTTGTCGCAGTCATGTTTTCTTTTACATGGGATGATACGTGGATTTTAAGCTCACTAAATACACAACTTCTATGTTTCAATATTAAGTATGATCAAGGAAGCTTATTGGATGCCTACCCCCTTGATCCTAATTTCAACTGTAAATTCTTTTGTGGCCCCTGTGGGGAGAATTTGGTGAGTTTGGTTAAGTTAGTCTTAGGTGTGTTCCCTTGCTTAGTGGGTGAGTGTGTGTGAGATTATGGTGACCAATCTCATAGTTTGAACATATGGATATCGGTGATCCTTTACAAAAGTCCCCTAGTTAAACTATGTGATGTTGTTCCTAGCTCAAATGGAAAACATTTGAGGATAAAGGGCCGCTTTCAAATTTTCCTAGTTAATATATGTGACTAACTAAAGGGAGATGGCGAATTTTGAATATAGAGCATTCATATACTTACCTAGGATCAACGAATGGTGCAAAGGTAGCAGATATTACTTGCTCTAATCGACAAATCGATCCTAGTCCCGCAATCCCTAATGCACAAATTGAACTAAACTAAACAATTTCTACACTAGAAAATAAAACTAGCTTATTTGGACTAGTTAATATAAGATTTCATACCAAAATTTTCAAAACATAAATTTTTCAAAATGCAATGGTTAATTTTCCCTCTACTTAAACTATGTGAATATTTTTTCAAAAAACCAAATTAAAGGAAAACTAACTCTAAGCCTACAGAAGGCAGCTAAAATTTAAGTTCTCAGAAGCTGTGGGGTATCAACACAAGTGTTGGCAGATACATTAGGGGTTTCCTAGCACACTTACAAGAAGAAAAATGTAGAATATAGGGAGAAAAATCTCATTCTGTGATTTGTGTGGAAAAGGCTCTGACAAGTGTGCTTTCTTGCGTGTAGGTCAGTCTTGAACGCTCGCACTGTGCGTCTGTGAGAAAAAAGTGCGCACAAAAATGCTACAAGTAAAAAGGTTAGGAGCTGCCTTCTTTAGTCTGTCACTCCAATTGAATCTAGGGATTGTAATATGGATCAGAGGACTATCAGCTCCACTCTCCAGCATAGACAAAGGTCTCCTACAAGAGATGGCACAACCACATAAACTTGTAAACCGTTAGTGGAGTCGCCAATCTTGTGGTGGTGGATTTGACCCATAGGTGTACGAAATCGCACTCGTTTAAGGGGTGTGGTCTACCCCTATAAACTATTGGTCACAGGTAGAAAGTGGTGGAGCTCAAAAGCATATAATCTAGAGAAACAATTATGCGAATATATGCTCATATTAAACTAAAAACTAAAACACAAATATACAGAAGCTGTTGAAGAGAGTCAAAATGATAATAATGCAAATGATGGCTGAAAGGCCTCTTCTTATTAAATGTTTGAAATGGAGAATAAATTTTACCCAGTTGCCAAAGGTCCCCTAGGCAATGGCTCTAGGTCCTAATGCAAGGATGTTGGTTTCCAAACTCTACCTCTGATGCAATCTCCCTCTCTCTCCACTATGATGGACTAGGATTGTTGGGTGGCCAACAATCGTGTCCCCTCTATCTCCAGCTCTGGGTCACACACTTTTGGTATTTCTTGGGAAATTCTGGCCAACATAGAAATGTGATCACGATTTCTTCATCTCTTGGTGGCTTTATATAGGGGATTTCAAAATCCTCCTTCCCTCCCTTGGTACATGATGGATGGTGACCCAAGGGAGAGGTATGATTCCATTGTGTGCTCCAAATATTCCTTTGTGTGCTCACATAGTGTCTAAGGAGGCACCGGTGGCTATCCTTAGGCGGCTTCATATAAGGAGTAACTATCCTTTGCTTTGTGTGGTCTCGAAAAGTGATATTTTTCCATTTCCAAGAATGTGTGCTTATCAGGAAAAAAGGCGCACAGAAGGCACTCTTCTCAAAGGATTAAGCGCACAATTTAGCATTTAAGACTAGTTCAAATCTAATTTTCTCAAAACCTTAGGGATTTTAGATACTTCTTGATTCCATAATGTGTTCCTGCCCTGTAAATCCTTTGGCTTGACATTAATTAATGTCATATTTTGCTATATTATTTTCTAGTGTTAACAAAATTTAAATACAATGTTAATACTGTTATATTCATCTTCCAAGGTATCTTACACTCCCCTTGATGGTTCACATTCAACATCATAACCCTAACAAATTAGGTGTCCAACATTTTTGATCTTGCATATTATTTTTTTCATTTTTTTTTATCTCAATATACCGTTGTGGATAAGGTTCTAGATCAACTGAAACAAGTAATAATTAGCATGTCCAAGATTTAGAGAGTGCGCGAACCACTTATCAGAATCATAGTTTTCAAATCCTTGAAGCCAATTCATTCCCATTTATGATAGTTCATTTGTAATAACCCTTTGGAGCCTAAAATCTAAATATTCTTTTGTTTATCTCTATTTAATTAAAATAATGTTGCTTCCTCAACCTACATTACTTGGTGTAAGTATATTTTATATAAATAGTTGTTTTTATCATTTTCTTCTTCTTTGATGATTTGAAGAAATTTGTGAAATAATTACAACCCTTTATATTTTGAATTATATTATTATTTATTTCTAAATGAACTAATGTCTTTTTCTACCCTACATATTCTCTTCTTTTGAAGGTGGAAAAGATTTCACAACTTAGTGGTCAAACAATAGTAAGTATAGGCGCCACTTCTTACAATTTATGATGTGGCCAACTCATCATCGTTATTGAAGGAAAACCATGTCACTTGAAATAAATCATTGATGGTTTGTAAGGAGACATACTTCCAATCGTTCTATATTCCTTTTAGTATTGGCTCATTAACCTATTTTCTTACATCCAAAGAAGATGAGTTGTTAGCTAACTAGAACTAATGTTAGGCCTTAATTTCGAACTAAAATGTGGTTTTATCCTAAACAATATCCACAAGAATCATTGACCTATTTTCTTACTTATGAGGAAGATTAATTATTATCAAACTAGAAGTAAGGCCAAATCTTACTTTAGAACCATATGAAATAAGAGAAAGAAAATATCATTTATATAGTATCAAAAAAAAAGAAAAAATCCCTTATGATCATTTTTGTGGCTACATGTAATGAGGTCATGTACTTTGTGATAGAATTTAACATAACCCCAACAAACTACCTCTATTACACTTTAACCTAAGTCCTCCTTTATTTTTATAATCCAAAAATATAAATATGTAAAAATAATTTTAAAAAATGATAGTATATATTTTTTGTCTTCAAATAATTCAAAATACATGTGTGAAAATAATTAAAATAGAGTGAATGATATGGCATCCTCTCACAGACATTTTTTCTTGAATTTGGATAATTTTTTTTCTTGTTTTCTTTAAATTTATAGGGGAATCATTTAATTATTGGAATTATTTGGTTGAGGCCTAGGTTCAAGCTGACTCAATGCCACTATAATCTCTAGTCTAGTGCAAACAACTATCAAGCCAACACTTAGCAATAAATTTATGAATTTCGATACGTTCAGTCAATTAGAAAAAAAATCATGATTTTCAATATTTTCAACAATTAGTCAAAGTTGAAGAAACGAGCTATATTTCAATTTTAAGGGTTAAATTCATTTTAACCTTTTTTTTTCTAAATATGGCTACTTATATTATAAAATATAGGTCACATATTTACATTCATCATCCTCTAAAATTGTTGTGTTAGCCAATTCTGGCGGGAAATACCAAGTTCAAAATTGCAAAATAGGGGCTTCCCTAGAAGGGGAAATCAGCCCATGAAATCTATCCATGAAAAATAGAAAATTCTACCCATGTAGGGAAACCAGCTTTAAACATCCTTATTCAGTGCCTAGAAAGAGGCAAAAGAACTAAACCATAAATAGACCAACTAGACCAAAACACAGAGAAGAGATAAGTAGGAACCGAGTGGTTAATCTATTGATATTTTGTCATCCTACATTGGTAGTTGAGGCAGCTCTTCCTAAATTCGGCACCTGTACTTGGAGTCATCATCCTAGAGCTTGGAAAATTGGGCATCCTACGATTGAGAGGAGGTCAAGCGGGCACGTGTCCCAGTATTTGTGCCTTCTTCATCTGAGCTGCAACTTTCATCACTGTTCAAGGCGTCCTTGGCCAACTAAACCGGAAAAGGAAAAAATTTGTGACGGGGATTTGGGGAGGCAGGGGATATGGTGGATTTATGCATACGTTTCCTAGAGCGAGATCCAGAGCCAGTGGGCTCAACAGAGGCATCAAGAATGTGCAAAGACAGGTCAGTGGAGAGGCTATGGGGGTCCATGACCTCAGGCTCAACCCAATTTACAAAAAAGTCCACTATTCTTCCAGTCATGGCATGAATGGGAGGACGAGAAGGGGGCCCACGTCCACCACCTCTATGGCTACGCATGCGGTGGCAATGGGGCATAGTTGAAACTGAGGTGCATGGTTGCGAAGGAGATTATGAGGAGGCCCGGCGTTGTGACAGAGAGAAGAATGAATAGAGATATGATGCAAGGGCTTGGCAGGAGAAAAGGCACAGGGGGAGAAGGAACCAAAGCTAAGAATGAGAGAGAGGACACAATAGATGTTTGAAGACACAACCTTATGGTCCATATATGGCTCCAAGAGACGTAATGGCGCAAAAGGTAGATTGAATGCAGGAAGGACGTTGTAAATGTAGAGAGGACACAACATACAGATCAAGGGTGGCAGAGTAATAAATACCCACACCCCAATCTTTAATAATATTTCCGTTGCCATTTTCCTCCTCATAAGGAGGACATCTGTCCATCATCGGCATGGCTAGGTGGTGGCAGGCCATATCAAACATTAACATCTGCATCCGGGGAATTAATTTTAACCTTTTACATTTAGGAGTGAATTTTTTTTTTATTAAAATGAAATGAAAAATAAATTAAAATTTGAATCATATGAAAATTATTTACAAATCAGTAAGTGAAAATTCAAATCATTTTCTTACAACCATAATTGAGAATTTGGTTAATGTAAGTTCCTAATTGAGGCCCAACCAAATTCCATAATTATATCAAAATTGTCTTTCAAGCTAAGGTTTACTATCAAATCCAAAGGCCATGAAAAATTTGACTCTTAAGTCAATGTTCTTCAAACATAGTCATTGTTAAAGAACACGAATTTAAATAAATACATACCTGATTGCATAGGCTAACAAAATTCCAAAATTACATCAAAATTGTCTTTCAAGTTAAAGTTGATTATCAAAATCAAAGGCCATAAAAAATTTAACTCTTAAAATGTCGTTCTTCAAACATAAATAATACGACTAAATTCTTTAAATAATTACATTTCTTTTAGTGTATCGAATTTAACATAACAATGAATAGTGCATAGTGGAAAGAAAACGTGAACATCATATCCAGATTGAGTAGGATCATGATAGACCATTCAACACGTTAATATAAAAATTTTATTTTTGTATATCAAATTTTTCTATTAATTCTCAAGACGTTTATATCGTGAGGAGCTCGACTTCAAAGCACCATTGGACTCATTCATACTAGACTTGTTGGACAAATGGTAATGGAAAAAAGACACAAACAATAGTAAAACAAAGTTGAAAGACCATAGCCATGAGGTTGGCCAAGGCTTCATGGATATAAGCCTCCATGTGTGCAATCGTTCCTTCAAAGTTGTCCAACCTCTCCTAGAGTTGCTTCTGACCTCATCAAAGGGAGACCAACTGATCCATCTGTTGAACTTTTAGTTAAAATGAGAGGGGGGGGTGAATCAGTTTAACACATTCCTGATCTTTTAGAACTTTTCTTTAAACTTATTTACACCTTCATTTCATATCCAATTTAATGTGTGAGTAATCTTAGAATGTAAGCAGCAAGTGTTAGTATAATATAGCAGTAGACTTAATATGAGAGTAGCAGATATTAAGCAGATGATACATATCAGATCAATACATAAATATCATGCACAGAGACACCATATATAAGTGGAAACCCATAAAGGGAGAAAACCACATCTTATTATTGTTGTGATGCAAAGGCAAGCTCCAACTCCCTCTCACCACTATTTTTCTGCAGGCACCAACCTACAGGAGGCTCCAACCTTAATTCTGCAAGCTACAACTTGCAAGGAAGCACCAACTCCCTTCAATTTTCTGCAGGCACCAACCTACAGGAGGCTTCAAGCTCAGTCAGCTACAACTGACAGCTATCAAGCTGCAACTTGATAGGGAAGCTCCAACTTCCTTAATTTATCAAACTGAATGTTTGCTGATTTACTTCAGATATCATCTCTGTTCTGTAGCTTCTCTTCTTCTCTTAATCTTCTCTACTTTATTCTTCTATTCTGCATTCTGTATATTTTCTCTCTCTCTCTCACACCTCTCTCTTTTTGCATATCAAGTTGATATTACTTATAGAAATTTCTTGATGACTGTTTGTTTTCCTCTAGGAATTCGAAATGGATGGTCATACCCCTTGGTATTCTGCCTCCTCATTTCTTTATCCAACTCAATTTAAAATAATAAAAATATGTACAAAATTTCCATGCTACAGTGGGATTTTGTCTTTTCCTTAGGATACTTGCCTTTGCATCACAAACATTAAAAAATTAATTACAACATTTACATTCATATTTTTAATTACATATTTCAATTTTACTCAGCTCCTTTTCTGGATTTTGGCTTTACTGGATTTTTCTTTTCTTGATGCTGTAAAGAAATAGTTATGCATACTCTTTTTTCACTATCATCGGCATATTCCATATATTCACTTCATTCCTGTATTTATTCATGTTCACTGTACTTTTGTTGGAATTTAATTTCCAACTGCCCGCTTAACTCAACAGCACAGCAGAATGGAGATGGCAGTTGAGACCAAGCGGCAACCAATTCCGTGGGGTTCAGGCAGGCAGAGCCGCTGGTGGAGAAAACACCCCCGGAGCTAATGACATAAGCGAGGGCCCACACAAATACATTAACAAATGGTCGCGGATAAATTAGCAGGCGACAGCACGTTTGATGGGTGATCACCGTGCGATTGAATATTGACGGTTAGCGGGAGCACAAATCGCCTGGAAGTTAACGAGTGGTGAACCCCCGTAGTTGACCCGCTGATCGAGCGTTGACTCATGATTAACGGCCACAATTAACTGCGGGGCTATACTTCATCCGTATTGTACCGGCGGAAGGCAACCCCCGCAACCACCGTTGTATGGTGTCTCTGCCCCGGGCCCACAATACAACCAAAGGACCAATCGAATGCACACCGTACCTTTGTTAACCCACACGCCCATCCGATGGTTGGTATTATGTTGCCCGATCCAACGTATATCGCTCGATCAAAATGCGCAAACAATAACGCGCGATGGAGCTCTGTTAAACAGTGGTTTTACTGTTCATCCAGGGACACACGTCGATCAATCAATGGAATCGTTGTGAAACTCCAAAATACCTCCTTCCGTATAATAGTGGTGCGATGAAATCCACCGTTCGCTCCAAACCACTGTTACTGTTCATCGGGTCATGGTTCCACTTCCCCGCTCATGGTTCCATCCATCTTTATTATTAAAAAATCGCTCACTTTTCAATGTATTATTATGATTCAACTCCACTCCATTCAATTATATATATATATATATATATATATATATATATATATATATAGATATATATTTTCGACTATGGTTCCGTTATACTCTGACGCAGAGTTCCACCATTGATAACCCTTGTGGCTATGGGTACAGTGCTCATCCCCACAGATCCTATTCACGCTGGTTTGCAGAGCTCATTACACTCTAGGTATGTACAATTTAAAAACACCACATCGACCAGAAGTCGAGTTCTTCAACTAAATATAGAGCATTTGAATATAAAGTTCGGAATTTAATTTATATTATGTGTAACGCCCGACTGTATAAAAAATTCTCGGAATCTATATATATATATATATACATATTCTTGGAATAACAGCGGTTTCTCTGCAATAACAACTGTGGCTCTGCCTCTGCCTTTCTCCTTTATATTCATTTCCTCTTTGTAACTATTCATGTCTCTGCATCTGCTACCTCCTTTGCCATCAATGACAACATTTCCAACACCATCATGTGCCATTGATCGTTCTAGAACTATAACAGTCTTGGTGAAAATTTGTGTAATAAAAGTTAATAAAGGAAAAATATAAGACCAAGGTCATGAGACACGTATTCCAAGCTGAATATTGGGTAAAAACATATTAGTGGGTTCTCATTTCGGCTTATTATGGCTAAGGAAATTGGAAAAGACAATGGAAAAGGCCTTGGAAAGGCATGAGGCATTAATTGGCATATTATTTATGAAAATAATGGAAATTATGAGGAAAGTAAGGTGAAAGGTAACATGCTGCATGTGAGGAGGAAAATGAAGGAAAATAATGGAAAATGAAGAAATTAGAGGCCTCATTGATAAAAAGGATTTTGAGGATCAATTGGTAAAACAATTTCTCGAACCTTTTATCAATACTATGGTGGATCTTATTAGCGTCTTGTGATTTGGAAGATTGGTATGCCAAATGACAGGGTAACATGGAACCAGTCTTTGGAGTCCTAGGACCTAGCCTTCCTGGACTCAGAGAGGGATCTCTCTATTGGGTGCAAACAATGTGTTCTTTTTGCTTTAGGGTTTTGATTTTAGGCTAGTTGTTAAGTGCAGGGTTTGTTGATTATTTTTGTTGGGTAATATGGTCAAGTGGAATAGGTGGAGTGAGATTATGTCAAAGCCAATGGGCTATGGAGTCAATGAAAGTCATGAGTGTCTCAATGATGAAACAGAGTGTGTTGCAGGGCCAATTTAGCAAGGTTAATGGATCCTTAAGGTAATGTTGAGGTGGAGTGAGACATCAAGTTTGGGAAAAAATAGGAGGTCTTAAAAACATATAGCTAAAAGCTACAACTCATGAGGTAGGGCAAACTATTAAGCTCAATGAACAATACTTAAACTGGTAAATATCCAAGATAAACATTCCAATGAAACATAGAAAGAATAAGAGCTTTTAACTTTAGTAAATTCACCTTTAGAATTTGGGAGAACATATACGATAACACAAGTAACTCAATATATGAAGAGGGAACTCCTAAACATCATATATCAAGCTATAGAGAACTCTGAAAAATTTTGGTAGGCATGGACAAAGGGCAAGATCAAACGAGACCTCTTTGACTTAAACTAGCAAACAATATTCCAAAGAAAGGTTTCAAGGTAGAGTTTTGAAAGCTCCAAATAAGCAGGGCATACCGTGAATCATACTTGTAAACTGGCATACTAACCATACATGAAACAAAAACAAGTTTAGGTGGACCTAAGGAGCAATCAATAATTCCTTAAGATGACCAAACAAAGGAAAACATCAAATCTATAACAAACATGATGACTGAGTTGCCTCAAAGAGCATGTCTCAACCTATAATTTTTTGATTTATAGCAACCAAGAAGGATGAAACATAATGAAAACAAGAAAACATAAACAAGTTAAGAAGACATCAGCATTCACCAAGCTAAGGAATCCTGCAAACAAGCTTCTCCATCATCAAGCCAAACAAGCCATTCATCAACTTCACAAAACTATTTTCTTCTCCAAGATCATAGAAACCATGTATTGCTCTTCAAGTTCATCAAAATCCAACCAAATACATGAGGACCTCATGCTCTATTTATGGAGAAAAGGAGGACTAAAACCCTAAATATGGTAGGAAAATGTCAAATTCAACCATAAATGTCATTTATGGCCAAGACACCATGCAAGGCCCAAGGCACATAATATCCTAAGAAATAAATGCCATAATAACTATTTGCACCTATTTATAGAGTGTTTTGCCTCAAAAAACACAAAGATATCATTTTGCAATAAATGAGTGTTTTTTGTTGACTTTTGGTCCAAAACACACTTAGACAGTCTCTGTGCGCAGCACCACTTCAACAGAAAATAGGCTCTTTTATAACTAAGTTTTTTCCCCCTTCCCGATGCCAGATTTGGCTCTGAGATGGCTCATTGGAAATCCTGGTGAGTCTACTTTCTCGAAATTCTTGAATTTTACTGAATGAGTACCATTTTCTTGTCCAAAAATCCATTCTCCCAACATTGCTCTGTGCGCAGCACCACTTCCAGCAGAAAATAGGCTCTGTTGTAGCCAAGTTTTGGACCACTTCCTGATGTAGGATTTTGCTCGGTGATGGCTTGTTGGAAAGATTTTCAAGTTGGCTTTCCAGATATACCTTTTTATTTCTGAATTAGTGCAATTTTCCTGTCCAAAAATCCATTTTCCCAACAGTGTTTTGTGTGCAGCACCTTGCCTGAAAATGAGGCAGAATAGTCAAAATTTAGGTGTTTTTTGACCTTTTGGGGGGTCAGAACTACTCCAAATGGTTGGAAATTTTGTGAGAAGACTAATGATGATGAGAGGAATCCAAAAATGTCAATTTTACAAGCTAAGGATGCATGATATTTCTGTGCAACGCCAAGGGTGTTGCACACAGAGGCCTCAAAATTTCAAAAAGACAAAATCTTGTTCAAATTTGCTCAAAATTGGTGGAGTGTCCCTCAAGAGGTCTTGAACAACTCTTGAGAAGCCTAAGAAAAAATTCCAAGGCTATGATGCTCATTTGCCTCTTTTAGGGTTTGGGCCTCATGAGGGGCTTCCTTTAGTTTGGCACAAACAAGCTTGTGTTTCTTGGCATAATACTTTGTCATCTTTCTTTACAACCCCAAGCCTTCATTTTCCTTCATCAGCTTGGCCTCTAGGTGTAAAATTTCCCTCTCAAACCTTGGAGTTGATGCAACTGGAAAGGTCCCTTGCCTTTTGGAGGCAACAAAATATTTCCTTGGGCCTCTTTGGTATGTGCATGAAAGAGGTGTGATGGTAGTTTTCATAGGGTTTTCATCATGGTTTTGACCCTTGGGGTTGCCATCAACTTCTTCATTTCTACCATGATCTTTATCAATCACCGCATGCTATATTTTATCACTATCAACACCATCATTATCATTATCTTCTTGACTGCCTTCTAGGCTATCACTTTGGCGTTTAAATTGATCACTAGCCCCTGCACTTGCTTTACTTAGGCTTTGTTCTTCATTAGAGTTTCCTCTATCATCACTTCCTACACTGTCATCACCTTGATTGTTATCATGAGGCTGATTAATGTCATGACTGTCATGACTATTGTCATGACAGTCATGACTATCTTCTTTGTTGCTCTATCTAATCACGACCCTCATCAGTTTCACCTTGGTCATTACTTTGCTCATCATTTGCATCATTATTTTCTTCATTTTGCGCTAAATCATTGGTATTATTACCATCACTGCCTTTCTCCAAGTGTTCATTGTTCTTGTCTTCACCATTGTTGTATTCATTTCCTTCTTCTTCATCAACATTATCCTCCTACTCTTTTTCATTAATCTCTATCTCTATCCCACTGTTTTCATCATCTCCACCATCATCTCCTTGTTCATCATTGCTATTATCACCCCTTGTCCGTTATTACCAATTTTATCCCCTTTTTCAACTTATGCAAGAGTCTGGGGAAAAATTGAGGGGGAAAACACTAAATTTGACCAAATTTTGTCAATTTTGGCCAAAATTCCTCTGTGCATAGCACCATCTGATGGTTCGTTTCTTTTGGGCCCTCTATGCGTAGTGCCACCTGACGGGCTGTTTCTGTCAGACCTTCTGTGCACAGCATCGGGTCGGGTCGGGCTGTTGGCAGGCCTGTGCACAGTGCTGGGAGGTTGTGGGCGAGTCGGGCTCCGACTGGGTGTGTGCGCAGCACCACTGCCTATGCACAACGCTAATCCGTATGTGCGCAGCATAGTGTTATTTAACACTGCCTCTTCTCCTCTATGCGCAGCGCTAAAGGCTCTATGCATAGCGCCTCCGTCTGTGCGCAGCACCTGGGAATTTTACCAATTTTTACAAAAAACCATAAAAATGCTTTAACGGCTCTTGATCTCTCTTTCAAAATTAAAATGAGTTTGGGAAGGGGGAAGGAAGGAATTTATACCTCCCTTTGAAAATTAATTTTATGATCAAACCCACCTTTCTAATGTATATTTCCTTTCTTTTCTTTTTCATTAACTTTTCGGTCTTTTTGTCTTGTAGGTGGCAGAGCTCTAAGAAAAAATGGTTTTTTTCCTTGGCTGGAGCATCTAGGTGTTTCCTTTGGATTCAAAAACCTTTTAACAAGCTTAATATGTGCCTCTTAGCTAGACTTTGGAAACATGAACAAATTCTTGAAAAGAAAAAGCTCATTTTTGACAAAGTTTTGAGGAAAAAGGCAGACATTGATATTAGTGCTCCTTTTTGAAGGTTTTCTTCACTTTTTCCCTCTCTTGAATTTCAATACATGTAAACATAAGCTTGTGATCATTTTGGCACCTTTACCTTTGAATCTTCAATCATGTATCTTTTATGCATTTGACTGCTTGGTGGATGAGACTGAAGAGAAGAATTATGAATTTCTTTTAACTGACATTCTGTCATGTTTTCACTTTAAAGAAATGAAAAAATCTTGGTGTTAAAACCCTAGTAGTTGGCATCAACATCTCCTTTAGTCTTTATATGTGCCATCATAATGAGAAACATTAGGTTTTTTTGATCTCATCAATCTTCCGGTAGGTAGCCATATTTGACAGCCCTGCAGAAATGTCACTCATGGCTAACTATATTTTGTAGAATATAATTTTGATAAGGAAACCATTGATGGAGGCCTCTCTTCTTTGTTTTAGACTAATTACATGTTTTTTCCTTTGATAATTTTGACAGTGATATATCTTTGGTACTTCCTTGGGTATTTCACCTCATTCTTGTCTTTCTTTTGATTATTTTGAAGATCTTCTAAGCACTTGAAAACTCAGGCTCTTATACTAATACCCTTTACCACTTTTTTCCTTTGGTGCAATGAAGTGACGCTGCTTTGAAAAACCCTAAAGGGTACCTTGGATGTTCTTTGAATGCCATCTACTTGTTTTTGAAGGAGGACTTATCATCTTCACTTGACCCTTTTGATCCATCTTCCCAAGAGCACCTGGAGGGAAAATAAAAGTGACCACCAAAATTTTTCAACTCGTGCAGGAGCTTGGGGCAAAATTTGAGGAGAAAAAAACTGAATTTTGGCCATGTTTTGGCAACCCTAGCCAAATTTCCTCTGTGCGCAGTGCCATTCCGTATGTGCGCAGCGCCAATGTGCAAAGGGCATTTGGAGACCTTCCCGGTGTCGGAATGAGCTCCCTGATAGCTCAATGGAAAGAGTGTCTACTTTCCAACATCTCTTTTTGTTTTACATTTGGTGTCCATTTACCTATCCCTAAACTGATTTCCCCAACACTGGTCAAAAAATGCCGAATGATAGTGCAGAAATGCAGAGTGTTGGTGCAGACAACTTTCAAAGGTCTTCCTTAACTCCAAATTTATCTCATGATAGCTCATTGGAAATATCTTCACGTATAGTTTTATTTTGAATCATCAAGAAAGTCATTTGGATACTCCAGCTATGAGAAAACTAGATTTTCCCAAGGTCACTTCAGCAGTGCAGAAATTCTCTTGGGACACCTGTATTTTTTTTATTGCTCCCAAACCATGATACCTGTGTAAAAACTGAAGGAATTTTTTCTTATTTGACTTATGATGGAAAAAAACCTCTCTCATGTCTGCCAAATTCATCTCTGTTTGTTCAGAAACATATTTTTAAGCAAAATTAGCCATAAGTGTGGCAAATGACCAGGCCCTTGGAATGAATTCTTGGAAAATGATGGAGGCATGATGTTTATGGGTTGGTATGGCCTCACAATTTCTGACATGACCTACCATATGGATCTTCTACTCTTATGTCTCTTTTCCATAGCAAACCCTAGCTTAGTTGGAAGAGGAAATTAGGGTTTGGTGTAGGGGATTTAGGACTGCCTTGTAGAGGGAGGGGAATGAAGGGGTTAAGGGTTGTCTAAATTATTGGGGAAATTTTTGGGGATAGAGATAGATGTTAGGGAGTAGGGGAAAGTGGAATTTCAAGGATTGAGTGAGGGGAAGGGGTTCAAAAGGGAAAAACATAGGACTAGTCCTAAAAAGTGTCAAATTGTGACAATAGACTAGGTTTTGTAGAGAAATGATGAATTTCAGGGATAGGAGTGATGGAAAGTGTTTATGAAGGTATATTAAGGATAGGAGGAGGTTTAACAGCATCAAGATGCAAGCCTTGTTTATTTTTAACCATGGAGGTCATGAAACCAAGAAAAAATGCCCTTAAAAGCCTTAGATGGACAATGGAGGAGTTAGACAAAACAAAATAAAGGGCTGAGGCCAAAGGTGACATAAAAAAGACAAACTGAGTGACATGGGCCCGTGATGGGTCTTCTGGGATGGGTGAGCTAAGCTTGAAATGATGGGATGACGAAATAGTGAAAAAAATTATACTAAGGATAATGAAGGTAGTGAGATTTCTAAAACTCACAATGTTGATGAACTTTGTTTCTAGAAATCTAGAATCAATACTTAGTCATCTTTAGATAGTGAAAAATATGGATGACTAACAGTGGCTCCACTTGGGGAGGAAAGCTCCTTTTTAGGAGGTGTCCAGAAATTTCAGATATCTGGCTTGATGGAGACCAGTACCTCATTAATTTGGTAGATTTTTCTTCCTTTTCATTTGTTGATGTTATTTTGAAGCTATGATCTCAGAATCTGAAAAGACATGTTTTTTTTAACTTCTTTCCTACCTACCGATCTTACTTGGCCTAACATTTTTTCTTCACTTGGGTGCACTTGGACTAGAAGACCCTTGACATCATTTTATTTTGAAACCATAAAATACTATATATTTCTACTCTTATTACTTCCAAGAGTTCAGATTAGGCTAATGAACTCTCTTATTCTCTACCTAGTCTAATCATTTGTCAAGATTAAGTTGTTTGACAAAATTTATTCTCTATTCTACTGAGATGAAATTCAAAACATGATCAAACTAGGATTAGACAATCTGATTTGCCATGGGCTGTGGCATTCGGACAAGCTGCACACACGCATTATTTTTGCATAATGAAAAACTAGAAAAAATGAGGGCTATGATTCAAAATCTGTTAGGCATCTCTATCTTTTGTCTTTGGTTCAAATTTTAGCATGGAGAAACAATATCTTTTCTTCCTAATCTATTCCTACTGACAAGTCAAGTTTATATGCTTTGACAAGTTCTCTTTCACTAACCTATCAGCAATAAATTGAAAACATGTTTAGCCATGATTAGGCTAGATGACTGAGCAAGACTTTTTGGCACAAGTAGTGGAATTTACGCTTGCACATTTTTAGTGGTACTCTTTTTGGGTATGGGGCTATACCTCTCTTTCAAATCTTCTCTCTTTTTCTACTTTTCTTTGTTTTTTTTTTTTTTTTTCATTTTTTCAAAACAATCTAGAACTAAAAAGATGCTCAAAAGGCTAAGATTATTTTGCATACCTATCTATCCTAATCTAACACATACATGATATACATTCAGCTGGTGAACTCTCTTTTCCAACACAACCAATCAAGAAAATGATTCCATGAGGGATCTTGGTTCAATTTTTTGAGGGTTTTGATAAAATAAAAAAGCCACTCCCACCTCACTTGTGTTTGAACAGTAGTTCCTAAAATTTTCTTTAATCCTTGCATCAAAATTCTCCTAACATATTTGACTCCCTCTTCAATTTTTTTTAACAAATCAAAAAATGGATCTTGAAACAATACCTGAATGTGAAGAACGGGAACATAAACTTGATCCAGGACTACTTCTTCCTCCACTTGGCTGAGCTTAGGACTCCTTTGGGAAAGAAAATTTTCCTCTTCCTCATGATCGTCTGAACTAGTGGACTCATCATATATTGCCATGTTGTCCTCTAGAAAACTTGATTGAATAAATCCATAGATGTTATCTTTCTCTTGTGAAGGCTGGACATGGGGTTGAATGTGTTCTTTGTTGTTAAAATAAATACCCAAAGATTGCTGACTTCTGATTGTATTAGGGTTCTCTTTGATGAACAAAAAGGAAGTACAAAAAAGAGGTAAAGACTCTTCCCTTTCTCCCAAACTTTCTGCACCTTCTTCTTCACTGTCATAGCTGAGTGGTATTTGTTGATCACTATATTGAAGATATTGAAAATTACTGTCTTTGTCCCACAAACTAATCACTGATTGTTCTGTAGTGTTATCTTGAGTATGGAGAACATAATCATCATCATATTGATCATATTTGAGCAGCTTATTCATAGAAGGAATTTAATCATCATCTTATTGATCAATAGATTTTTCCATCATATGAAAAGGAGTATTCATGGCCAATATCTTTTCTTTTAGCAATCTAAAATGACTCGAGGCACAAGGGTAGGGACTTAAGAGGTGCTGGCTCATCTTCCATTTCTGGTTTTGTAATCCAAACAGTCACACCAAGATGATTTGAGGGGGAACTTCTGGATTTGAAAAAGGGTTTGTATTATCCATTTCCTCCCTTAATGATTCTTTAGAGAATTCTACCTTGTTCCTATTTTCAATTTTCTTGTAATACTCTCTCAATAGTGAAGCAAAAGATGTAGGAAGGCATATAGTACTTACTTGAAAACTTTCTGCGTTTTCTTCTTTGCAACCTTGGTCAGCCTGTATGTTTTGATAGGTATCTTTGCATTGAAATTACTGATTTGGTTCTTCCCAAGAAAATGGTACTGGCTGCTTTGAATAATCAGCACTAACCTCAACCTTGTACTCTTCCTCTTTCCTGCCAAGTATATGCATTATTTTGCTGATTGTATCTGTCAACATATCTAGCTTTACCTATGAAGAAATCAGTTTCTCTTGAGCTACTTTGTCCTTCCTTATTTCTTCTAACTTTTCCTCTCTTTCTAGTATGTTGAATTCCACAGTAATTTCCATATTCTGCATTTCTTCCAGGTTTGAAGGGTATTTTTCTCCTATCTCAAATTCCATCTCTGTGTCAAAAGAACTTGGGTAGTGCAAGAGAGCACAACCTGAAGGTGGCTTTATCTTAGCAGGTATTCGATTTTATACCTTATTGAACCTGGTTGAAAATTCTTGTACTACCTCCAATGGTTGTCTTTTTAAATTTGTGTATTCCTCTATGATGAGAAATTCATTTCCCATGATCACCCACCTATCTAGGAAGACTTGAGTGAATTAATGAAAATTGACAATGCTTGCATCTAGAAGGTCCTTAAACCAACTCTTAATTTTTCCTTGTAATGATAAGGAAAACATTCTAATGCGCACATCATCTTCTTCTATTTCAAAAAGGTCAAGTAAATTCTCAATATTTTGAATGTGTTCTTCTGGGGTGGCTTTTGAGCTTTCTCCATCAAATCTAGGTAGTTTATTTCCAAGATTTGTAGGCAGGGCTTGGAAGATAGGAGGTAAAATCAGAGGCTTGTATATTTCTGGGACCTTTGTGGGTATAGGTAGTGTAAAAAGAGATTTATGACTATTTTAGGTTTCAGCAAGAGCAAGAAAGGTAGCATGAGGCTCATGTTTCACTAGGTTTTTCCACATGTGAATCTGGGGTAAGCACAGGTGTATAAGTCTGTTCATGGTCTGAATTTGAGGATTAGCTTTTCGAGGCTTGAGATCTTTCCAATGATCAATGTAGATCTCATCAGTGTATTCTTGATCAGGATTAAAGTAGGATAGAACATAGTTATAGATAAAAACAATAATTTCTTGAATCCAACTTAGGCTTGAATGCTCTTTCTTTCTAGGATCACTTGTCATGTTTTAGGTTCTTCCTCCAATGGAGTCGTTAGGTTTATTGAGAGCTGTGGAGTCGCTAGGTGGATTATTTCAAATATTTTAAGGCAGATTGTTGTCCACCATCAGCAATTGAATACTAATCTAAGGATGTTTATGGGTTTTTTAAGGTCTTAAGGATGTCTAAGATGTAATTTACTCAAAATGTCCCACCGTGATCGCCAGAATGTTAGTGTGGCAAGGAGGTGGCAGATTCATTGGATTTTCTAAGTCAAATTGAGGGTCTAAAGAGTCTTAAGAGGTATTCAGGAAACTATATACTCAGAAGGTCCCACCATGATCCCCAGAAATGTTAGGGTGGCGATGAGGTGGCACATAAATCGCTAGATACTATTAGTCAAGGGTTCCTGAATCTTTTAAGGAATATTTAAGCATGAACTAACACAGAAGGTCCCATCGTGATCGCTAGAAAGTTGGTGTTAAAATGGAACTAGTATTTGGAGTCCTAGGACCTAGCCTTCCTGGATTCAGAGAGGGATCTCTCTATTGGGTGCAAAGGATGTGTTATTTTTTCTTTAGGGTTTTGATTTTAGGCTACTTGTTAAGTGTAGGGTTTGTTGATTATTTTGGTTGGGTAAGATGGTCAAGTGGAATAGGTGGAGTGAGAGTCTATCAAATCCATTGGGCTATGGAGTCAATGAAAGTCATGAGTGTCTCAATGATGAAACAGAGTGTGTTGCAGGGCCAATTTAGCAAGGTTAATGGATCCTTAAGGTAATGTATGAGGTGGAGTGAAACATCAAGTTAGGGAAAAACTAGGAGGTCTTAGACATATATAGTTAAAAGCTACAACTCATGAGGTAGGGAAAACCATTAATCTCAATGAACAATACTTAAACTAATAAATATCTAAGATAAACATTCCAGTGAAACATAGAAAGCATAAGAGCTTCTAAATTTAGTAAATTCACCTTCAGAATTTGGGAAAACATATAAGGTAACACAAATAAATCAATCTATGAAGAGGGAACTCCTAAACATCATATATCAAGCTATAGAGAACTTTGAAACAAGTTGGTAGGCATGGACAAAGGGCAAGATTGAACGAGACCTCTTTGACTTAAACTAGCAAACAATATTCCAAAGAAAGGTTTCAAGATAGAATTTTGAAAGCTTCAAATAAGCAGGGAATAGCATGAATCATACTTGTAAACTAGCATACTAGCCATACATGAAAATAAACAAGTTTAGGTGGACCTAAGGAGCAATCAAGAATTCCTTAAGATGACCAAATAGAGGAAAGCATCAAAGCTATAACAAAAAGGAGGACTGAGGTGTGATGCAAGGGCATGAGTCTTAGAGACAAAAGGCTTTATTAATTATTCCAAAAATCCAAAAAAAAATTCTAATAAAAGGTGTTGGTACCTTTAGCTGTCAATTTACTATTTTACTAGATAGGGTTGAACTAGTATTTAGGAGGATTGAACAGTTTTAGATTTGTTTCAACATATTTAGCTTCAGTTGATAGATTTTAGGAAGATATTATGTAATTGGGATTTTTCTAAAATTAGAGAATTCGATCCTCAAGAGGAGGTCGATTGCTATGTAAAAGAGCTATAAATTGTAACCTCTAAGAAGGAGGAATTCAGAATTTGGTCGTAGAAGAATTGATTGAGAGGTTTTCCCTCCGTTTTAATAAAATTGCGGATTTTTGTTTATCTGTGCCTGTTTTGAAATTTCCCAAAGGTTCATCCCTATGAAAATCCATTTAAACTCATGTTCTCTGTGTATCAATTGAGCGTATTAACCTCTGTATAAAAGGTTGGGAAAATTCGAATAAGTCCTGGTTTTCTTTGTTTGTGATTGGAATTGATAATTTGAAGAGATTCGAGGTTTTAATTTAGAGATCGGCAGTGATCATAGATCTTTGTTTATTGAGTTATGCAGTGAAAAGGAGGCTTTCATGTGAAATTGAAGTTGAATGAATAAAAGGCGAAAAATCATGTTTAAATGCGATTTAAAACAAAGTTTTGAGGTTAAGCGGTTTTGGAGGAAACTATCCACTGTGTTCGCACAGATTTTGGGTAACGAGCGGTTTTATTCATTTTGAACGCGATCAAATCAGAATTTGACATGTCACAGGTGCGAAACCAGCAATTTCGCGTTGCTTTTGGGAGATAAATCTTGGAGGTTGAATGAACGCGATATTCGTACGATCGTGATCAATGGAGATTCAACGGTGGTCGCGTCGAGAATGCGCAGAGGTTGTATGATAAGGTATGGACCTGATGATTAATGGAATAGAATTTTATTAAAGTTTGAAGTCTGGATATACATTTCAAAAGGTTTAAAATTCCAAAGGTTTGAACTTTATTTCAATAAAGTTTAGTAATAGTTGGAAGTCCGAAATCATTTCTGAAAGTTTGGCTCCGAAGGGTTTAACATTATTTCCGAAGGTTTATTTCAATAAAGTTTCATTAAAGTGTTGAGACTCGAAAGTCTTCCAAAAGGCTTAACCTTGGGTTAAAGTGATTCTGTTGTTCCGAAAGTCTTTACCCTGTGTTTAAAGTGCATTATAATATCATACTCTCGAAAGGATTTTAAACATTGGTTAAAATGGGTTTAAAGTTCCGAAGGGTTTGTAAACATTGTTTACAAAGGTTCAATATTGCTTAAAGGATAAAGGAGCTTTTAGCTTCCGGATTGCATTTTATTAATTTTATCAATAATATTTCATGAAATTTGATGAATGATAGTGAAATAGGAGATCAGGAACAAATTCCTCCTGAACTAGAGAACATTGTACAAAAGTTTGAGCAACTCTCCTTAACGCCTGCACCCACACTGCCATCAATGTGCCTCAAAGAGCATGTCTCAACCTATACTTTTCTAATTTATAGAAACCAAGAAGGATGAAACATAATGAGAACAAGAAAACATAAACAATTTAAGAATACATCACCATTCACTAAGCTAAGGAATCCTGCAAACAAGCTTCTCCATCATCAAGCCAAACAAGCCATTCATCAACTTCACAAAACCAATTTCTTCACCAAGCTCATAGAAACCATGTATTGCTCTCCAAGTTCATCAAAATCCAACCAAATACATGAGGGCCTCATGCTCTATTTATGGAGAAAAGGAGGACTAAAACCCTAAATATGGTAGGAAAATGTCAAATTCAACCATAAATGTCATTTATGACCAAGAGACCATGTAAGGCCCAAGGAACATAATATCCTAAGAGATAAATGCCATAATAACTCTTTTCACCTATTTCTAGAGTGTTTTGCCTCAAAAAATAAAAAATATAATTTTGCAATAATTGAGTGTGCTTTTTTTACTTTTGGTCCAAAACACACTTAGACAGTGTCTGTCCACAAGGCCACTTCAACAGAAAATAGGCTCTGTTGTAACTAAGTTGTGGCCCCCTTCCCGATGCCGGATTTGGCTCTGTGATGGCTCATTGGAAATAATGAAGAGTTTAATTTCTAGAAATGCTTGCGTTTTCCTGAATGAGTGTCCTTTTCTTGTCCAAATATCCACTCTCCCAACACTGCTCTGTGCGCAACACCACTTCTAGCTGAAAATAGGCTCTGTTGTAGCCAAGTTTTGGACCACTTCTTGATGTCAGAATTTTCTCCGTGATGGCTCGCTGGAAAGATTGTAAAGTTTTCTTTCCATATATACCTTTTTATTTCTGAATGAGTGCCATTTTCCTTTCCAAAAATCAATTTTCCCAACACTACTCTGTGTATAGCACCTTGCCTAAAAATTAGGCAAAATGGTCAAAATTTAGGTGTGTTTTGACCTTTTGGGGGGTCATAACTACTCCAAATGGTCTGAAATTTTGTGAGAAGACTGTTGATGATGAGAGGAATTCTAAAATATCAATTTTTCAAGCTAAGGATGCATGATATTTGTGCGCAGCGCCAAGGGTGTTGTGCACAAAGGCCTCAAATTTTCAAAAAGACAAAATCTTGTTCAATTTTGCTCAAAATTGGTGGAGTGGTCCCTCAAGAGGTCTTAAACACCTGTTGAGAAGCCTCAACCAAAATTCCAAGGCTATGATGCCTCTTTTATGGTTTGGGCCTGTTAAACACCATGTTAAGGCACACACATAGTGTATGAGGAAGAATAACACACACACACAAGAGACTCAACACAATGAAGAATAAGCGTGAGGCTTTCTTATTTTCCATTATACAAAGATGTACATTTATAGTACAATGGTGTGACTCTTGGTTTCACATTCCAAGGTCACTTGGACTCCATTGTGACTTTTCGCATTCCACACCTACCCATGTAGGATTAGGTGTTCCAACATCCCCCTTAATCCGAAGGGGTATGTGTGAGTCCAAGAAAAGAGTTGTAATACAAATCTGCAAAGTATACATGGCAGCACTTGGGCTGAATCAACTCTCTGAAATGTTGGAAAAAAGAGGTGGTTTTAGGATGACCACAAACACTGGAACACAAAACTTGTTGCAGTTCCCGAAACTCTTCCAAAACTGGCAAGAAGCTAAAAGCTTCTGCTAGAGGAATTTTCCCTCATAAAAAAGGGAGACCTTCGACCTAAAAGAAGGGAGGTCTACTACCTTTGGTGGTTTTAGGTTTTCCACCAACAAAAGATGATGTTTTTAGGTTATCCACCAACCGAAAATGATGGTTTTAGGTTATCCACCAACCGAAGGTATGCTCATGGGCATCCGTATCTCTGGCTACATCTCTGAATCCGGAATGACGAATTGTGGCTTAGGCTCGCTTGAACTGCTGGCTACAACTCTGAACATGGAATGAGAGATTGTGGCTCAGGCTCGCTTGATCTGTCGTCGAAGCTTGTACATGACCACCATTTTCCCCCCTGTCAGGGACAAGGTGAGATGATGGCGAAAACTCAACTGCAAGTTTGCTCAATATCCGTGAACAAGTTCTAACATGTGTCGTAAACATCTTCTTGGCCGCTGATGCCCATTGCCAAGAAGCGATCCATCCAAGATGAATCTTGGTTCTTGCAGGAGGCTTGTTTCTGAAGCATCTGTCTGAAGAATGGGTGTGCCGACCACAGTGCTTGCATGGATGAAGATCAAAACAGTGATCTTTCATATGGCCAACTCGATCACAGAGTTGGCATTTCTCAATCTGTTGTTGTTGTTGTGGAGCGGGATCTGGAACAGCGGCAGGTGAACTGTCATACAAGAATCCGGCACTCTGAAATATGATGGGTTTTGTGTAGTCCGGAATATGAAAGGACACATCCTTGTCATATCCAAGACCAGTTCTGTGCTTGTTGTGGACAAGCTCTTCCCAAGGTCTGATGATGGGCTTGAGAAGTGCAGGCTGAGCTGCTGCATCTGCATGTACATCTGCTCTAGTACAAGGAACTGAATGTGAATCATCTGCAACTTTATCTTCTTTCTTCTGATGAGAGTCCTTCTCAATCTTCTGAACAGAAACAGGTTCAGAATGGTGACTCTTTCGCTGAAGTTCGTCTTGTTGGAGCTGAGATTCCAACTGCAAAAACTCAATCTTTTCATGTGCATCTTGCAAACAACTGTGAATTTTGCAAAGAGCATCCTTGCTCATTTTTATCATGTCATCAACATTTGAATGAATGAGGTCATTCAACAACATTAATGCCTCATTGATTTTGGCCATTTTCAACAACTTAGGCTCAAAATAAATGAAAGGGTGTTGGCTTCAACCGAAAATGCACCCGTTTACAATGTGATGCAACAACTACAAATGACTCAAGAGGACTTCCAACTATGGAAAGTACAAAATCTTCTCCTCAAATGATGGAGGGCAATCAACAATCCAACAACTCAAATACTGATTCCAACTATGAATGAAGAGACAAATTCACTCACAATGTGAGTTCAATACAAAATCTCTGCAAAATATGTGTAAATCTGTAGCTGAAAACACGTGCAAGAAGCCTTTAAGGCAGCTGAAATTTTCTTCAAATAGTTGTTCAAATGATGGCAAACTTGTCTTCAAATGTCAAATTCTTCAAAAAAAAATCACTCTCATGTCAATGCCACAAATCACAAAATGAAAATCTGCAATGTATTCAATCTATCTGCTCCTCATATGCCATTTTCTTCATTATTTCTGCTGTTCATATTCTCTCTTTCTTCTTTCTCTCTGCTGTTTTTTTTTTTTTAATTAAAAATTAATTAAAAAAAAGAATAATTAAAAAATGGGGAATTTAAAAAAGCATTATTAAAAATGGAAGGGGAGGGGTTAATTAAAAGGAGGGGGAATTTATTTGAAATGGGATTAAAATAAGGGAAATATTAATAAAAAGAGATTATTAAAAAAAGGGAAAGGGGTATTAAATGAGAGGGGAGGGATATTAAAAAAATTTTAAAAAAGGATGGTATTATATAAAGGGGATTATTAATGGAGAAGAAGGGTTAAATGGTGAGATTTTAAAATGAGAGGGGGGACGGAATTTTAAATGGAGAGGTAGGGCTAGTATTGTTTGGTGGAGTGAATAAAAATTTTTAAAATTTTAAAAACGTTGTCTTAAAAAGGGTCGGGCAAGGGTTTGAGATGGGGAGTATAGGAGTGAGTTGAACGCGTGGGTAGGGAGGCGAAGGGGATTAGGAGTGTGGGGGGCGCGGATGAGCGACGGGTGGGTAAATCGATAGGGGAAGGGGAAACGCAGCCGTGAGGGCCGAGTGTAATGAGTAGGCGGCAAAGTGAGTTGAGTGGGAGGGCGTAGTCTCGTGTAATGAAGAGGAGGCCGAGAGTTATGGTGAGGGTGTGGCTGGAGCGGTGGATGTAGAGAATGGGTTGAAGAGGGCGTGTGGATACGTGGGTAAGGCGCAGGTGGAATGGAGTGTTGGGAGAATAGCGTAAGTTAGGGAGTAGGATATGGCGTGGGAGAGGGAGCCGTAAGGTTGCTGGCAGTGGGAAGAGGGCGTATTTAAGGAGCAGTGGCATATATTGAAGCTGCAGGTGCGTAGTGGGCAGGATAGGCCGAGGTCGAGTGTTGAAAGGTGAGGGGCGTAAGGACTGCGTTTTGTTGAAGTGGCCAAGCAAGGGGGTAATGGGATAGTATGGGAGGAGGAGTGGGTTTGGGGGCCGAAAGGCCAGGATGTTGCAAATTTAATTTAATTTTTTTTTTTAAACAGCAGAGTAGAGCAGGAATTCCATTTAAAAACAACAGCAGATTTTTCTTCTTCCAAATATAGAGTAGAATTAATTCCAAACAGTTATAAAAAAATGTAGTCCGGTAAGCTCGAATTTTTTCAATGAAAAACCTTAATTTTCTTAGAATATTATAGCAAAGAAAAATCCAAAATAGAAACTCAGAATTCTTTTCGTTAAAGGAAAACCAAAACTTCTTCAAAAACTCTTTAAATGAAAGATTTTCCAAAGAATCCTTAAAATTCAAACATTTTAATGAGCAACAAATTGCGTAGAAAAATGAGAATGAAAACCTTCAGATGGGTTTACAACTCGCTTCTCTTCAAACATAATGCCGAATGGGGCAAATTTCTTGAATGCTTCTTCTTCTTCAAAGCAAATTTCTCAATGTTGATCTTTCTTCTCGAATGTCATTTTTCCAAAACCACTTTCTGAATGTGGCAAAAAGACCGCCGCAAAGTATCTTCAAAACATCTCCTCTCGAATGGCAGCAAAAGCATTGCTACAAAACTCTCTAAATGCTGCAAAAATGTCAACAATTTTTGCAGATATGCAGGCCATAAACACAAAAGGCTCATTCAAAGTGGAGCAGGGCTAGCAATCGCCCGCTCTGATACCATGTTAAACACCATGTTAAGGCACACACATGGTGTATGAGGAAGAAGAATGCACACACAAGAGACTCAACACAATGAAGGATAAGCGTGAGGCTTTCTTTATTTTCCATTATAAAAAGATGTACATTTATAGTACAATGGTGTGAATCTTGGTTTCACATTCCAAGGTCACTTGGACTCCATTGTGACTTTTCATATTCCACACCTACCCATGTAGGATTAGGTGTTCCAACAGGGCCTCATGGGGTGCTTCCTTCAATTTGGCACAAACAAGCTTGTGTTTCTTCGCATAATACTTTATCATCTTTCTTTGCAGCCCCAAGCCTTCATTTTCCTTCATCATCTTGGCCTCTAGGTGTAAAATTTCCCTCTCAAGCCTTGGAGTTGATGCAGCTGGCAAGGTCACTTGCCTTTTGGAGGCAACAAACTCTTTCCTTGGCCCTCTTTGGTATGTGCATGAAAGAGGTGTGATGGTAGTTTTGGTAGGGTTTTCATCATGGCTGTGACCCTTGGGGTTGTCATCAGCTTATTCATTTCTACCATGATATTTATCAATCATCCCATACTTTGTTTGATCACTGTCAACACCATCATTATCATTATCTTCTTCACTACCTTCTAGGCTGTCACTTTTGCCTTTAAATTGATCACTAGCCCCTGCACTTGCTTTACTTAGGCTTTTTTCTTCGTTAGGGTCCCCTTGTTCATCACTTCCTACACTGTCATCACCTTGATTTTTATCATGAGGCTGATTAATGTCATGAATGTCATGATTGTTGTCATGAAAATCATGACTATCTTCTTTGTTTCTCTATCTCATCATGAACCTCATTAGTTTCACCTTGGTCATTACTTTTCTCATCATTTGCATCATTATTTTCTTCATTTTGGGCTGAATCATTGGTATTATTACCATCTCTGGCTTTCTCCAAGTGTTTATTTTTCTTGTCTTCACCATTGCTTTGTTCATTTCCTTCTTCCTCATCAACATTATCCTCTGGCTCTTTTTCATTAATCTCTATCTCTGCCCCGCTATTTTCATCATCTCCACCATCATTTCCTTGTTCATCATTACTACTATCACCCCTTGTCCATTATTACCAATGTTATCCCCTTTTTCAACTTGTGCAGGAGTCTGGGGAAAAATCGAGTGGGAAAAGACTAAATTTGACAATTTTTGGCAATTTTGGCCAAAATTCCTCTCTGTGCGCAACGCCACCCGACGGGTTGTTTCTGTCAGGCCCTTTGTGTGCAGTGTCGGGTCAGGTTGGGCAGTTGGCAGGCCTGTGCGCAGTGCTGGGAGGTTGTGGGTGAGTCGAGCTCCAACCTGGGCGTGTGGGCAGTGTCGTTGTCTATGTGCAGCGTCGGTCTGTCTCTGCACAGCGTTGTGTTATTTAACACTACCTCTTCTCCTCTGTGCACAATCCTGAAGGCTCTCTACGTAGTGCCTCCGTCTCTGTGCAGTGCCTGGAAATTTTACCCATTTTTTCAAAAAACCCTAGAAAAGCTTCAACAACTCTTGATCTCTCTTTCAAAGATAAAAATGAGTTTCGGAAGGAGGAAGGAAGGCCTTTATACCTCCCTTTGAAAATATAATTTTATGATGAAACCCACCTTTCTAATGTTTGTTTCCTTTCTTTACTTTTTCACTGACTTTTCTGTCTCTTTGTCCTATAGGTTGCAGAGCTCTGAGAAAAAATGGTTTTTTTCCTTGGTTGGAGCATTTGGGTGTTTCCTTTGGATTCACAAACCTTTTAACAAGCTTAATATGTGCCTCTTACCTAGACTTTGGAAACATGAACTAATTCTTGAAAAGCAAAAGGTCATTTTTGACAAAGTTTTGAGGAAAAAGGCAGAGAGTGACATTAGTGCTCCTTTTCGAAGGTTTTCTTCACTTTATCCCTCTCATGAATTTCAATACCTGTAATCATAATATTGTGATCATTTTGGCACCTTTACCTTGGAATATTCAGTCATGTATCTTTTATGCCTTTGACTGCTTGGTGGATGAGACTGAAGAGAAGAATTCTGACTTTCTTTTAACTGACATTCTGTCATGTTTTCACTTTAAAGCAATGAAAACCTTTTGGTTTGAAAACCCTAGTAGTTGGAATCAATAGCTCCTTTAGTCTTTATATGTGCCATCATCATGAGAAACATTAGGTTTGTTTGATCTCATCAATATTCTGATAGGTAGCCATCTTTGACAGTCCTGCAGAAATGTCACTCGTGGCTAACTATATTTTGCAGAATATACTTTTGATAATGAAACCCTTGCTGGAGGCTTCTCTACTTTGTTTTAGACTAATTACATGTTTGTTCCTTTGATCATTTTGACAGTGATATATCTTTGGTCCTTCCTTGGGTATTTCACCGATCATGCTTTCCTTTCTTTTGATTATTTTGAAGATCTTCTGAGCATTTGGAAACTTAGCCTCTTATACTGATACCCTTTACCACTTTCTTCCTTTGGTGTAGTGAAGTGATGCTATTTTGACAAACACTAAAGGGTACCTTGGATGTTCCTTAAATGCCATCTACTTGTTTATGAAGGAGGACTTATCATCTTCACTTGTCCCTTTTGATCCATCTTCGCAAGAACACTTGGAGGGAAAATAAAAGTGACCACCAACCTTTTTCAACTTGTGCAGGAGCTTGGGGCAAACCTTGAGGAGAAAAAAACTAAATTTTGGCCACTTTTTAGCAACCGTGGCCAAATTTCCTCCGTGCGCAGCGCCAATTTGCAGAGGGAATTTGGAGGCCTTCCTGGTGTCGGAATGAGCTCCGTGATAGTGCGTTGGAAATCTTGTTGAGTCTAATTTCCAAAAAAAAAATTGTTTTTACCTTTAGTGTCCATTTACCTATCCAAAAATTGATTTTACCAACACTGGTAAAAACGTGGCAAATGATGGTGCAGAAATGCAGAGTGCTGGTGCAGACAACTTTTGGAGGCCTTCCTTAACTTCAAATTTAGCTCTTGATAGCTCATTTGAAAACTCTTCAAGTCTAGTTGTCTTTTAACTCACCAATAAAGTCATTTTGACATTCTAGCTATGAGAAAACCCGATTTTCCCAAGGTCACTCCGGCAGTGCAGAAATTCTCCTAGGACACCTGTATTTTTTATATTGCTCCTAAACCATGATACCTGTGTAAAAAATGAAGGATTTTTTTCTTTTAGGCCTTATGATGGACAAAAACCTCTCTCACATTTGCCAAATTCATCTCTGTTTGGTCAGAAACATATTTTTAAGAAAAATTGGCCCTAGGTGTGGCAAATGACCATGCCCTTGGAATGAATTCTTGGAAAATCATGGAGGCATGATGTTTATGAGTTTGTATGGCTTCATGATTGATGATATGACCTATCCCGAAAACAACTGTAGGTTGAGTTACTAGTCTTGAAGCCTTGGTTGGAACAAATGCTTTGGATATTTGGACATATTGGGTAGAGACCAATGTAGTGATGGTTAAGGATGTACGACCATGAGTTGGAATAACTTGTTGAGGGTTAAGGAGGTTTGGCCTCTGCAAGCCTTGGTTGGGTGTTGATTGATGGGTTTCATGAGATCCCACATTCATGCTTGGAATATGGCACAAGGGTGACTAGCTGAAGAGAGATTTTGCTCAACCATATCTATTGTCGGGTGGTACATGGAAGTCCTAGACTTTGTTGCATTTTTCTTATGTTAATAAGGGCTATTTTCCCGTTGTATTGATGGGTAAATATGCTTGTTATTATGTGGCTCATATGGGTATTCTTCTCTTATGCCTATTTTCCAAAGCAAACCCTAGCTTATTTGGAAGAGGAAATTAAGGTTTGGTGTAGGGGATTTAGTGGGGAAATTTTGGGGGATAGGGATAGATGTTAGGGAGTAGGGGAAAGTGGAATTTGAAGTATTTAGTGAGGGGAAGGGGTCCAAAAGGGAAAAACACAGGCCTAGTCCTCAAAAGTGTAAAATTATATCAATAGACTAGGTTTTGTAGAAAAATGATGAATTTGAGGGATAGGAGTGATGGGAAGTGTTTATGAAGGTATATTAAGGATAGGAGGAGGTGTAAGAGCATCAAGATACAAGCCTTGTTGAAGTTTAACCATGGAGGTCATGAAACCAAGAAAAAATGCCCTTAAAAGCCCTAGATGGACAATGGAGGAGTTAGGCAAAACAAAATAGAGGGTTGAGGCCAAGGGTGACACAACAAAGACAAACTGAGTGACATGAGCCCATGATGGGTCTTCTGGGATGGGTGAGCTGAGTTTGACATGATGGGATGACAAAATAGTGAAAAATTTATCTTAAGGATAATGAAGGTAGTGAGATTTCTAGAACTCACAATGTTGATGAACTTTGTTTCTAGAAATCTAGAACCAATACTTAATCATCTACAGATAGTGAAAAATATGGATGGCTAACATATCTCTCTTCTATTTTATCTCTCATACTCTTGGAAACTTAGCGTTTCATGGAGCACTCTTGGAGGAGTGTGGCATACTTGGTATTTGGAGCAAGAAGGAAAATGAAAGGTAGAAAATTAGAATAGGACATCGGGATTAGCATCTATAGCTTGATTTATTTGCAAGTATCAAGTTGCATGTATGGTTTCCTTTGTAGTTTTGGTATGGATGGCTTATGCATGTGGTTTCTTGGTCATGATCTATCATTGGCATGTAGGACTACCTAGATTGACTGTGGAATTTCTTAGCTTTCCATTCCCTAGATATCCATGGTGTTGTGGGTTCATCTCATTTCATTTTTTTTGGGTTGGTTCTCATGTTCCTTTAGTTGTGTTTTGAGTTACTAGTTCCTCGAGCCTTGGTTGGAAAAATTCTCTGGAGCCCTATAACAGCTTAGGTTGAGTTACTAGTCCTCGAGCCCTTGTACCAAAAAGACTTTGGAACCCTTGGTGGTTTTAGTTATTAGTCCTAGAGCCTTGGTGGGACAATCACTCTAGATCCCAACAACAACTATAGGTTGAGTTACTAGACCTGAAGCCTTGGTTGGAACAAATGCTCTGATCTTTGGACAGATTGGGTAGAGACCAATGTAGTGATGGTTAAGGATGTACGACCATGAGGTGGAATCACTCGTTGAGGGTTAAGGAGGTTTGGCCTCTGGAAGCCCCAGGTTGGGTGTTGATTGATGGGTTTCATGAGATCCCACATTCATGCTTGGAATATGGCATGAGGGTGACTAGCTGAAGAGAGATTTTTCTCAATCATATCTATGGTCGGGTGGTACATGGAAGTCCTAGACTTTGTTGCATTTTTCTTATGTTAATAAGGGCTCTTTTCCCCTTTTATTGATGGGTATAAATGCTTGTTATTATGTGGCTTATATGGTTGTTTTATGCTTGTAATTTTTGTTGTTTATATGATGGTTATGAATGTGTTCTATGAAATTGATGATGTATGAATCACATCATGTTTTGACTTGTAAATGAATAAACAATGAATCTATGAACTAATACATGATATTGTAGCTAATGTGACGAAGCAACAGTACCTCTTAGCGATTCTCATATAAGTATGAGACCCCTATGCTCAGATCTGTTGTTTAAACTTGTAAATAACTATTTGCGACATGTTTGACGAAATGCCTTTCATGGCTAGGAGGGTTCCACTCAAGTAATTTTTCAAGTGATTGCATTTACATTGATATTTCACTATTATATTTTATTTCTAGAAGTGTCACAGAGTTTTGGGTAATGACCTAAGCGTTGGGCCTCAAAATGTGGTTCAAAAATCAGGGTTGCGGGCACAAAACTACCTAGAAAATTCCTGAGTTGCATGCATGCCCATGTTGTGCGAGCGACTAGAAGTTTCTAGTTGAACTCTTTCCCATGTCAAGGGAGCGAATGGGGGATTGATTCATTAAAAGGTCGATTTAACTTAGGGGCTAGCCTCCTCAAAGGTTTGGATGGCTCTTGGGTGTCCTGTAGCATGTGCAAAAGGTATTTGTTGCTTTGTTCCATCGATTCAACTTCCTTAACTCATACATAGGGAGTTGAATTATATCATAGTAACTCTTCGTTAGATGTTTACTTGGGTATATGTGGGAGAAGGGTGTTACAAGAGGTCATTCATGGATGAAATGAATTTGCTTCTATCGTCATGTTGGTCATGGGCCAATTTTTCCATCACTGCTATCACCTGGTGAAGCTTCTCTTTAAAAAATAAAATGGCAGAGGTAGTTCAATGCATCCCAATGAGATTGAATGTTGTTATTAGAACTCATTCCCTTCGTCCTACTTCTCAACATGATGTCTAAGACCATGACATGCAAACCAACACCTTGATGGAAACTTACCCTTTGGCGCAACATGGTGCGCGAGCTATCTACTCTACTTAGCCAACACTATGAATTTAGCCTCACATCTTGGCTGCCAAGGTGGAAATCCTACCAGAATGCCAAACTTTCTCAACACGCCTCCCCAACTCGCTAGTCCACTTCCCACCCACACAACTAGATACCTAAAATTTCGCAAGGATCTAGCGTGCTGCCTTGCCAACTCCAATAATTGACAATACTTCAACCCCTCCTGGATGAACGAGTCCCTCCATAGAGACTCCACCAACTCGCCTTTCTATATACCCCCCTTCTACATACAATGCTTCTAGACCCACCCCTAAAAAATAAAATGACTCTCCCTATATACCTCCCTCCCTACGCAACCGACGTCTAGGACCAAAAGATTACCAAAAAGAGGAGAAAAAGCCACACTCATTGTCTTCAATGGCTAGCATGTTCAAACCCCCAGACTCTTCCAATACCACAAAAAAACACCATATCAATTAAACACCAAACTAAAATGAAAATAAAATAGGACTTGGTACATGCACCACCTAGAGAGGGAAAGTCTCCAGGGTAGTCTCAATTATTTCCCTATCGATCCTGCTACCCTCAATTCAGCCACACACAACACCTCCTCAGGAAAATGAAGGTCCCAAACATTTATTCCCTAGACCACTTCACGAATAGATTTTCCTCCAATAATATGAAAATCCCTACTATGCTTCCCACTTAGAGGACAAAGACCAAAATATGGTTGTGGCAAGTAACCACCTTTTGCTCCATAGAATGAACTCTCCCCATCGATTCACTGCACATAACTAGAAATTAACTAATACCAGTGAACAACCAAACCATACATATAAACCTCGTATGTTCTCAGAAATTCTCAAGCCGCCCTCCATCCATAGCGTATTAGACACTCTTCCTCATTTAAGTGCTTCATGAGAGCGGAATTATTACCCATTCATTAGCCTCCATCACTTCGTTACTCACCCCATCGATGAACACTTCGATAGAAATATAAATACAATATTATATATTATTAAGTGAAATAGAAAACAGCGCTACTTATACAGTAAGCACAATTAAAAAAAAATATCAAATATTACTTTAATGTAAATTTATTTCCCTAAAACAAAACATCCTATTCCAATTATTCGTTATTAAAATGTGTTGTCAATAACAAACCTCGTGGATCAAAATATCTTATATTTCTATTATTCATTATTACAATTTGGTATTAGTAATAAAAAATAAATTAGTGATATTTATATTTAATTGTGGAACTAGTAATGAGGACAATCATCTTTCTTTATTATCACAATATAGATTGACTTAACATTATTAAAAGAAAACTAAGCTATCTGAAATGATCAGCTAGTAATCCTTAAGGGCAGGTTTTCACTAGTCTTAGATATTTTTGAGTTTTGGATAATTAACCTATTTCCTTACATCCCAAAAGACAAACTCTTAATCAAACAAAAACAGTACAGATAGATACTTTCAGTAAATTTTTAGCAATGAGGACAATCATCCTTTCTTGTTATCAAACAATGTAGGTTGACTTAACACTATTAAAAGAAAACTAAGCTATCTGAAATGACCAGCTAATAATCTTTAATGAACAGGTTTTCACTCTGGAGAGATATCTTTTAATTTTGGATAGTTAACCTATTTCCTTACATCCCAAAAAAACAAACTCTTAATCAAACAAAAACAATACATATAAATACCTTAAATAACTTTTTTTTTATAAATAATTTGTAGTAGAAACTGAAAGTCACAGAAAGCTCTCGATTAAAAATGAAGCCTTCAGATTTGATCCCAACTTGCATGTGCTCTGGAATTTTCATGCTACTGCTGACGAAGTATGACTCTTTCGAAGGTATGAAGTGCCTTGTCATTCAATTTTCGGGGTGCAATTTGGATCATTCAAGAAATTGATACGACACCAAAAGTCCATTCTTTCTAGAACCTATATCTCCCAATCGAACGAGCGAACTTAAATAAAACGCAATTCTAGTACCTTCACCATAATCTCTGTGGGATTTCTGTGAAAGATCCATTAATCATATTAAGGGAGCCATTACAACAAAGTCGACATTCTGCTTTCAGAGTCAGACTGACCCTGGAAATAGGTCATCTCACCACTGCTTTTTGTGTTAGGTTTTCGGGTTTCGTGTTTGTGTGTCAGAATCACTGTATATATCTTGGTGTATATTCAAATGCCCTGTGTATATCACAGAGGTAACATATCAGTATGTTGTGGAAGCACATCAGTGAACGGCGAGGCCGAGAAATTCTCTCCAAGGCCAGCATACCGGCAGAAACATGAGCAGAGACCGAACCCTTTTTCCACCCGCGTTCTTCAAAAGTTGCCGAGCTCTCTGCCAAAAGGCAAATATATTGCGAACAAAATTGGCGTGCCGGAGGACATGGTGAGGTTCGTTTCTTCGTTTTGATTGGAGTTAGAAATCAGGGAACTATGAAGAAAAACAGTGACGGGGATGCTCCTGCGGATTCGATCCTGGTACCTGAAAAGAATAAGAATGACGGAGTGCGCAGAGAACTGAAGTGGAAATACGAGGGGCATGATATTTCTGGTGAATCTGAGAGGAAGGGTCTTACAGTGAGTGCACCCAGTCAGGGTAGCCCAACCGGCTCCTGGGCTAGAGCATTTTTGAGAGCTGTAGATCTCAGAAAAAATCATCATGAGCAAAAATTTTACCACCATCTTCAGTACTCTGCAACAAAAATGTTTAGATGGTTTATGTCCATAGATAATTGGGCCAGTACCAAACCTGCGAATCCAGTACATAGGTTAGCTAGCTTCTGCAGGGAAGCCAGGCCGGCCGTGGCTTGCGACTGCAGCGTGGGTACATTCATGGTATTCTGTGTTGGAGTTAATTCATTTTTATTAAATTAGTTTATGTTTTTTTTGGAATTTGGTTAAAACAATGTTATTTTTTAAAATTTGTTTTTAATACATAAATGGTTTCAATGTTTTGAGTTTATGAGCATTTAGATTTAATATGTGATTTCAATAAGTCTTTGCCAGAGACATGTTCTTGATTTTATTAGAGCACATAGTTGGTCTCCAATTTGGTTGAACTATTATTTAAAATATATTAATATTTTAATATATTGTAATCTTTTTTCCAATAATATATATTTGCACATGATGAAAGGCCAAAGAACCTATCAACGTAATAGTTCACATACATTATTAATAAATTACATAGTCAACCACAAGTGGAAAAAGGCAAAGTTATGGTGGGAGTGGGACATGAGGGTGTGTTTTCATGAAATGGGATAACCAAAGATGATAAAGCTATTTATTTATTTATTTTATTTTTTATTTTTGTCTTATGTATTTATTTTAAATTTCTATGGAAAAGGAAGGGGTGCTTTTCCATGAAGTGGGATAACTAAAGATGACAGACTATTTTTTAGGTCTTATTGTACTTATTTTAATTTTCTATGGAAAAGGAGGGTATGCAAGTCTTGATGAGTCCACATGGTGATTTGAAAGCACGAATATTTAATATTACCTTCTTGATTGGTTGGGAGTGCATTCATTCATTCTAATTTTGATTTTTCTGGCTGTTTAAGAGAGGAAGGGAAAATGGCTCTATGAAAATAGGGTCATTATTAATGGTTTGCATAAACAGAGTCGTATTATTCTAACATATGAAAATATTCTTGAGCACATGAATGCATTGATAGTGTAGATGTGAATGTCCATGGAGCTTCTAATATTAAGTTTCCATGACTAATAATATTTTATCCTTAAAGGGAAATGGAATAGCTTGAGGCGTTGTAAAACAAAGAAAATGGTCTTTTTCTTTAGATTGTGTAAGCTAAAATGGAAAGATAATTGGTAGCTATGATTGCTATTAGATTGGTTGGGAAACCATGAGAACTATGAATTCTATATACTTGTGTGAAAAGCGAAAGCTTGAGAGATTTCTATTCTGATGATAAAGATCCTAGGCATCCATCCTTGTGGAATCATACCCTTGGCTTAAGTGTGGTATGTTGTAGCAAGTGAATGCACAACAAATTATAAGGTTGGGTAGGTTGGGTGAAACATCTAATGCCTATACTTAGTTGTTCATATGTTCTTAAAGGTAAGTGATATATGTGTTCTCTATGTTAAATTCCCATTGTGCTTACATTGAATAAAACTTCTTTTGTAATTTTTGTTTTCACATGCTAGTGCTACACAATTATATTACATTTCTTAATTACGTGTGATCATTTGTGCGCCATGAATTGCTTCTTCATTTTCTTGTACACTAAAGAATAATGTTAGATGTTAAAAATCACCAGAAACATTAAATTTTGAGTGTTCTTGGCATGGTATGTTAGAATACAACAGTCTAATTTAAACAAGGCTAAGGAAGAATGAATACATCAATTAAGCAAGATTGAAGAATAATGCATGACTAATCTTCATGGTTAGGGAGTATAGAAGCAACAATAGAAAGTATGGCATGATCAACATCTTAAAAGGAAAGACAATAAAGATAATGCATATTGCAACTCTTTTGTATTGAGAGCATATTACAACCTTTTTTATATTGAGAGCATATTGTGACTTTAATTTAGAATTTGATTTATTATTTTTTCGTTGTTTAACTATTTTTTATAGATATAACTTCTTATTTCAACAAATTCCCTAATTAAACTACCACATTTTTTTTAAATTCATTACCAACTATGAAAAAATTTCATAATCTAATTTTATTTTTTAAATTATAATTTATCTAAATTATGTGTAATGATTTGAAAGCCAAACTCTACCAAGGCATACATGCTCTACCCCTCTCTCGATATGAACTTATAACCTCTAAGGAAGAAACACATGCTCTTAACCATTAGACCCACTCAAACTACGGGTATTCACATGGTAAAATCTATTATGGAGCACATATTTGGTCTCCAATTCGTCTGACCTATTATTTAAAATGTATTATTATCTCCATACATTGTAATCCCTTCTTGAATAATGTACATTTGTATGTGATCAAAGGTTGGAAAGTCTAGCAATGAAATAGTTCACAAATATTATTAATAAAATACATCATCGACCAGAAATGGAAAATGGAAAAGTTATGCGGGGGGTGGGGTTGTTAAAATTTCTAAAAAATTTTAACCGAAATTTCTACTGTAGAAATCTGGTTTACTTCTCCTACTTATGTTTTTAATTATACAAGTTATTTTCAGAAATATTCAGAAAAAATAGTGAAGTAAACAAACTACAAATCTATACATACATACAAAACAAGTATTGAATAATAAAGCATCCATGACAAAGGACACATAATATTTTTTGGACAATGTCCATGGAAAAACCCACGGCAGGAAAGCTGGTCCATCAGCTCTTAGAGGGTTTTATTATTATGTAGAATGTCTGAATACAATCAAGGGCACCAGTAGTGGTTTTCCCAATAGATAAATCACAACATATGTACCTCAATCACTCGGAGATAGAAAATATGATGATTCAACCAAGGCTTCATGCCTTCTAGATCTATTGAATAAGAGCCCTTTCTGGCCCACTAGAAACCCTAGCACTACCTCTCTCGACACTGTGTGAGCTCTGCATCCCTACTTGAGCCTCTGCACAACACAAGCTACTGTTTTTTCACCCCTCTAGACTTAGCGCTGCCTCTGCATCACCCTGAAGTGCCCGCGTTAGCCTCTAGGTGAGCCTGGCTGGGATACGTCCCTCCTGCTGGGTCTCTACGTTGCCTAGTATGGATCTGCCTCTTTGCCTATGTATTCGTGTCCTCGGATATGAATAATCCCTCACAGATCTTCCCCTCACCAGCACTGCAAGATTACTAAAAAATTCTCAGCAAACCACACCCCAGAATTCGACTTAGCTCAAGTGTTGCCGCTATGCGTGTGTTCTCCAACTGACCCCAAGCCTTCCTTTAATACTTTTCTCATTGAACATTCAATGGTCGTGATCTAATATCTAATCAAAGGCTAAGATTATAAAATACTTGATCCAAGTCACTTAGAACATTCTCACCCATATGTCTAAATTAATTCGCTTTAATTATTTAATTTCCCTAAGTTAGACTTAGGGTCTCCATTAAAATAATTAATATTTTGAATAACTTAGGTCTCGGTGGAATTTCTCGAAACAATTTCTGGGTCTTGGAGATCTCATGTTTTTTAGCCCCTCTAGAAAGTTTCGGAGCTAGAGCACATCTGATGATACCCAAAATCTCAACACTCCATATTAGTGAGGAATTTTCTATAGCAACACTTCACTTCAAAAGAGTTACTCTGATCTATGGCATCGGTCCCATGCACTGCTGATGCTTAGCCTGATTCCCTTCATCCACTGCGTTGATGCCTTCTATAGTTTTTCCATGACTCTACAACAGTCACTATCTCATCTGCACTGCACCTCCTTCTCAAATGTTGCATCATGTTTCCCATAGCACTGCCACTGCTAACTATTGCACTGCATCTCAGTTGCTGAGAAGTAAGAAATTGAAGGACATCACCCAAAATAATGACAAAAAATTTAATTTGGTTGCATCTCGATATTGATGCACCCTCTACTGTTGCTCTGTGCTGAACCTCTGAAGCTCTGCATTGTCTACTGGTCTACATTGCGTAAGCACTGCCTCTGTGCTACTGAAATCCTATTAGCCTTTATGTTGCTGCTTCCACGCTATTATTTCCTCTCCTCTGTGTTGCTCGAGTCTTCAACGTCCCAACACTGCCAAAGAGCCTCCATGATCCTCTGCACCAACTAACTCAAGTCATCTTACTACTATCTTCAAGGTATCCCGTAGCTCGTATGTGATCCAATAGTTTGGGCACCTTAAGGATCCTACCCTTCATCTGTCGTTCAAGAGAACTATAGATCAATTTTTCCCTACCTCTTCTCTCGAGGCACATGAGCACTCATGGTTGTCGCAACCTTGGAATCTGAATCTTCCTTTCCCTTCTTCTGAGGACAAATATTGTTGAAGTGTGCCAATTTATGAGATTTGAAGCACCGGACCTTTGAGAGGTCCTTCTTCGTGTTCACTTGTTGCTCCCTCTGTCGCTTTGATTCGAGATTTGCATATTCCTGATGCCCAGGACGAATTTTTAAATAGATAAAGGCATGGAAAATATTTCTAAAGTGGTTGCGTGACTAGATTTGGTAATTAAATAAGCCTAAAATATAGCTGAAAGTCAAGCTCTAAATTTGTAAACAAAATTGGTTTTCTGCGTTTAATTTTTTGTATTTTCATTTTATTATAGCCTCTGTTGAATGCAGATCCATTCAACTATGTTCTCTTTGAAAAATAATATATTTACAAGGATCAATGGATATCTCATATTTCATTTTATTTAATTAAAATTCGATTAGAAATGATTTGGTATTATTTTATATTGATTCGCATTTTAATTTAATTTTGATTTGTTTTTGGCAGGAGAATAGTTGAGGAGATAAGGAAGAGAAGTTTTGAATCAATGGAATTACTCTAGCAAGAAAAGAAAAATAATGTTTACCAATGAAAATTGTTAGAGTAGATTTGTTCTTCAATAGCTCTCCTATTTGGAATCCAATTTTGTAATTATAAATAGTGATTTGTAGAGTAGGTATAAGAGGCTCCTCTCTTCTACAATATTGTAATTCTTAAAGCACTATTGAAAGGGATTTTGAGGTTGTACAAGTAGGAGAAGAAAAACCAGATCTGAGTAACTGGGATTTGTCTTTTCCAATTCTAGACTTTGTATTGGGAGCAAATATTGCACTATTGTATCTATTTCTTTTAGCAACAAAGTTTATGATTGGAGAAATATTGTTGTAGATATATTCAAGGAACATAGCAAGAGATCAGGTTTTAATCAGTTTGTATTTTAAATACTATTATTTTTAATGCAAAGTTCATATTTTTAATGATAGATTTGCATAAAATGTATTTTGTGTTGAGCACTATTGTTTAATGTGACTATGGAAGTATTTTTGAATTAGATATCTAGTTCATTAGATTCATATATATGTTGTTAATTTCGTCTTATCTCTTATACTTAAATCATATTTCTGAGTAACTATTTACTCTGAAATATGTTATCTAAATTAGATTTAATTACTATCAACATTAAGAACTATTTCCTAATGTTTTTGGTTGATAATGGATCATTAACTGGTCTCTAATTAGATAATGTTTTGGTAATTATAATATAATCTAGTAGAAATCTTTCATTAGCCAGATATTCACCTAAAATCAAACATGTTAAAATCCCAATTATTTAATTACTTTGCTCTCGGTTGGGTTAGATCTACATCTTTATAATCGATATAGGCTTAGTATTTCTTTCCTTTTTCTTGAATTCTAGGTTTATTTTGTATTTATATTAATCATTACATTTCCAGAAGTCCTATTATCAAAGAGGTAAACTTTAGTTGTGGCTTGGCTAAGCCCTAGATCAGCATAAGCTTTGGTTTCTTGGCTGAACTTAGCAAGAGGGATGATCTAATGGATCCTCTCTATTGGTAAAAAAAAGACATCCTTTAAGCCAACATGGATAGAGATAAGGTAAATGGACTTATTTTAACCTGTCAGAACCACCATTCCAAATGAAAAAGGAGATTCTTTAAGTTCCTGACCAGGTGTATTCCCCCCCAATTTTGAGGCAGACATTTCAAGCCTACAACACATTGTCATCGTAACTATTGTCGTAACCATCACCATAATTTTCATCCTCATTGTCATCCTCATCATCATCCTCATCATAATACTCATCATTATCATCATCCTCATCGTTGTCATCATCGTCACCATCAAATAATTAAAAAAAAATGAAAAATTTAGTTGAAATAATGTAATGATTTGAAGATAAGATTACCATCATCATCATTGAAGTTTTCATCATCATCATCATCACTATAATCATCACCATCATCAGCAATTCCATCCTCATACTCATTCTCATCATTTTCATCATCATCATCATCATAATCATCGTCATTACCATATTCATCATCATCATTATCATCATAAAATAATTGAAAATTTTGAAATAATTATCTGGAAAAATGAAATAATTTGAAAATAATATCATCTTTGTCATCTTCATTATCATCATTGTCATATTCACCCTCATATCATCTGCATAGTCATTGTCATCACCCTGATCATAATTTTCCTCCTCCTCATCATTGTCATCATCATCATCATCACCACCACCATCATCATCCTCGTCAACACCATCATCACCATCACCACCATTGTTACCATCATCTCCATCATTGTCATCATCACCATCACCATCACTCACATTTCCATCATCGTCATCATCATTGTAAAATCCCAAGTATGCCACACTCCTCCAAGAGTGCTCCAAGAAAACTCTCTGTGTCCGAGAGTATGAGAGAGAGAGAGAGAGAGAGAAAATGAGAGCTCCAAAAATGAATTGATTAAAAGAAAAATTAACAAAATGTACCAACTGATCCTTGTAAGCCTTTTTATCAATGAGGCCTCTATTTTCTTCAATTTCCATTATTTTCCTTCATTTTCCTCTTCACATGCAACTTGTGACCTTTCATCCTCCTTTTCTCCTATTTTCTATTATTTTCATAAATAAATGTCAATAAATTCCACTTTTCCTTTCCAAATCCTTTTCAATTTCCTTTTCCAAATTTATTAGCCATTAATTAATCAAAAGTGATCCCCATCACTATGTTTTTTCCCAAAATTTAGCTTGGAATACCTGTCCCATGACCATGGTATTACTATACATTTATTAAATTTATTACATTAATTTTTTACCAGGCCTGTTACAAAACCCTCCTCCATGGGGGAACATTGTCCTCAATGTTAAATGACACTTGCAAACAACAACACTACTAAAAGAAAAACATATTTCCCATGGAGCTTTATAACCTGGCTCCCTGCCATATTTACAAAGATCAACCTGTTGAGAAGAAAACCAACATGAAAAAATAATAACATGACAACCATAACGAAATGACATCCCTACTGCTTCTTAGAGATTTATAACATGCCTCATGGTAATATTTACATCCATATACATATGTACATAAACAAAAACGTCACACCAAAACATATACCAAAAACGTATATCAAACACATTCACTCAACTAGTGAATAGAGAAGGATACATAGCCTACATCTAATCCGCCATCTCTCATGTAGTTTCATCGGGCCCAAAGTGCTTCCACTACACTTTAACCTACTTGATTTCTCCTTTATGCGGTATGAGCACCTTTATCTACAAAATATGTTGCAGTTACAACTCGAATTTTCCTTCTGGCTCCACCTCCAATACAAACCTGTCAATGACATGATCAACATCTTTAACATACTTCTTAATAGATGACACATGGAAAACATCATGGAATTTCACTGTAGGAGGCATTGCAAGTTGATATTCTATTGGTCCATTCCTCTCAAGAATATTTAAAGGTCCAAAATACTACGATGCCAGCTTGCCACATGATCCAATCCTCAAGGAGCTCTTATTGGGCTTGATGTGTAAGTACACATATTCCCCAACCTGAAACTCCTTAAAAAACCTATTCTAATATGCATATATTTTCTTCCTATCATGTGCTACCTTCAAATTATTCTTGATGACATGCATTTCATGTTCCATCTCTGCCAACATGTTCAGTCCTATCAACACCATGTTTACTGGATCAATCCAACTTACAAGAGTATTGCAACTGCACCCATATAGTTCCTCAAACAGACTCATCCTTAGTGACCCCTGATACCCATTGTTGTAAGTGAGCTCAACCAATGGAAGATAATCATCCCATATCTTCTGCTAATGCATCACATACATCCTCAAAATGTCCTCCAATATCTTGTTGACCCTTTCTGTATGTCGATATTTTTGCGGATGATATGTTGTATTGAAGGCCAACTCTATCCCAAACTTATAAAAAAATCCTTCCAAAACTTGGTAGTGAACATGGCATCCCTGTCTGTCACAACCTTCCTCGGAGTGCCATGCAATATGACCACATCTCTGATGAAGACCTGTACTACATCACTAGCCGAGTAAGTAGACTTCATTGAAAGGAAGTGCAATACCATTGCTAATCTGTCCACCACAACCATGATGGAATCGTGTTTTCTAGATGTCCTCGGAAAACTTGTGATAAAATCCAAAGAAATTACCTCCAAATTGCACTCTCGAATCGAAATTTGTTGTAGTAGTCCACCTGGATGTTTACACTCCTTTTTTTGCAGTTGACAGTCCAAACATATAGCCACAAAATCTTCCACGTTCTTTTTCATATTTTTCCAACAATATAACTTCTTCAATTTTGTAATGTATTTTGATATACTGAGTGACCTGAATACAATTTTGCATGAAAATACCTTAAGATATTATTCTTGAGCTCTCTACTATCTTGCACATATATCATGCCCTAAATTTGATCAAGCCATCTATTTTGAGACGATAGTCCACATCTTGTGCACCCGTACCTGCACATATACTTGTACATGTACCACTACTTATACTTGTACTTCTACATTGCTCTAACCTCTACCTGAGATCCATGTACCTATTATCCTATTGAACTATCTGTAAGATCCAATCATGTAATTCTATCCCATAAGAAATCATAGTTGCTATATGATTCATCTATATTCGAGTGCTAAGAGAATTTTCACCGTTGTTATCTTTACACTTGACGTAACTAATTTCAAAGTTGAACTCAGTAATCGTGGCCAACCATATAGCTTTCCTAAAATTTAGATTCAACTGGTAAAAAACATATCTCAGCCCACTGTGATCACTCATTAATACAAACCTCCTCCCAAGAAGATAGTTCCTCCACATCTTCCATGCATGGATGATCGCTGCCAAAACAATATCATGTGTTAGATAATTCTACTCGTTCCCATTCAATTTTCATGAATCATATAACACTACCTATCCCTCTTACATAAGCACTCCATCAATTCCTCTCTTGTAATCATATGTACATACCAAAAACTCTTTGTCTAGATCCACAATATTTAGAACTGGAGCATTTTTCAAGAACTTCTTCAACTGCTTAAAATAGTGTGCACATTCCTCTGTCCATTTGAATTTCTTACCTTTCCTTTACAATTATTTAATAGGATAACTTCACAAACCTGATGAACCTCAATTAATAACCTTCTAGAGCCATAAAGGACCTTGTCTCATCCACATTTCTAGGAGTTGTCCATTCCATGATAGCCCTTATATTTTTTGAATCCACTACTATTCCTTCCTTAGAAACCACATGCCCCAAGTAATGTAAATTTGTATAAAATATAATACACTTATTGAGCTTAGCATAAAATTGGTGCTCTCTTAGCAATCTAAATACTTCTACTAAGTGTTTGAAACGCTCTTCTCCATTTTTAGAATATTCCAATATAGCAATAATGAATACAATAAAAAACTTGTCTAGATAAGGAAGTAACACACTATTCATCAAGAGCATAAAAGTAGTTGGAGCAATAATCACCAAATGGAACTACATAAAACTCATAATTCCCATACCTGGTCCTAAAAGTTGTCTTGTAGATATACTCTTCTCTGATGCGTACTTAATGATATTCAGATCTCAAATCAATCTTCAAGAACAATTTTTCTCCCTTTCATTGGTCAAGAAAATCATTAATCCTCGGTAATGGATACATGTTCTTGATGGTCACCTTATTCAAATTCATGTAATTGATTCATAGCTTGAGAGTACCATCATTATTTTTCACAAACAATATTGTTGTACTCCACAGTGATACATTTGGCCTAATTTATCCCTTATCAATAATTTCCTTCAACTGCAACTTCAACTCTCTAACTCTGTTGTGCTCATTTTTTAAGGCGCCTTTGATGCTGGTACTACCCCTAGTACCAACTCAGTATAAAATTATACTTTCATGTGAGGCAATAGCTTTGAAATATTTTCCAGAAACACATCCTAAAACTATTGTAAAACTGGGTACTTGCTCAATATCTCTGCATCCTCAACATCCTTACCTCTATTGTTGGAGATATGTAATGAAAATAATGCACACCCTTTTCTATAACTACACTTTCCCTGCATAGTTTTCACCATCCTGACTGATTTTTCCTTCTTCTTTCCCTGTAGGACTCTTTTTTCTCCATTGTCATCTAAGCATTCAATGGATTTATCACAAAAATCCACTTTGTTCCTATGAAGATATAGCCAGTCCATACCCAAAATCATATAGTATGATCTTAATGGTAATACATTAAAATGCGCTAATGTAGGCATATAATTCAACTCAAAAGCACAAGATCTTACCCAATAATGAGCTTGCCTCTTTATACTTGTAGCCAAATTCACTAACCAAGATTCTGCATGCACTTCTTTATTCAAACCACACATATCCACAAGGTAAGAATTAACATAACTATAACTAGATCTAGGGTCAATCAAAATAGAAACAACTTGATCATAAAACTTACTGTCCATCTCAATGTTAGATTCCTGATGATCTCTCTCTCAGTTATCCATTGCTGCATAAATATGAGGAATGCTTTGTCCAACATCCCCCACTATATGTGCCTCTTGAGCACTATAAATCCATGGTCTACGACCCTGATTCTATGGAAAATCTCTCTTGTGATGATCCTTACCAAAATTTCAACACTCTAAAGGCTTCGAACATACACCCTTGTTATGTTCCTCAGATTGAAATTCCTGTCCTTTTTCAGATGCATTAAAATTTTCATGTGGTTCTACATTCTCTTTGTTACCTGTGTCCTAAGGCCTTGATTTTTTCTTGTCACATTTTCCTGTATTCCTTACATTAACTTTCCAGTCTATTTTGGTCTCAGACCTGCGCTTTGATTTCTCATAAAAATTCTTTAGCGTTCGTATGGCCTCCTCCAATTATCTAGGCTCATTGTACTCAATCATGTCCTTGAATTCTAGCGACAACCCACTGATGAATCTCTGACCTTTATCTTTTTTATCATTAAGATACACTACATACCTCAATAGTTCCAGGAACTTGTTCATATACGCCTCATATGTTATAGACCCCACCTTTATCTCATAGAATTCCTTCGCCCTGTCATCATAGTATCTCTCTCATAGATACTTCTTCCTAAATAATATCTCGAATTCATTCCAAGTCAATTACTCTTTATGAATACCTCTGAAATTATTTACATATTCCCTCCAAATATATTCTTTACCTTTAAGACTGAACGTAGATATTATTTCCTTCATGTTCATTGAGCAATCATGCAACCTGAAGAACTTATTCATCCCAAGTAACCACTCTTATTCATCTTGTGACTTCTTCATTGCTCCATCAAATGTAGGTGGATTTTATTTCTTAAACTCATCTGAAAAATTTCTCCTATCATTCCTCTTGTAAGGATGATAACAACAATGATCATGATGTCTATCATAACCAAAGCTAGACTAAAATCTGTGTCCATCACCTCGTCTATCTGGTTTATCCAAGAACCTTCCATCCATAATCATGGCATCTCTATATAACATGTTCCCACTGCGATACTGAATTCCATATGCCACAATAGTCATGTCCTCCTTCCCATGGTTGATCCAATGTTGTCCTTGTCTCTGCATTTCTGACAATATTTAAAGGATAATTGCAATGACTTTTTCTTGTTTCTCCCATGACCTGGAAAGTCTCTCTTGTGATTCAATGATTCAATTATTATTTTCTTTGTAACTCATTATTTCTACCTTTAGACTTCTCATACTGTCTTCTATGTGAGGGGAGTATTCCTCACCATGCTGCTCATCTGATCCATAGGGAGAATCTTGTGAACTATAATCTACCACTCTACTAGCCATCTTTGTTCTTATTTTCCTACAAAGCATATCATGGCATCTAAATCAAAACATAAATAAACCAACGTACCTCAGTCTATTTTAGGGAGGATGTCTTGGCTGTAAGATCAACCATATTAGCCAAATGCATATATATAAACATAATCATATTTAGAACAATACATATACAACATCTCAATACTTATCCAATTTTCATTCATGATGAAAAAACCACACACCGACTAGACACAATGCATGAATAATGACATATACACCAACATACATGACCAGTGCACCATCAACATGCACTGATCACGACCATATACAACAACAACACCATCAACGTTTACATGGAGAGACTAATACAACTATGAACACATCATGCATATGAAATAAGCACATAAACCATAAGTATAAGGACCACATATGAAATTGACATGTATGCATGACCAACACACCACTGAATTAGTCCAAGGGGTGAACTATACTATGATACCACTCTGTAACACCCTCCTCCCACATTTTCCCAAACTAACTGGTCCACTGGGGTAAACATTTGATGAGATTCCACTATGATGTGATTCAACCTCCTAGTTCACCTTAAGGAAGTGGAGCTGACCGAATATAATGAACCTAACCTTTCACAAATCCTACATAACCTCTAACAACCAACCAACCTTTCCAGGTAACTAACCCTTGAGGGAACTCAACATTTTAGTGACCAACCTCCCTAAGTGTGACTATAGCCTTTTTTTTCCAGTGCTATGTGAGTGACTACAAGATCTAAGGTTATTTTCAAGGGCTAGGACCTAGTCACTTCCTAGAAACTTATGAAACTTCCAAAACTCATAAAATACATGAAGACAATTCTTTTGAGAACAAACTTGATCAAGCACTTAACTTTACCCCTACTAGCCATGACAGGAATTTTGTTAAACATATCACAAATATGCATCCTACATGTTATAACAACAAATATGATTATAGGGGGTCTCATACTTATCTGGGAATCATTAAGAAGAATTTATACCTCTTCAAAATATCTACATTATCCCTAATAGGTCATATATTCATTGTTAATTCATATATGAATCAAAACATGATGAGATCCATACATCACCAATGTTATAAAACATACTCATAACCATCATATAAACAACAAAAATAATAGGAATATAACAGGCATATAAACCACATAATAACAAGTATATTTACCCATCAAATATAATAGAAGAGAATCTCTTATTAACATGGATAAAATGCAACCATGTTTGCGACCTCCATGTACCACCCGACCATAGACTAGGTTGAACCAAATTTTATTTAATCCATTCACCCTTATGCCATATTCCAAGCATGAATATGGGATCTCATGGAACAATCCGAATAAAACGAAACCAGGGCTTCCAAAGGCCAAACCACCTAAACCCTCAACCAATGATTCCAATTCATGGAAAGACATCCCTAACCATCAACATATTGGTCTCTACCCAAGTTTTCTAGGGCTCAAGGGAATTTATTTCAGCCAGGGGTTCGAGGACTAGTAACTCAACCTACAAGTATCGTCGGGCTTCCAGAATGTTTGTCCAAGCAAGGCTTCTAGGACTAGTAACTCAACATGTTATCACTAAATTCATACTGATGGACTGCTTCAACAGTGAACCTACAGTAACTATTTCAAACCTACTTTAAGTTGAAACTTAGCCTTTTGATCTTGAGATGGCTCTCGCAAAGATCAAGATGATTTTATGTAAATGAAACTCAAAAAATGGCTAACTCTGAAAATGTGTTTTAGATGTGTTTTCATGCAGGTGAAAGATGTAGACAAATCATTACCATTGGAAAAATGGAGTCAATGTAAAGAACTCAATGACATGTGAAACTCCTCTCATGGAAGCGAAGGCATATATATATTGTAATGAAAAGATAACATTCAAAACAGACGAAGTGTTTGAAGGAAGTTAGAGCATGTAAGCCATGAATTCTAAGTAATTAAACACTAGGACACTGAGATAAAATTGCAAAACATAAAATAAAAGTACTCATGAGAATATCAATGAATATCACATAAAGAGAAGCAAACTGCCACTGTATATTACTAATGAATTTTTTTACAATAGTAGTCTATCATAAACATCAATCAACCCTCTCTCCTTCAATAACTTGCCTATTTATAAGCTTAGGCATATTTAAATTAATTCTTCCAACAAGTTTGAGCCTTCAAGTCCTTCTAATGAAACCTAATCTAACCAAAAGCATATTACAAGGAGATAAAACTGACAGCTTCTATTTTTAGGACTTAGAAACCTAATGTGACTCTAAAATATCTTTATTACATTAAAATAATTTTAAAGCTGCATATTTACATTGAAAAGGTCATTTACCTGAGGTGGCACTGATCATGACTAAAACATAATTACTCCCACCAAGTGAGGAGACCTATCTTCCTAAATTTTAGGAGGTGGTGTCATAATGGTTGATGAAGCGTCCATGATGAGCTGGCAATCTGAAAGGCTTTTTCGAGGAGTGTGTCTTCATTAAAACATTCACTTGATGACCCTTTACCTTTCCATGTGGCTCGCGTGTCTCAAAAATACCATAAAGACTTGAAAAATCTTCAAAATCATCTTCGCTAAAGAAACAAGGGACTTTTAGGCAAGTCCATAGTGAGAGTTCATAGCACCTTTATATTTTACCATTTTTTCAAACTATGTGCTCCCTTTGCCGATCTAAGGTTGTTTAATGAGTCAAAATAACTAAATACAAGCTTTCACATGTATCCTTTATGAAAAACTTGTGATTTATAGCCAAAATAATCTACAGCGAGTTCGTAGCGTTTTCTAGGCTTCAAACCTGAGACTCACTACGAACTTGCCTAATTGACAGCAGACTTGAAAATTATGTGTTTCTTCTTCAAAATTTTCCTATGGATACATAAGTGATGAACTAAAATGATGCAAAAATATTATAAAGTTTGTTTATCCCCTTTTCAAACATTAGAAGCTTCACCCCTGACACCAGAGGCTTCAGTTTCCACAGGTTCATCTATGACTTTTATTTTTATCCCTTTTTCTTGAGCTCTGATTGTATCATGTCCATCTGCACTTCCAACACTTTCACTTGAATTTTCATCTAATTTATCTCTACGTGCAACCAAATATTTCTTTTCCTTGAATGTTTCATCACCCTACGTAGAGGAAGGGTTCTCTTAAGTAATTTATTTGCATTAGTTAAAGCATCATCATAGTGATTGATTTGCTTATTTACCTTTTCTTTGAATTCCTCCACCATTTTTATTTCTATCTTAGCTTCTTCCAATTCCAAATTGGTTTCAATAACTTCCTCCCTGGCTTCTCTCAACTGCTCCTTTAAAAGGGGTAGTTCATTTTTTTCAATGACGTTCTCTTTACCTTTACTTTGTTTAATGATTTCTACCTTTGCTAGAGATAACTCAATGATGTCTTCTGCCATATGTTGTTTGCCTTTGTTTTTCACTTCAGTATTTTTGTTAGCCATGAAACCTTTGGCAAGCTACAATATGGTAAGTGGTTTTCTTGGTTTGAATACAAAACTTGCATATTCACCCGAGAAATAATTTTTTTTGGCAACTAGGCCTTTCTTTTCCTTCTTGCTTCCTTTTAAATCCATAGCTTTGACCACTTGACTTTCTTCTATGCCTATGGATTTTAGAATGTCCTAAAGGTTACCTTTCCTAGTGTTTCACTCCTAGTTATTCTTCCACTCTCCTTGATGGGATTTGAATTTCTATTTGTAGGTGTGGGCTGAGGAACCTATGTTTCTTTTGCATGCTCTATTTAAATCTCCATGGGCTCTACAATGGGCTGCATTTCCTCTTCTTGTAAACCCTCTGATTTAGCTATAGGTTCATTATTTTTGTTTGAAGGAATGGATTTTTATTTAGCTGTCTTCTTGGGGGTTAATGTATCCACTTCATAACCACTACGAAACAGGAATATGGCCCAGTCTCTATTCAACTTTTTAACTCCTCCAAAACCGGTAGCTTGATCAATCCATGATGAAAAATTAAAGTTTCACTACCTTTTGTCCTATCTTGAACATTATCTGACATCTTGCATAGGCTCCTAAATAAGAGGAATGGAAGGTCCAAAGGATACTTACAAGTGAAATGTAGAAAGAGTCTCACATGATACTGATAAATCATATGGAAACTCCCTTCACGTGTGAGGTATTTCTGAATTACCAGTAGGATTTTGGAGTAGTTTTCTTTAAGGCATCTCCTTGGGAGCCCAAACATCACATCCACTCCAATATGCACAACATTCATGAACTCATCACAGTTCTGTAATTTGAATTTAGTGGCTTTAAACCATTCTTCCCTTATCCTTGGAATCTATGTATCTTGGGATATTATTTCAGGGGACATCACGAAACTCAACACACCCGCCTTCGATGCAGTTCCAACAAAATTCACTGCAAATTCCATTGAAACTTGAGCATGATAACTTTGAAGCCTCTATAAGAACCTTTTGCAACCATCACTGGTGAAGGCTACTGCAAAACTGGGACCCTCATTGACCAATTTCAAATCTCTTAGCTCATACCTGACCACTCAGCCCCCTTTATTAGTCTTTTATGCATGGCCATCTCTCTTAACACAATGTTGGCTTCCCTGATAGTATGACACCTACAAAGAAGAAATTTGCATAGCAAGGAGCTTATAAAAAAAGCTGGAGATTTCTAAAGATGATGAAAACAACTATAATCAGAGGTAAGAGGGAAAGATGACAAACAAAAACTCTCAAGGATAAATTTAAAAGGTAAGTTTTGAATATGAGGGGGGTGAAGACAAATAAGAGAGGTTAAGTGAAATGATTAAATGAAAAATGATGATCACACATGTTGCATGACTACATATAACTAATCATGTGACTTCAGATTGAACCCTAACCACTTAAAACTCAAAACCTCACCCTTTTCTTTACTGATGCAAAAAACATAAGTTTGTAGCACTTTCTGTTATAAATCTGGTAGATTCGCTATGAAATGGTTAGGTGAGTCCATAGAAAAAAAAATAAAAAAATCCCATTTATTTTGTTACGAACTCAAGAAAAAATAGAGAGGTGGCTAAAAGCTAATTTTAAACCAATGCATGGAGAGTTTTGATGGATTTTTATGGATTTCACCATGATGACATGACATGTGGGACTCTAACAACTTAGGATTATGACCAATTCAAAAAAATTTATCAATTTCATGAATTAATTTACCAAGACAATAAAACCTATGCTAAATGACCTTCCTAATAAAAAAATGATATTTTATTGGTGATAACAGTGGCTCCACTGGGGATGATGTGCCTCTGTAGTACAACAAAGATCTTCTAGTTTGAGTGCCTTTCTTGAAAAACTGAAATTTTATAAAATTGATGAATACTGCGCCAAGCTCTTATGGCCTTCTCCTTGGGCTGAAGATTGATCATGAACTCATTTTTATTTGCAAAACATCGTAACAGAAAATTAAATATGTACAAAGTAATGTAATTCATCAAAAGAAACTAGGAGGTGTAGTGTTTTAGAAACCTGCCATTGACATGTCCTCCTCTACACAGCTATCCATCCATCTCCTGAAGAAGAAATGTGTTGTTGCCATGGTGTGCAACTATAAAAAATGGCCCCTTCCAGATGTTCGCAAACTTTCCATGCTTCTCCTTTTCCTCAATTATGCCTTCCCATTTCAGAACTACATCTTAGATCTTGAAGTTTTCTTCCTTAGTTTTTCTGTCAAAATTATTCTTTACTATGTTTGTTATTTTTTATGATTGTCATACAATTATTCTCTTTTCTCCTACAGAGCTATGATATAGTTTATCCTCCTTTGGATGGCATTAGGTTCTTCTTCAAGCCCTTGTAGCAGCTTGATTACCGAAACACCCAAATAAGTTGGGAAAATTTCTTCAGCTCCATATACTATTTCATAAGGAGATGTACCTATGGATCTCTTAGTACAAACTCTATCAGCCCACACAGAAAAATTTAGTTTCAAATTCCATGATATTTTATTTTCTTGCAACACCTTTTTGATGACCCTGACTATGCTTTTATTAGATGATTCAACTAAGCCATTACCTTGAGGGTAATAAGTTGTGGAATCACCAAGTGTGATATGATATTCATAATGACAAAAACTAATGAAATTTTTGGATTTGAACGCTTGTGTATTATCAGTAATAATCTTCATAGGATAGCCAAACCTGGACAAATTTTTTTCTCCAAAATGAATGATGACTAAGTCAGTAGCTTTTCTTGTAGGGACTTCTTCAATCCAATTGGTGAAATAATCAGTGGTTGTTAGAATCCAGAGATGTTGTCCTTACGATGCAAGATGTATTTTTCCAATGAAATCAAATCCTAATTGTTGGAAAGGAGCTTCAACATATATTGGTTTCAGTGGTAAAGGAGTCAGCTTATTCTTTCCATAAAAAATTTGACATTCATGGCATGCAACAATCTTCTTCTAGATGTATTTAAACATGGAAGGCCAATAATATCTTGCTTTGAGTATCTTTTTTTCCATGACCTTCCAATAATGGTGTCCTCCACAATCTCCCGTATGAAATTCTTCAATGACCTTTTCAGCCCCTTCTTCTAACAAGAAATTGAGAATAATACCACCAGTGTCCCTCCAATACAAGCTTTTGTTCAAAATGCACTATCTCAAAGATTTCAGCTTCACAAACCTTGACTTGGACTCTTGGAGTGGGGCCCCATGAACGTAATTTTGGATGTATTTTTGTAATATTTTGAGTAGTTTATTCATGCGCACCACAAGTTAAGGGACTTTGGTGTGGTTCAATGTACCTCATGCATTATAATGGGAAAAAAGGGTAGATCTAGGGGTTGCAAACCATGGTTTGCAGACCCTAGTATAGCACAGGCTAAATATATAAATAAGAGTCTAGGATGAGTAAAATAGTCAATTTTTGGTAATATTATGGTACCTTGTTCATGGTAGATCTACTTTGAGGATTTTATGCAAATTTGTCTGGGTAAGGGATCCGGATGGCTTTGTGCGTGGTGTTAGTATGAATCTTTTGTCGAAGTATACGAAAAAATACCACTTTAGCTACGCATAACTTATAGCCCTAACATCAAATATGGCTGCCAATATCTTCAAATTTGCAGTTAGTTGATCAAGACAAGTGCTACACAAAACTAGATCTATGCATAGAGAGACATTAAGCAGTAAAAATAAGGTTTTTCTCCATACATTCAATAGATAAGACAAGAATAATATTTTTTGAAAGAATTTTTTGTATTAAGGGCACCTGGGAGGAAAACAGGAAGGTGTTTCCAATTCTCCTCAATGGGATGGGTTCTTGGAAGTCCTCAGCACTTCAGATCTAGCATTTCTCTCTCTTGTTGGTGTAGAAAACCCAGACAAAGATAGAACTCAAAGGGAGCTCACACAGCAAACAATGGAAAATATGACAATGATAATGGCTTAAATTCAGACCAAGAGTATATATCTAGAGTGATCTAATAGGCAACAAAAGGTGACGAATGATAGGAAAAACCCTCCTATTCATAACAAAATATTGGGTCATTCTAGATCTTGGTGCATGATTAAAATAACATTAACCAAATCTAGATCCACCTTTTATGGAATATTTTATTATATTTGTTGGAGGGAAAAAGTATTTGACTTGGGTCAAATCCCTTTATTTGTGAATAATAAATAAATGAATGATTTATTTATCATTTTAAGGAAGTGGTTGAAAGATAATCAAATAAATAATGATTTATTTAATTATTTATGGGTGATTTAGTCATATTTAACAAGGAATATTATTTAAATAAGATTTAAATAATTATTCCTAGAAAATAATAAGACAAGTAAAGATTTATCTAATTAATTTCTTTGTTTTGGGTTAAACATGACTAGGAATAATAATTAAATTATTGTTTAATTGATTATTCCTTGAGGAAAATCAAACAAATATAGGTTTTTTTAATATTTCCTTTTGGGGTTTCCTGTTTAGACCATAAACAACCTAATAAATGTGTTTTATTAAGTTATTTCACATAGTGAAAGCAATTTTACTTAGGGTAAAATTGGTCTTACATGGTGTACTTGGGTCCATATAATGATAATAGGTTAGATGACCAAAAAATGGTGTAACATATTGCCCCCCAGCGTGTGAGTGTTAGGAGCAAATCGTATGACCGAAGTACGTTGTAAGAACTCAATCACCAGACATCAAGAGGGAAGTCAGAGAGAGAAATGTAAGGTAGACTAGTGTGCTGAAGAACTAGACCCTGAGGAGACGAGACTCGCAGGTGCAACAAGTCTCTTTTTATGAGAGGGTACCTATGCTAAAGGCGGCGGGGGAGGCATACCTATGCCCGTCGAGACAAAGTACAAAAGAATAGTGTGTCCAGTAAACAAGGGACCGAACCATAAAGTACAACCGGCATAAACATGAGCCGGATAAAAATACAATGAGGGATCTCACATACATGCTGTGCCTGGGATAACAGCCAGGACTTATACAATAATATATGAGTACATGAGATAAAAATACAACCCAAATGCCCCCAATGAGCGGGGAAGGGCTCACAAAATCTGACTGATACATGCAAATCAAAGAGGCGTTGCAAGCGGCTAAGGCCGACATCATCAAATATATGGAGCTGCATCAAAGGCTGCAATGAATAGGTCATCCAGGTATGTGGGGGGATACCTGTAGGGCCACCCCCTCATGAGGGCTGAGACATCTCACACACACCCAGGCATCACCAATAGCTGCTGCTGCATCACTGGACCATCAAGCATACCGATCTCGATCATGCTGAAAGGAGCTGGAGTGGAGAAACAATCAAGTCAAAGGGAAATGAGAGATCCCTTTTTCCTGATCCAAGGCACCGAACAAGATTGGAAGCTGGAACCAAGGTACACCACCCTCTAGACCTGTCTTCTGGAATGAAGGAGGTCCGCCATAGGTGAGGTAATGAGAGATCCTCAACTAAGGCACGAGAGAAAATAGTAGCGCGACGGACAGACTAATACTAATGATAATGATGGAATGAAGGGGAATGAGTAGCGAATGGACGACTTCCCTTGCTAGAGCATAAAGGGCATGAATGACATGGCAACGAATGACACAGTATCATAAGGGATAGGGGATAGTGGGACTAAAGGTCATAATGTGCGACACAAGAGAGCGACCAAGCAATGAAGGAGGGAGGACTATAGCGGGGTACAAAGGGACTCGGGATAGACTCCATGAATGCGATGATGACTCAACTTGGATGCTCTAAACAAAGGCGACTCGATGGTGCTGCCACACAGTAAAGGTCCCATGGGGGACCATGAAAACATGAGTACAAGATGGTAGCTCATGACGAAAATCGACACGAACAACGACAAGTATGGAGGCAAAGTGGTGCCCCAAGTACAAGTGTTGTAAGTGAGGAAATTCGATTTTGGGGGGAGGTGAAGTGACCCATCTTGGACAAAATGTGTCCTGGTGAAGTATCAAATCACAAAAAACTAATAGATACCCATTTGAGGGCTCGGTGAGAGCTTTCCAACGGTGTAGACGGTTTGTCAAACGGAGCTACGGTATGGTCGCAGCAGGCGAAAGAAGAAACAAGGGTTCTCTTTTAATAAGGCAGTTTTCCCTCCAAATCCACTCATTTTCTAGTGTTGCTGTGGTGAATGTAGAGAGGAGAGAAGGCCCTAAATCTTGCGGCGAACGTAGCGGACAAACCGACCGTTGGAATCGAGATCCGTCAGTTGCAGGTAAGAGGCCTAACCTTACTCTTTCATTTTGATGGATTGAAAGTTCAGATTAGGGCCCAAAATCTCAGGAACAGACCCTCTTTCACCTCTACGGCTGGGTTGCACTTTTTGGGCCAAAAACCGCGACCTGGGAGGCAGGTTTTGAGCCAAAAACTGTGACCTGTCCCAGGATTGGGCAAAAAAGTGCGACCTGGAGGATGAATGAGATTTCAGTGTTGTTTTAGGGCTGAGATTTGGGTTTTTATGATTGGTTACAGTGTTTCCTATCTGTATACTGACAAAGATGATGTGTTTGTTCAGATATGGCAGATATACGGGTCAACTGGAGAGAGAGAGACCTAGGTACATTATGGTCAGAGATCCAGGCAGAGCAGGGTGTCCGTCGTGTATTGGCCAGATTTGGGGTTCTAAAGTTTTTGGAGAACCCTTTGATGAGAGCAGGGGAGCCCTTGTTGGCCCAGATTGTCAGTTATTGGGATCCAGATCATGAGGTCTTTGTAGTGCAGGGGCACAGGATCGAATTGACAGTCCAGGATCTATATTTCTTGACTGGTCTCCCACCACTTGGGATGGTGGGAAATACGCAGCCAGTGTTACCGCGGGGGCGGAACATCATGGAGTTTGTGGAGCGACATTGTCGACCGGGTCTCCAAGTCAAAGGGACTCGGATACCGATCGGGGACCTAGAGAGATTAGAGACCCGTGCAGTGGCCGCAGCGGTGCTGCGGATCCTGGGCAACCAGGCGCTCCATCACATCACTGGGGGGCAGATGATGATTGTGGAGAGTGTGTTGAGTGGGACCTACTATGGGTGGGCCTAAATGATGTTGGTGTCGTTAAAATGACAGTTTTCGCTTTGCAATCGGCAAGTGAACCATGATTGCTCGTATGGGACTATATTGTGCTCCTTATTTTTTGAGAAGATTTCGACCTTACGACCTTGTATACAGCTCCTAGATGGGGGCCCGAGAGAGCCTAGGATGCGCCGATGGGGGTGACTACTGTGCAGAGGAGGAGGAGGGGCGGTGGGACGGGTGTTTCGACCTGAGTTCTTTGCCCATTGGGATCAGATGCCGTTATACATAGACGACTATCCCTATAGTGGGATGCGTTATTGTGGGGATCCATACCTACCACTTCCACCTGGTCGAGTATGGGGACCCGATGGTAAGTGACAAGTGAATACTCTTTTTTGGGAATGTTAAAGTTATTGAATACTAAATAGGGTACTGATTCATGTACTTTTGGTATGCAGATGTAGCTCCGGTAAAACCGGCTGGATATATGGGACGACCGGCAGCATCAGGAGCTGCGGGCCCGAGTGGATTGAGAGCGGTGCATAATGAGGATGTAACCGCCCTCCTGGAGGACATCCGCCGTAGATGAGAGAGGTTGCTGACCAGAGTTTCAGAGCGCGGGTGGAAAGACTTAGACGACCAGTACATAAAGCCATGTATTGGTCTACCCTCGGAATGGCGAGGTGTCATGCGGCGCATGGCGATGGCCGGTTAGGGGATACGTGATCTACAGGCTGCAGGAGCAGATCCATTAGCTCGGGATCCGCCAGAGAGTGATTAGGTGTGGGACAGGTGGTGCCCCCTAATGTGTATGTAGGGACAGGTGGTGCTCCCAGTTTTGAGTTTTTTGTAACATGCTATGGGCATGTCATATGTATTAGAGTAGATGGACTCTAAACACATGTTTTGCGACACATATTATGGATATGCATCTTTTTAATGATTATGTATTTTATGGTCTTGTATAAAATGCGTGTGATAAATGCCAATCTAGAACATGGTTTGCAATGCTATCTACATAGTGATTTTTTTCTCGAGGTACATGGTTGAAAGTTATGGTTTCGAATTCACATATCAAGAGTTCCACTCGTAAATATCGTCTAAACAACACAGGATTATGCACACGAGAGACACCATTTAGTTGCATGACAAGAAGTATGGAATCCAAACGAACATGCAGATGGAGAATGCGATGAGAGAGGGCATCTACTAAAAGACCACGCATTGCATCATATTTGGTCTGGTTATTGGTGGCAGGACCAATGCAGACCCCGTTCGAGAGAACAAGGGTAGGCAAGGGGGTGAAAATGGCCCAACCTACTGAGGCTAGATTCTGGGAGTAACGACTTGCACCATCGGCGTAACCGATATGGGGTGTGGACGGGAGGTCCTGCGGAATGGTGTTACAAGACAAAAAATGGGAGGAGGAGGAACAATGGCGGCAATGTGAGTGTATAGAAGACATCGAGCGGCAACTGTGGGATGGAGTGCAATGGGCAGGATGGCTATGACTCATATACGAACTAGATGGTGGTATATGAGGGCTATAGGAGGTATGGCTAGGACTCGGGCTGCGGAGGTCAACATAGATACGGGTGGTGTTATCCCGTTTGTGGGTGGGAAGAATGGGGTCATGGGTGGAGAAGGCTTCCAAGAGGGCATCTCGATGAGTGGAAGGGAGACCACAGGACGCGACAAAGCTATCGGAATCATCTGTATAGGAAGAAAGGCTCACATACGGATCGTCACGGGGAATGACAGAAGAACAGATAAACAAATGGTCAAATGATGTTGAGCCCAGGGTGGTCGCTGAAGGAGGAGCGAGCAAAGCAACAGGGGAGGATTAAAAGGGAATGTTCTCTAAGGGTCTCACAGAGGCTGATAGGTAGAGAATGGTGGGATTAGACTCCGTCATATGGACATCAGGGGGGGGATGTCAATGGGAGCGGGGAGAGCCTCAAGCTGACCTGAAGCATACTGTGCAAGTATGGGAGAGGCAAACTGATTTTGTTCAACCTCATACTCTCGAACCACCTCCAAAGAGGCGTGGTAATGCGTCAAGTGAGGAAAATGGTGGGAGTAATGGCCATGGACACCACACAAAGCACAGGGTTTGTTGGTGCGAATAATATTTGGGTTCTTAGTTATGGACGAGGATGAAATAGAGGGATTAGGGACCGTAGACTCAGGGAACGCGACTTTAACCATGGGTTGAATACGGGGCAATTCAAGACAAGTATGGGCGGTGTGACCGACAACATCACACAAGGCGCAAGGCTTTCCAGGCGGAGGAGGAGCTCGGTCAGTCGGGGTGGCCTTGTCTTTGGATGCCCCCTTGCGAGCTTTTTCTTTCTTCTCGGGAGCCGTTACGACAGGAGAAGGGTCCTGTGGAGGTGCTGGGGCCATTGTGGTAATGGAGGAGGCGAGGGGGACCAGTTGAACCAGTGTCAAAGCGAGGTAGGGTTTGGGGTGACCAGGGGGGGTAGCGGCTGGAGGGTCAAGGTACCAGACGGGTATGCCCAGGGTCAGGTTGGGGAGAGAGAGGGTGGCCATGATGGGGACCGTATAGACTCCGGGAGGGGGAGCGAGGAAAGGTATCTGCCCTGCGGGGTAATGACCAGCGGGGACGGCTTCGAGATGGTTGAGGCCGGGGGGAACCGACCCAGGAGGGTAGAAGGGCTCATGGGTACCAGCTGTGGAAGAGGGGCCAGAAGGAGGGGATCTGGCTGGCGAAGATGAATGGCTAGGAGAGGGTTGCGGTGGGTGAGGTTGAGGTTGAGGTTGCTGACTAGCCGAAGCGACTCGCTTAAGGGCAGCCCGAGACGATTGCATCATGCAAACATTCGATAAGCTGGGATCAGAGATAGGAGGAGGAGGAAGACCAGGGAAAGTTCCAAGAAAAGAGGAGTCTTTGTAGACGCCGGGAGAGACACTTGTCAAGGAATCGACGGTTTGCTTATTGGCTACAGAAGAGATGGTCGTCTCAGGGGAGGTCTGAGACTTTGGCTCATCATAAGCCAACTGGTCGATGGTGACTATCTTTCCATTGTGAGGAAAATACATCTTGCGAAAAACCGCGGATGGGACAGCAGATATGGCATAGGTGTAGCTTCACCCCAACAGAATGTTGTAATCTAGAGGGGCGTCGATGACTTCGATGTCAACGCAAACCATCTTGCCCACAAGGGTGATAGGACAATTACGGAAAAGGCCAATGGGCTGGGAGGTGTGGTCGTCCCACGCTCGAAGGGTGATCGTGGAAGGGGCCAACTCAGGAGATCCAAGTTGCTTCCAAACCGAAGCGGACATCACACAGGTGGATGCCCCCTCATCAATTATACACCGAGAAACGTTAGCGTTTCGGATTTTCACTGGGATTTGGAAGGCGACGGAAGCAGGAAGAGGGGGATGTTCTGATTGATGGGCGTCGAAAACAATCATTTGGTCATCAGCAGGATCGACAGCGCCCATGGCAGATAGCAAAGCCTTCTTTTGGGAAGGGCACAACTGGAGGAGTTCCAATGTGGAAATGGCAGCAGGAGACTGCGCCAGATCATCTACTATGCTATATGAATGAGCACCTCGACCAGAAGCAGCATTTCGGTGTAATGGTCCCTTAGGAATCTTGGTAGGAGCCTCAACTTTGGGTTGAGGGATATGTAAGGGACCATTGGATGTTGAAAGAGGCTCTGTAGAACCTGAAGAAGGGGACTCAGGGGTAGACTAAGCGGAAGGCTTGGGGTACTGGCGAGACCGAGTTTGAAGATTAAGGTCGACGGTTAGAGATGGATCAGAGTTCATCATGAGGATATGGTAATTGGAGGAACCAGAAGGGAAAGGTTGAGTGGCAACCTGTCCGTCAGGTGGTTGGGTAGCCACGAATCCTTGCTGGGGGAAAGGATCGGTAAACACAGCCGGTTGAGTAGAGGCCACATTAGGGGGGGTATGAGGGGAGGCATGTTGTCCTCACAAAGTGGCTTGAGACTCCCACATTTTCCGCATCTGTGGTAGAAGGGGAAAATCGTGAGTGTAATGACCGTAAACATTGCAACACGAACAAGGCTTATTTATGCGAATAGGCCTGTCGGGCTTGGGCTGACTACCCTGTTGCTGGTTAGTAGTGTTAGGGTCAGTACCTTCAGGATTGGGTCCACGAGTACCAGGGGAAGATTGATTTTTATTGCCTTTCTGCCTTCTTTGAGAGGAAGGGGGATTAGTCACACCCTGTTGTGCAAATACTTACCCTGGAGGGGGCTGTAGGTGCTGTTGCTGGGGTTGAGAAGGCAAGGGGGGTGGAAGTGCAAATGCTGGAGGATCTGGAACACCAGGCTGTGGATAAGGAAAATGGTTAGGTTGGGAAACGTTGAGGTAAGTAGGAGGTGGGGCAAAAGGAGAAGGCATGTCGTATCCTGGATACATGCTACCTAGAGGGGGAAAAGTGCTAGAGGTGCTGGCCCCTCCCGGAGGGAGACCATAGCCCATAGGAGGTTAGGCATACGGATGAGAAAGGGCTCCAATGATACCGTCGGCGGAATGAGATGCCCCCGGGGCATTAGTGCCACCAGGCCTAGGGAGGTCAGGAAGGACGATATAAACATAACCAAACTGAGCGTAGATCAGGTCATATTTCAAGGCTATTTGGAGGGTGACTTCTTCGGTTTGAGGGAAATGGGAGGCGACATCTTTGCCGATGGGAGGTAAGAGAGTGCAAAGGAACCAGTCCATGTAAACCCGATCTTCGAAGGTGGGAGCTCGACATAAGCTTCGTCTTCTCTGCCAGTCCTAGACATGAGTGGAAAGGCGGGTCGAAGAGGATTGATGGCAAGAAGTCAAAAGCTCTGTACCAGTGTCGTATCAGAGAGGGAGCTAGAAATAAGATAAAAAAGCTTGGGCAATGGTCGCAAAGGTGGTATGGGAAGAGGTGGTCTGATCAACATACCATTTAGAAGCTTTGCCTGTAAGCGTGCATTGGAACAACCGAAGACAGATGGAATCATCGGTGATGGAATTGGAGGAACACCACATGTGGAAAGATCGGACATGGTTGGTTGGATGTTCTCCAGCAAGGCCTGCGAACTTGGGGATGTCGGAGGGGAGCTTGGTTGGCATAGTAGGCCAACCAACATCGTGGGAGATAGGGTCATTGATCAACTGATTGAAATCGGGGAGGCTGAGGCCTGCCATGTAAGGGAGCAAGGATGCAGCCGAGGTAGTTCCCGTGGCGGTTCCGCTAGTAGTAGTCTCGGCATTAGGGCTAGGATTCCCGCTAGCGTTAGGCCCTGGAACAGACATAGTGAAGGTGACAGGCGGAGAACCAGAAGTAAAATGAGAACCCAATGAATCAGAAGAGGAGTTAGAGTGCGGACTCGGAGGAGGACTAACTCAACGACGGCGGGATGGAGTAGGTCGACCGACCGGAAACTGAGGGTGAAGTCCAAGAAGTCTCTGGGAGGTGCGCCTTGGGGGCGCAATGATGTCAACACAAACAGGGCACAAGGGGAAGAAGAACGACCAACAAGGGCAGGGAGGTGCATAATCAAGTGATTACAATGTCGAAACAAGGGAAGAAAAGGTGCAGTGTCAATTGATTTTACAATGTTTTAAAGTCTTTGCCTGGTGATGTGAACCAGGTTCTTCTTCGCTTAGGGTGAGTGTGTGGCGTGCGTTAATTTTAATTTTTAAACCCTGAAGTTTTGAGAGCAAAAGAAAAGGTGTGCTGCGTAACTGAAAATAAATCTGCAGAGAACAGTATATAATGCTGAAAGAACAGAACATTAACAGCTAACAATGCATCGATCTAACCCAAAAAGGCGGGTCTCTCAAGACTAGTCAAAAAGAGGGAAAAAATCTAGTCAAAATACACTAAAAAGAGGCCAATAGATCTAAGTTCGGGAAGGACAGGGATCTAAAGGAGAAATCTGCTGAAAAGAGGTGCAGAACACAGCCAAGAGGCAGAGGCAAGGTGGCTGCAAAAAAGTGGGAAATCAGCAAAAGGTAGAAGGGACAAGGAGGAGGCCCTAAAGGTAGATCCAAACAAAGCTTCAAGAGGTGATTTGAAAGGGAGAAGAGCTAATTAAAAGGGATCTGAAAAGGAGGTAGCAGATCTGAAAAAAGGGAAGGCTGAAACTCTGAAAAATCAGACACCTGAAACAGCTAAAACTCTTCCACCGAAAGTGGAGGGTACTGAAGCCCTAGGGGATATGTTCCCACTTAGATGAGTAAAACATATCAGAAACAAGTCTAAACGGGCTGAGACAGAGGCTGGAAAACCCTGACAGAAGCTTCAGAAAAACCCAGAAAAATAGCAGAAAAACTGGCAGGTCGCATGTTCTGACCTGTTTTCTGTGCAGGTCACAGATAATGGGCTGAAAAGTGCGACTTGGAGTCCAGGTCACAGTTTTTGGGCTGAAAAGTGCGACCTCAAGCTCCGGGTGTCCTGGCGGCAGATTTCCGAAAAAGTTGTCGTCTCAGTTGCGGCTGATGTCTGTCACCTGCGCAATAGGGCCAGAAACACGCGGAAGTTAGAAATTTTAATGTTTTATGGTTTTAGAGGTGAAAAACAACATAAAAATAGGAAAAAAAATCTGAAAAGAAACCCTAGGGTCTGAAGTATCTGAATATGTAGGAATATGAAAAACGACAGCGGTCGTAATTGAAAACCCGTGTGGAGTCGCCAGTTGTTAGTATGAATCTTTTGTCGAAGTGTACGAAAGAAACCCACTTTAGCTACACATAACTTATAGCCCTAACATCAAATATGGCTGCCAATATATTCAGATCTGCAGTTAGTTGATCAAGAAAAGTGCTGCAAAAAACCAGATCTATGCATAGAGAGACATTAAGCAGTAAAAATAAGGTTTTTCTCCATACATCCAATAGACAAGACAAGAACAATATTTTTTGAAAGAATTTTTTGTATTAAGGGCACCTGGGAGGAAAAAAAGAAGGTGTTTCCAATTCTCCTCAATGGGATGGGTTCTTGGAAGTCCTCAGCACTTCAGATCTAGCATTTCTCTCTCTTGTTGGTGTAGAAAACCCAGAAAAATATAGAACTCAAAGGGAGCTCACACAGCAAACAATGGAAAATATGAAAATGATAATGGCTCAAAGTTAGACCAAGAGTATAGATCCAGAGTGATCTAATAGGCAACAAAAGGTGACGAATGATAGGAAAAACCCTCCTATTTATAACAAAATATTGGGTCATTCTAGGTCTTGGTGCATGATTAAAATAGAATTAACCAAATCTAGATCCACCTTTTATGGAATATTTTATTATATTTGTTGGAGGGAAAAGGTATTTGACTTGGGTTAAATCCCTTTATTTGTGAATAATAAATAAAGAAATGATTTATTTATCATTTTAAGGAAGTGGTTGAAGGATAATCAAATAAATAATGATTTATTTAATTATTTATGGGTGATTTAGTCATATTTAACAAGGAATAAGATTTAAATAATTATTCCTAGAAAATAATAAGACAAATAAAGATTTATCTAATTAATTTCTTTGTTTTGGGTTAAACATGACCAGGAATAATAATTAAGTTATTGTTTAATTGATTATTCCTTGAGGAAAATCAAACAAATATAGGTTTGTTTAATATTTCCTTTTGGGGTTTCCTATTTAGACCATAAACAACCTAATAAATGTGTTTTATTAAGTTATTTCACATAGTGGAAGAAATTTTACTTACGTTAAAATTGGTCTTACATGGTGTACTTGGGTCCATCTAATGATAGTAGGTTAGATGACCAAAAAATGGTGTAACATGTGGAGACCATAATTCATGTTGTGTGCAAACCCCACTGCTATGTGCACGAGTATGTGAAAGAGTATGTAAGAATAACCTGAAGTATTAATGAATTGAAGGACATTTTGCTGATGTTAAATGTCGCTGTGATATGTTATGAGGTGCGTTGCATGTTATTTCCCTGTTGTTTCTGTGATATTGATCATTGTTGGTTAATGGATTGTGCACATGTATTATATACTTAAAGGAATGATAAATGAATAGATCTGGTCATATTAGGTTATATTTCTCTGGTTAATTGATCATATTATGAGTTACGGGCTGCGTGCAAGTCATTCTATTAATTTGTACTATTAAGGGTTTCTGGTTAGGGCTTTCTCTGTGCAGAACTATTTGAGATCGAAAGGTACCCACATCATTAAAAAATCTCTCTCTCTGGGTGCAAAAACCTAGTTCCAGCACCCTCCCATACTAATTCAGGTGAGACCTTGACCTGCGCAAGAAGGTAATTGTCAAAAGGGCCTCTACTACAGGTATTTTCTGGTTAAACTCGAATCTGAACCTAGCTCAAGACCCCTCAAACTAACAAATGGTTTGATTGCTAGTACTAGGAGTATTTAGAGAGAGAGAGCAGGTGATGAGTCAAGGTTTCTGACACCCGAAAAAATATGAATTTGATGAGTGGTTTGAAAAGCATATCCAAGAGTTTGCCATAAAAGAAAACATAAGTAAGTATATCTTCACAAAGGTGCATGAGATCTCCTTCGTGACCTTTGTGAATGAGTTGCAGTAGTTGTTATCAAGATTAGCGGAGTTCTAGACTTGTTGGAAGAATGATATGTTTATGCAGTGGACCTCGGAATTGATGCAACAGTTGGAGAAGACTGATAAAACAATCACCTAGAATGTAGATCACTGGGTTGATAGTATCTTGCATGGATTTGTGATGATTTTTGTGGTAGATCAGTTTGTATCGTACTCTGATGCTGAAAGAATATTTGTCAAGGGTTTGAGAGGTAAATCCTTGCGAACATTTCTTTGTTGATTAAGATGATATTGAGCGAAAAAGGTGTTCTGTTAAGCCACACCGAGTGAATGAACTACAAACATATTGAAAGCACCACGCACAGAGGGAAATATTATCGGGTCAATAATAAAGGGGAAAGAGCTACATACAGTCCTCCGAGGGATTCTTGGGATCTAGAAGAAGCTGAGGCTACGCACGTTGTAGGTAGTTTCCCTACTATGCCATACTCAAATTCATGTAGGAATCAGACATCTCCTACCCCGCTGCCACCCCCACCTGTAGACGATAGGGCTGCACACATGAAGCCACCTGCCTTTAGGGGTGTGGGGGATGAGGACATGGATCAGTTTTGGTTCGTAGCGGATGTAGTATGGACTGAACAGAATCTTAATATTGATGTTGTGAAAAGAGAGCAGATGGCCATGTCTTTTGAATTTCGCGCGCTAGACTGGTTTATGGGATATATGAAACAAAACGCTGCTCCTACCCTCGATGATATAAAGAAGGAACCAAAGTAGTAGAATTCACCCAAGCACGGGAATTAAAACAAGTGGCAGTTGCATAACGAGCTGAGCTAGAGCACTTAATCGATCGGTTGTGTAGAGAAGTGCCTGAAATATTCCCGCCTCTGCTACACCCCAGACAGGAGTTGAAGGATTGGTTGCTACCTTGAAGGCTTCCAGGTCCGAAGTCCAGATAGTTAAAGAAGATTCCAAGCAATAGGTTGATGTGTTGCAGGTGAAGCTGCAGCCTGAGACTCCTCCGGAGGTGCGAGCCCAGCGAGTTGCATTACTTAAGGTAGCCACCAGAAGTATTTATATCAACATCGCCAAAGGTTCTGAATTGCTAGAAATTTCTATGGAGTTACGGTCATTAGTGTAGCGATACCTGCTTCTCTGGCAATTCACTCAGGAGCTGCGCCATAAGGAGTAGGCATTTGATCATTTGGAGGTAACCATGCACACCCTAGTTGCAATCCAGTGAATGGCATGCCTTCACACTAGTCATGCTCTTAGAGATGAAATTGAGGGGCTTTGTTAGAAAAATCAAGTTCTCAGCGACCATTTGAAGCCCTGGGCAGATCAATCGATGAAACTTTCATAGGACCTCGACGCTACGGTTAAAACATTGAATTAGACATTGGACAACGTTACTTTGGCTAATAAGGGACCGAATTCACAAAATTTGGTCAATATCATGTAGAATGTAGATGTGCAGAGTCAAGGTGTCCTAACACCATTTTCAACTTCCCTTGAACAACTCCAAAGCAAGATGAAGACCCAATTGCTGTTGTGACTTGGGATGAGTAACCATATTGTGTTGGGGGCCTGTTGGAGCGAGGCCCCCTAAATACAATTTTGGATGTAATTTTGTAATATTTTGAGTATTTTAGTTGTGCACAGCACAAGTTAAGGGACTTTGGGGCAGTTCAAAATCCCTCATGCATTGTAATCGGAAAAAAGGGTAGGTATAGGGGTCACAAACCATGGTTTGCGGACCCTATTATAGCATAGGATAAATATATAAATAAGAGTCTAGGATGAGTCAAAGGGTCTGCTTTTGATAAGATTATGGTACGTTGTTCATGGTAGATATTCTTTGAGAATTTTGTGCGAATTTTTCTGGGTAAGGGATCTTGTTGGCTGTGTGCGCGTAGACCCTAAGTCCTGCTATGTGCGAACCCTACTAGTTGTGTGCGTAGGTATGTGAAAGAGTCTGTAAGAAGAATATGAAGTATTAATTAATTGAGGGACATTTCGTTGATATTAAATATCTCTGTGATATGTTATGAGTGGTGTTGCATGTTATTTCCATATTATTTATGTGATATTGAATACTATTAGTTAATGGATTGCGCACATGTATTGGATGCTTAAAGGAATGATGAATGAATATATCTAGTGATATTGGGTTATATAGATTTGGTTAATTTATTATCTTATGAGTTACGAGTTGCGCGCAAGGCATTCTGTTAAGTTATACTGTTAAGGGTTTATGGTTAGGGATTTCTCTACGCATACCTATTTGAGATCGAAAGGTACCCACATCATTAAAAAATATCTTTCTCTGGGTGTGGAAACCTGGTTCCACTACCCTTCCATATTACTTTAGGTGAGACCATGACTTTCACAAGCAGGTCATTGCCGAAAGGGCGAGTAATATAGGGGTTTTTGGTTAAACTTGAATCTGAACCTGGGTAAAGACCCCTCAAACCAACATGGACTTAGTCAATTGAGGGGGGGATTTATGATGATGTAGAACAAAAATCACATCTTTTTACCATTCAGACAAAGTGAATTTCTCTTCAATAGGAACCAATTCTTCCTCTTTTACCACTTCTGAAATTTTTGTAGTGAAATTCATGTCTAGGCATTCAAAATTTGACTGTTCCATCCGTTTTTCTAGCCCTTGACCCTTCACCAACTTTGTAAGCTTAATTTCTATATCATATTCTAGTAAAGTGGTGATCCTCTTACCTCTTTTTCCATTAGGATCAACTTGGGTCAGAATGTGTTTCACCACAGTGTTAGGCACAAATGCTATAATATGAGAATGCAGAATGTAAATTTTGAAATCTTTCAGAGCCTTTAATAAAGCATATGTCTGTTTATCCATGATATTATAATTCAATTCAAATTTTTCAAGAGTCCTACAAAAAATATAAATAGGCTTCTCACCACCTTGTTGTCTTTTCTGCAATAGCACTCCAACAATTGTGTGTTCAGAAGCGAAGGTAAAAACTAGAAAATCACTTGAAAAGTCATGACTTACGAGCATTAGGGCTTGAGTGAGAGCATTATTTATGTCTTCAAATTATTCCTTTGCTTCTACTTTCCACTCAACACCAAATTACTTCATTAAAATATTAGTAATGTGTTTGATAATCTCAGCAAAATTAGGCCCATAAACCTTCTAACAAAATTTACCTTTTCAAGAAAGGATTGAATCTCCTTCCTATTCCTTGTCAAGTCAATTTTCTAAATGGAACTGACTCTAATCGGATAAATTCTTATTCCTTAATTTGATATAATATGTCCTAACAATTTCCCAATAGTCAAATCAAAGACACTTTCGGTAGGATTGAGAGATATACCAAATTTTCTGCATTTCTGCAGAATTTTCTCCAAGTGCTTAAGGTGCTCTTCCTCCTTTTAAAATACAGTGATTTAATCCAAATAGACCACCACTGATTTATCTTTCTCCTCAGAAAATTCAATATCCATCACCCATTTTAAATTTTCCCATGCATTCATGAGACCAAAAGGCATTTTGGCATACATGAACGTTCCCCATGGCATAGTAAAGGAAGTTTCTCTTGATCCTCTGGATGTACTAGTATTTTTTTGTAACCTGAGACACCATCAAGAATATACATTCTTTGAGAGCCAAAATATTTTGCAGAAATAGATCTATCTTAGGAAGAGGGTAATTTTCCTTGAGAGATGCATCGTTTAAATTTCTGAAATCAATACAAATTTTAATCTCACCATTCTTCTTTCTTACAATCACCAGATTAGTGTTGATCAGTGGTTGTCATTGATGTCAGCCCAAGCAGCACCAGGGGCTAACCCAATATTGCATGGGATTTTTGACCTACCAAATTAATATATTATGGGTCAATAATGCTTTTTATGGTTTCCCCTTGTTGATATGTTTCCGTTGATATATGGCACGCTATGTAATTCTTCACGGTTTGAGAGATATTCATGTTTGAAGTTTGTACCCCCAGTTAGTGGGATAAAACCCAATGGGGTTGGGGCATGGGTCATTGAAAAGTCATAATTAATATTTTTTAAGCTCCTACAATCCCTCCTATGTTCACTTGTTGAAGCCCCTCTCAACTTAAGCATTCATATAAATTGTGATCTTCATTTCCTCCTTATGAGGGATTCAGCCATCTGAAACAGGTCATCTTGGAATTTTCACTCTAAATTTTTTTCTACGAAGGTTTAGAAGCTGAATTTTTATGAGGCGAATCCGAAATATTTAGGAATATGTAGTAAAAATTTCAGATGAATATGCGCAATATTTTTGGAGATATGATCTATGTAATTCAGGGTTTTTGCAGGCTCTTGAAATTCATCTCAAAGAAGTGACCTTGGTAAATTCGTCATAACTCTCTCTCTGAGTATCGGATTGGAATTCCATAAAAAGTGACGGATATTGCATAGTATTTAATTTTCTCTCTATCAATTTTAGAAACAAATGAAGAAACAGTGACACGTGGCATGCTATACAAGTGCGCTCTGCTGAAAGAGTTCATAATTAGGGCATTATGAAAAATTGGGTATAACTCTCTCTTCAAGAATAAAAATTGGGTTAGACCTGTGGCATTGGAAATATGACTTAGAGGACTACTACAAGACCGAAAATCAGATATTGAGGATCTGAAATGACAGAGATACACCAAATTCAATATCGAGCTCCTAGAAGGCAAGAAAAAGCTAGATCATGTGTTTTCAAGGGTTGCAAAGGACCAGAATTTCTATGGAAGAAAAGCAAAGAAAGGTGAAAATGAGGGTAGCATGACAAGAGCAGCAACCAAGGTGCATAACAGTAGCAAGAAGTTCATCATATGAAGTCTTCAAGTGGCTAGCACTGAATACAATCATTGTAAAGGTATCATTGTACTTAGTCATTGTAAATACATTATTGTACAAATTGTACTAGTATCTATCTGCCAAGGGTTGAAGAGGCAGTGTTGGGAGGTCTATGATCATCATTATGTGTTTGTGTCAAAGTTGGGGTTATGGTCTAGTATATCTTCTTCTTCTACATCATTCTATATCATTGTAAAGTGGACCATTTTCCCTAGTACGAGAGTCCATTCTTCTTTTATTCTTATATAGGGTGGTAGGGTGGTGCTAGGGTGAGTTGTAACTCATTGGGTGTTGGGGCATCTGTTCAGTTGACTACTGAAGAATCTTGAGCATTGGAGTGTCCATCCGGTGGGAGCTGGAGAAGAACGCTTTTCTAGATTCTTGGAAGTTGGAGCTTTATTTTCAATTGGAGTTGAATATTAAAAAAATTTTAGAAAAGCATTAGGTGGTTTTTGTCCCAAAGTGGGTTTCCACCTTAAAAATTATGTGCATTTGTGTTCCTCTTGTTTACTTCTATCATTGTACAAACATTGATAATAATTGAAGATTAAATAATGCTCTAATTGAAAGGAATACTGATTCAACCCCCCTCTCAGTATTTCCAACAATTGGTTTCAAAGCTTGGTTCCTTCAATATTAGTTTAATAGCTGGAAGGAAGTCATGGAGCATACCAAGAATGGTGTACCTTTATTCAATGAAAATAATTATGCACTTTGGAAAGGAAGAATGGAGGTCTATCTCTTGGCGCAAGGTTACGAAGTATGGGACACTGTTCAAAATGGATTTACATCAACCACGGATGAACAAGGTAAGAAGAATTTGGTAAATGATGCAAAAGCAAAGAATATTATTATCAGTGGAATTATTGAATCTGCTTATCATAAGGTGTTGGGTTGTAAAATCGCCAAAAATGTATGGGACAAGCTTCAGAATATATATGCATGTGACTCAAATGTCAAAGAAGCAAAGCTTCAAATCTATAGAGAAAAATTTGAGCAACTCAGAATGAAATAAGATTGCAACATTTCTGCATACTTCCAATATGTTGATGAAATAACCAATACTTTGGAAGGATTGGGAGAGCCAGTTGATGATAAGACTATTATATGGAATATTCTTAGAACATTACCAGGGAGATTCAACCCAAAGGTATCGATCTTAGAATACAGTGCAAATCTGGAAAAACTTAGCAAGGAAGAATTACATGGAGTTCTCATAGCATATGAAATGAGACTTGATGAAGAAAAGGGTACTTCAAATCTAGAAACTGCGTTCGTTGCATCTAAGCAAACCAATAAGGACAAACAACCTTCAATTGAAATGACATGCACCTGCAAGTGTGAAGAAAATGGAGATGATGGAGAAGGTCTTTCATGTGAAGAATATGCGTACTTTATGAGAAAAATAAAACCTGGTAAGGGAAAATTCAAAGGTAAACTTCCATTGATATGTTTCGGTTCTGGTGAGGTTGGGCATTTCGTAGCAAAATATCCAAACAAAAGTGATGGCAACTCAAAAGGAAAGAAAGGCTTTAAGAAATTCAACAAGAAAGGAAAAAATAAAGGATCCAAAAGGAACTTTCTCTCTAAATAAGATAGCTCCTCATCCGATGAAGAAAGTGACAGCAAAGAAGAAGCCAATGACAAAGTATTGTTTATGGCCAAGCACAATAAATAAAGGATCCAAAAGGAACTTTCTCTCTAAATAAGATAGCTCCTCATCCGATGAAGAAAGTGACAACAAAGAAGAAGCCAATGACAAAGTATTGTTTATGGCCAAGCACAATAAATAAGAAGTATCAAACAATGAAGAAGAAGGGTTGACCATAGAAGAATTTTATGAGGAGGCAATCAAGCTTATAAAAGAGCTCAATGCTGAGAAGATCTGTTCCAACACTCTTGAAGAACAAGTTCAAGGTCTCAAAATTGAGGTTGAAGAACAAAAATATATTGAAGAGTCACTTCAAAAGAAGTTGGAAGAAAGCAACCAAGAAAGGGAAGCATTAGAAGCCAAAGTAGTCTCGCTGCGTAAGGAAGTGAAGAAGGGAAAAAATGTCCAAAACTCTGCCAGCAGCTCAAGGGAATTGGAGGAACTCATCAAAAATCAACAATATTACAACGATAGAACTGTCCTCGGTTACAAAGAAGAAGAAGTAGGACCTTCTACAAAAAAATACAATGAACCTATGAGATCTGACATACATGAAGACTTCATTGGACAAGATTCACAAGCACATCCTCGGAAGTCGATTCCTCGACGAATATTTTCATCTAGGTACCAACATATTTTTCATGGCTATTGTTATTCATGTGGAAAATTTGGTCATAAAACTGTAGAATGTCACATGTACCGTATGAACCAATACAATTCCAAGAGATTCTTCAAATACGAACCTCTCAGGGCTCAACGAAATATCAATAGATTTGAAATTTTAAGAAATAATATTGAATGTTACAAATTTCATAACTTTGGACACATAGCCAGAGACTGCAGACTTGAAAATCCTCCAGAAGAATCTTTGAAGCCACAGAATGAACGAACATGGAAGAAGAAGAATACTGATAATTGTGCTCTCGCTCTCAAGGCTCAAAAAAAGAAAGATGTGTGGTATGTTGACAACGGTTGCTCAACGCATATGACTGGAGATAGAAGGAAATTTGTATCTCTGAAAGAGAAGAAGGATGGAACCATATCCTTTGGAAATGATGGGTCTTCAAATTTTATAGGATCAAGTACCGTCACTCTTGGAAGTAAAGATGTTATAGCCAAGAATGTTCTATTGGTCGAAAAAATGAATCACAATCTGCTCAGTGTTGGACAAATGTGTGATCAAGGACACATAATGCTATTCAACTCCACAAAATGTGAAATCAGGAAAGGCAGGTATGGTAAAATTGTGGCGACAACAAGTTGAGCTCCAAACGACATATATGTTCTGGATGAAGCAACTAAAGCATGTCTACTAGCTAAAGAAGATAAAAGTTGGTTATGGCTCAAACGAATGGGTCACATAAACTTTGACAATCTTGTTAGGATAAGAAAAAGGGAAGCAGTACGAGAAATGTCAAAAATCTCAAAACCTTCCAACACACTATGTGAGGCATGTCGGCATGGAAAGCGGACAAAAGTCCAATTTAAAACAAAGGAACACTTTTCATCACATCCATTGGAATTGATACATACTGATCTATGTGGTCTTGTGAGAATAAAAGGCTTAGATGGAGAATTATATTTCATGTTGATGATAGATGACTATACTAGGATATAGCCATTATTTTCCTAAAGAAAAAATCTAAAGCATTTGAGTGCTTTAAGATCTACGAGGAGTTGGTTGAAAATGAAACTGATTTGAAAATAAAGTGTTTAAGATCAGATAATGGTGGAGAATTCACTTCCAAATTATTTCAGCAATACTGTGACGAAAATGGAATAAAAAGCAAAATTTTAACAACACAATCACCTCAGCAAAATGGAGTTGCTGAAAGAAAGAATAGAACTATACAGGAAATGGGTAGAACAATGTTGAAGGACTCAAAATTGGATGCAAAATTCTGGGTTCAAGAAATTGATATGGTAGTCTTCATCATCAACCGAAGTCTTCTCAGAAATAATTGCAACAAGACTCCATATGAATTATGGAAAAGAAAACCAGATAATGTAAAATATTTCAGAATCTTCAGAAGAAAATGTTATATCAAAAGAGAAGATCAAAATTTTGAATCACGTGTTGATGAAGGTATCTTTGTTGGTTACTCACACAAAAGAAAGGCCTATAAATGCTATAATCTAAGACAAAAATAGATACTGGAGAGCATAAGTGTTACATCTGATGAAGATGGTGTTCTAGCGAGTAATGATGAGGATCTAGAATCTTTGAAACTTGAGACAGAGGCTGAAAAAGACACAGATAAAATTGTAGAACAAGAAGAAACTATCAATGAGGAAGAAGTAAACAATGATCATCAAGATATACCAGAAAAACAACAAGAAGCTCCTCCAAGGAGAACAAAAGAGTGGATTCAAAAGAAACAGCCATCAAATCAAATAATTGGTGACATAAATGAAGGTCGACAGCTTCATTCATCACAACAAGCTCACGTTGCTTTTCTAGCAACCTTTGAGCCTAGTAGTTTTGAGGAAGCCAGCCAAAATGAACATTGGGTAGTAGCTATGAATGAAGAATTGGATAAAATTGAGAAGAATAACACCTGGGAATTAGTTCCACGACCAAAAGATAAAAATGTCATTGGGAGTAAATGGGTGTTCAGTAACAAATTGAATGAAGATGGGCAGGTTACCAGAAACAAAGAAAGATTGGTTTGCAAAGGCTATGCACAAGTGGAAGGAATTGATTTCGACGAAACATTTGCACCAGTTGCCAGAATGGAAGCCATCCAAATGTTTCTCGCCTATGCATGTTCAAGAAAAATCAAAGTCTACCAAATGGATGTTAAGTCAACATTTTTGAATGGAGAATTAGAAGAAGAAGTTTACATCGAACAACCTGAAGGTTTTCTACTATCACAAAAAGAAGACTATGTATGCAGGTTAAAGAAGGCTCTATATGGTCTCAAGCAGGCTCCTAGAGCATGGTATGTTCATCTTGATGGTTATCTATGTCAACAAGGGTTCAAGAAAGGTATTGTTGATAGAAATATTTATGTACAAATGGATAAATATAATTTAACAATCGTTGAGGTATATGTGGATGATATAATATTTGGTAGCAATGATGATTGAGTAAGTAAGAAATTTTATACAAAGATGCAAAGTGAGTTTGAGATGTCTTTACTTGGTGAGCTGACATACTTCTTAGGGCTTCAAATATCTCAGCAAGAGAAAGGAATATTTATATGTCAAGCCAAGTACATCCAGGAAATGCTCAAGAAATTCAAAATGAAGATTGCAAGCTCTTCCTTACTCCAATGGTAACAGGTTGCAAATTCAGCATAGACGACTCATATAAGGATGTGGATCAGAAGTTGTACAGATATATGATTGGTATTCTTCTATATGTAACAGCCTCTCGGCCAGATGTTATGCAAGCAGTTGGACAAGTAGCAAGATTCCAAGTAGCACCAAAAGAATCACATATTATTTTCGTCAAAAGAATTCTTCGATATCTAAAGGGCATAGAATAATATGGCTTGTGGTACCCCAAGGGTAACAATCTCATTATTCAAGCCTTTACAGATGCAGATTGGGTAGGAAGCATTTATGATCGTAAGGGTACTAGTGGAGCAGCATTCTATCTAGGTGGTTGTCTCGTATCATGGTTGAGAAAAAAGAAAACTTCAATCTCGTTATCTACAGTGGAAGCAGAATACATTGCAGCAACATCATGTTGTACTCAAGTCCTTTGGATGAAACAAACTTTTCAAGATCTTCAAGTACAATTCAGTGAGCCTATTCCCATATTCTATGACAACAATAGTGCCATCAGCATCTCCAAGAATCTTGTCATGCATTCAAAAACAAAACACATTCCAATCAAATATCATTTTGTTAGAGAACAAGTCGCTGAAAAAAATATCAAACTTGAGTATGTTTGTACAAAAGAACAAATTGCTGATATCTTCACTAAAAATTTACCTCGTGAAGCATTTGAATATCTTCGTCAAAAGCTTGGGATTCTCCCAGGTTCTCATTAGATTTTCCTTTTTTAAGAATATAAAGCGGGAGTGGAAGTGTGTATAGGTCTGCAGGACGATTGTGTGTCAGTGGGAGTGGAAGTGTGTACAGGTCCACAAGATGGTTTTGTTTCAAGGTGAGTTACCCTTTTCCATTGATGTCAAAGGGGGAGAGAATGTTGTATGAAGAGGTGTCATGATCGCAGGGGGAGTACTTGTGTTGCCATAAATTCCAAAGGGGGAGATTGTTGATCAGCGGTTGTCATTGATGTCAACCCAAGCAGCACCAGGGGCTAACCCAATATTGCATGGTATTTTTTACCTACCAAATTAATATATTTTGGGTCAATAATGTTTTTTATGGTTTCCCCTTGTCGAGATGTTTCTGTTGATATATGACACGCCATGTAATTCTTCACGGTTTGAGAGATATTCATGTTTTATGTTTTTACCCCCAGTTAGTGGGCTAAAACCCCATGGGGTTGGGGCATGGGTCATTGAAAAGTCATAATTAATATTTTTTAAGCTCCTAAAATCCCTCCCATGTTCACTTGTTGAAGCCCCTCTCAACTTAAGCATTCATATAAATTGTGATCTTAATTTCCTCCTTATGCAAGGGATTCGGCCATCTGAAATAGGTCATCTTGGAATTTTCGCTCTAAATTTTTTTATACGAAGGTTCAGAAGCTAAAATTTTTATGAGGAGAAGCTGAAATCTTGAGGAAGCTGTAGTAAAAATTTCATATCAATATGCACAAAATTTTTGGAGATATGATCTGTGTAATTCAGGGTTTTTGCAGGCTCCTGAAATTCATCTCAAAGAAGTGACCTTGGTAAATTCGTCATAACTCTCTCTCTGAGTATTGTATTTGAATGCCATAAGAATAAGACCTCTAGCCAGGGAAGCTAGAGGCCTTATTTAGCAAACCAATAATAATTTCTGACTATTTTGATACTTATAAATCCATTGGAGGAGCTTCCAGAAGCTTTTGAATAATTATAGAGGTCGAGAAACCATAGATATTTTTTCTTTTACGCTAGAGTTAGAGGGTGCCGCTAGGTGTTGGAGGTGAAACCTGAGTAGAAGGAGGCCAATTTCAGTGAACCAATAGTATATTCTGACTATTTTTGGAATTTTGAAGCCATTGAAGGGATTTGAGAGCCATTTGAATACTTCTGAAGGTTGAAAATCCACAGGGATTTTTTGGGTAGCCTAGGGCCAGCCGTGGAGGGAGGCCTATGTTGGGGATGCACTGCTCATTTTGAGAAAATGATCAGTCCATTTTGGAGGTCTGATATGTGCTAGATATAGTAGGTAAGGTTTAAGGGATAGAAGAAGCATTATGAAGGAGTTAGTTCCATAGAGAAGCTCAGAGAAGCTCAAGAGAACTGACAGAAGGAATCAAGTCTAAGGAAGCCTAGATTTGTTTTTAGAGTCATGACAGCCATGACAGGGATACAAATGGTATTATAAACCCATTGGTTCAGTAGTTATCCATTGTAGTTTAGTTTGCAACTTGTAAAAGAAAATTTTCTATAATCCCAAAGAGCCAAGTGAAGATGACAATAGCTCAAGGAGACGTAGCCCACAATATTCGGGTGAACTCCTAGATTAAATTTTTTGTTATGTGTTGATGCTTTGCTACTTCATTATATTGATGTTGCACATGTTTAATATCAGCAAAAACAAATGGACTTAAAGCACTTAAACTATTAAAAAAACATACACCTGTTTCAAGTATAAAATTCCACAAAAGTCAAGTATAAGCTAGATATTTTATTTGTTTAACTTAGTGGGATGTTCATGAAAAGCATAAAAAGTTATCCAACCCAGTTTAAGATCATTGAGGCCTCCTAAATTGAGGTTTTCGGATATGTGTCTCTTTTTGTGTAAGAGGCAAAGGAGTGGCACCAAGAACAAGTCTGTCCATAAGCTTCTTCGTGGTCTTCATCATGGAGTCAAAATTCATATCTGAGGATGAAGAAGGCTTATCCTCTTCTTTTAATTTTTTTTTACCCATCTTAGACCTCTTGGCTGCAACCATGTTCACCTCAAATTTTACTACATCATTTTTCATGTTATACAAAGAAGCAGATTCTCTTTCCCTTAGCAAAATGGAAAATTCATAATCAATAGCTTCAACATAGTGTAATTGATCAGCTCCTAGTGGGGTGGGGGGGGGGGGGGGGGTTGTTTGATATGAGGAGGTATGGAGTTGTAAAACTTGTTAAACCTCTTAGAAAAGTCTTGGAATGATTCATATAAGGCTCCTTTTAAATTTTTATACTCGATTAAAACTTGAACAGGGTTTACCTTACTCCACCACTTTTTCAAAAAATTATCTTCCAACTGGTCCCAATTTGGTAAAGTAGCTAGGGCTAAAGCTTTAAACCATTTTCTTACCTCACATGTGAAACTCTGAGAAAACAACCTCATTTTCACATCTTCGTCGTCTACCTCCTCTTGTGCAACACAGTCATTAATTTGGTCAATATATTCTTCAACTATTATTTATTCTTCACTCCCAAAGGTTTTAATTCTAGTAGAATATCCATATGTAAGATCATTTAGGACAAAAGTAAGGACAAGAGGAGCATATCTTGCAGGTCCAGCATGAGGAGGAACTCCAACCATAATGACAAGGACTATGGTACTTGGAAAAGTAGTGGATGAACTTAAATTATGACTTTGGGAAAAAAGAGTGAATGAGGGTGAAATGTTAGGAGATGCTGTAAAGGGGTTTTGGAGTATAGAGAAAAAGGAAATCCATTCAGGAAATGGTATACCAGAGTTTCTCTTTAACAAATAATCAAAAGGTTATAACTCTTTTAATCTTTCAAAAGACTCTTTTTTCCAATAACAACTCTGATGTGACAGTCTTCCAAAAATCTTCTTTTTCTTCTTTTGACACTATGGAAGATGTACCAATTCCTAGTCTTTGTACGTCTAGTATTATATCAGTAAATTTATTTTCAGTCTTAGACCTAAATAACACATCTTATATATTTTCATCAAACTGTTTATCTTCAGAACATCGAATAACCTCAGAGGAAAGAACTCTTGAATGTGATGGAATACCTAAATTTGAAGAGCTTCCTCCAATGCCTCTAAGAATCATTTCTGGATTATCCACAATTTTAGGTGGGTTAGGATATGGATTGCTCCTTAAAGTATATTTCTCAAAGCCACCTTTAAACATGAAAATTTTTAGTGGAGTCACCAAGGTATAATTCAGCCTCGAAAGCTTTTGAGCTCCTACTACCTCCAAGAGTTCATCGTTTATTTTTTAGAACAAACTTTGGGAAATATGTCTTCAGCCTCCCGGCAGGTGCACCAAAATTTTATCACTAAATTTATACTAATGGGTTTCATCAAAAGTCAACTTACAGTAACTATTTCAAACCTACTTTAAGCTAAAACTTAGCCTTTTCATCTTGAGATGGCTCTCTCAAAGATAAAGATGATTTTATGTAAATGAAACTCAATAGATGGCTAACTCTGAAAATGTGTTTTCGATGTGTTTTTGTGCAGGTGAAAGATGTAGACAAATCATTACCATTGGGAATATGGATTCAGTGTAAATAACTCAGTGACATGTGAAACTCCTCTCATGGAAGCTGAGGCATATATATATTATGATGAAAAGATAACATTCGCAACAGACTAAGAATTTGAAAGAAGTTAGAGCATGTAAGCCATGAATTCTAAGTAATCAAACACTAGGATACTGAAGATAAAATTTCAAAACATAAAATACAAGTACTCATGATAATATCAATGAATCTCAGGTAAAGAGAAGCAAGTTGCCATTGTATATTACTAATGAAATGTTTTACAATATTAGTCTTTCATAAACATCAATCGACCCTCTCTCCTTCAATAATATTCCTATTTATAAGATTATGCATATTTACATTGATTCTGACAACAAGGATGAGCCTCCAAGTCCTTCTAATGACTCCTAATCTAACCAAAAGCATATTTGAAGGAGATAAAACTGACAACTGCTATTTTTAGGACTTAGAAACCTAATAGGACTCTAAAAAATATCTATTAAATTAGTAGAATTTTAAAGCTGCATATTTACATCAAAAAGGTCATGTTCCTGAGGTGGAACTAACCATGACTAAAACATAATTACTCCCACCAATTCAGGAGACCTGTCTTCCTGAATTTTAGGAGGTGGTTTCATAATGGTTGATGAAGTTTCCATGATGAGCTCGCAATCTAGAAGGCTTTGTCGAAGAGTATATATTCTTCAAAACATTTACTTGATGACCCCTGAAATTTCCAAATGGATTTCTTGTCTCAAAAATACCATCAAGACTTGAAAAATATTAAAAATCCTCTTCGCTGCAGAAACAGGGGACTTTTAGGCAAGTCTGTAGCTAGAGTTCGTAGCACCTTTAAATTTGACCATTTTCGCAAACTATTTTCTCCCTTTTTTGATCTGAGGTTTTTTAATGATTAAAAATAACTAAATACAAGCTTTTACCTACCTCCTTTATGACAAAACCTATGATTTATAGCAAAAAATAATCTACAGTGTGTTTGTACCATTTTTTTGGGCTTCAAGCCTGAGACACGCTACGAACTTGCCTAATTGATATTAGACCTGAAAATTCTACATTTATTCTTCAAATGTTTCCTATCGCTCCATAAATGATGAACTGAAGTGATGCAAAAAATATTAAAAAGGTAGTTTATCCTCTTTTCAAACATTAGAAGCTTCACCCTTGGCACCAGAGGCTTCAGTTTCCATAAGTTCATCTATGACTTCTATTTTGAAACCTTTTTTCTTGAACTCTGGTTGTATAATGTCCACCTACCCTTCCAACTCTTTCACTTGACTTTTAAGGTCTTTTCTATCTTCCTACAACCAAATATTTTTTTCCTTGTATGTTTCATCACCTTGCGTAGAGGAAGGGTTCTCTTCAGAAATTTATTTGCATTAGTTAAAGCCTCATCATAGTGATTGATTTGCTCATTTACCTTTTCTTTGAACTCCTCCACCATTTTTCTTTCTTGCTTAGCTTCTTCCAGTTCCAACTTGGTTTCAATGACTTCCTACCTAACTTCTCTCAACTACTCCTTTAAAAGTTGCACTTCCGTTTTTTCAATGACTTTCTCTTACCTTTCCTATGTTTAATTATTTCTGCCTTTGCTAGAGAAAATTCAATGATTTCTTCTACCATAGGTTGTTTACCTTTTTCTGTCACTTCAGTATTTTTTTAGCCATGACACCTTTAGCAAGCTGAAATATGGTAAGTGGTTTTCCTGGTTTGAATACAAAACCTACATCTTCATCTGAGAAATCAAGGTTTTTGGCAGATATAATTTTCTTTTCCTTCTTGATTCCTTTGACATCCAGAGCTTTTACCACTGGAGTTTCTTCTACGTCGATGGCTTGTATAATGTCCTCAAGATTACCTTTCCCCATTGTTTGGCTCCTATTTATTCTTCCACTCTTTTTTATGGGCTTTGAATTGATATTTGTAGGTGTGGGTTGAGGTACCTATGTTTCCTGTGCATGCTCTATTTCAATCTCCATGGGCCCTAAAATGGGTTGCATTTCCTCTTTTTGTACACCATCTGTTTCATCTATAAGTTAATTATTATTGTTTGAAGTAATGGATTTTGATTTAGGTTTCTTCTTGGGGGTTAATGAATCCAATTCATAAGAACTAATAAACATGAATGCAGCCCAATCTCTATTCATCTTTTTCAACTCCTCCAAAACTAGTAGTTGATCAATCCATGATGAAGAATTGAAGTTTCACTACCTTCTGGCCTATCTTGAACTTTATGACATCTTGCCTAGGCTCATAAATAAGAATAAGGGAAGGTCCAAAGGCTGATTTCTAGTGAAATGTAGCAATATTATAGAGTGATACTGATAAATCATATGGAACCTCCCTACACATGTGAAGTATTTCTGAAATACTAGTAAGAGTTTTGAGTAGTTTTCTTTAAGGCATCTCCTTGGGATCCCAGATGTCATACCCACTCCATTATGTTTAGGCTTCATGAACTCATTACAGTTCTATAATTTGACTTTAGTGGCTTTAAACCACTCTTCCCCTGTCCTCGAAATCTCTGTAGCTTGGGAAATTGTTTCAGGAGACACCACGAAACTCAACACACCCACCTTCGATGCAGTGCCAACAAAATTCACTGCAAAGCACTGTTATCACCAAATTGATCTTTATTGGCTTCTCATCAATAAACGCAATGTAATTATTTCTAACGATGTCTAACTGAAGATTAGCCTCTTCAATTTGAGAGAGCTCTCTCAAGGGTGTTTTACGATTTTGAATAATGATAGTACTAGATGGCTAACTCTATAGAAATTGTAACTTGTTTTGTATGATTGAAGATTGAAAAATACATGTTTTCTACCATTAGTATTATGGAGTTAAAAATCAGTAGTTTCAGTGACATTGGTTCTTCACATGGAAGCTGAGGCAGATAGAGGTTTTTAACATAGGCAAGTCACACACACACAACAAAAGAAAACACAGTCATTTAACCACTAAAGGAAGTCAGAGCATAATATTAAGAATTCTCAGTAATTAGAGATGAAATTTACTACAAGTGATAAAAAATAAGATAAATATCAATAATATATCAAAAACCTCATGAGAATCTCAAGTCTGGAAAGAAGAATGTCACTTTGCATTACTGATAACAATTAAAAACATAAAAGCAGCAATCTGGTGCAAATGTTCTCCAACCCTTTGCTTCTTCAACATTTTGTCTATAAAAAGACATTATTTAAAATATAGATGATCTCCCTGGTGGTTAGATCCTCAAATTCTCCTATGACAGCTTTCATAACTAAAATCAATAACTTACAATAGAAAACTGACAACTACCTTTTAAAGAAACCAACTCCTAATAGGACTCTATCTCCTATTTATTACATTCCTCTATCCTCTCTGTGAAATAGTTAAATGATGGTCACACAATGAATATCACATGCTCGAAGGACATATGAAAAAATTCACCACCACTTTACATATTTAAAGCACCCTTATATCTGTGGAACATAACCCTGCCTTTTAGGAATGGATGACCTTCATCTTCAACGTCGTTTTGACTAATGACCTGGATGAATGGCACTCCTTTTGAGTCATAAATATCTGTTAATAAGGTCCTATGACATGTTGGAGGTCTCCAGCTCGAAAAACATACTCTTAATATGCTCAAAATCCTTTAACGATTGCTCGTTATGAAAAAATGATAGTTTTTTAGCGAGTTTTAGTAGCGTGGGAAAAGTAGCTTTTCCATCCATCTTCTTCACTTTTTTGTTGTCCCATAATTTTCATCATGTCATGACACCTTACCATCATGGATCCCTCTCCTTAAGACATGAAAAAACTGAATTTAAATACAAAAAGGAACCTACATGTTTTTTCGTAGCGTATTTCTGGCCTGAAGCCTAAGGTATGCTATGAAACTGTGCAAATAACTAGAAATTGCTCCTTTCAGAATTATCTTAAAAAAATGACATCCAACTGCAATATTTCTGTGTGTTATGAACCTCCTAAGGCATATTCCATCTCAAATTATTATCCTATGGTGTTTCCTCCTCATTTACAATTAGTTGAATTATAGGCTCTTCTACCAATGTCATCTTCAAACCTTTCTTTTCCAGCTCTTCATGAATCAAGTCCAATTGCTCCTGGAGATCTTGCACTTTACCCTTTAATGCCTTGTTCTTGTATTGTGTTGTCGACATATGTTGTCGCTCCTAGAGACAGCCTAGAGTTTCCATAGACCAGTGCCTAGGACATCTTATCATAGCAAGGAGCATATAATAAAACTTGGGTGTCAATCCAAAGGCTCTCCTGCTATCTCTTGTAAACAAGGAAATTAATTTAAATGGGACCAGAAATTACAGAAACTACCACATGGAAAGTAATGTTGCAGCGACAAGATGCAAAGCCCCAACACAAAATCATCAGACAGTTAAGAGACAATTTACTGTAAAGAGGGCCGATTCAAGTAATATGCCACAGAAATCAAATATCAGAGGGTGTATGTTGTGAAAGAAATATAAGAATATATTAGTTATCTTTGGTCTGATACCCAGATACACAACAGAACCACATATGGGCTTATCAATCTAAGAATCCATACATGACAATGGCATTTTAAAAGCACCCTCCCAAAGCAACTAATATAGTAGAAAGATGGATGAAATGAACATGAAACAGTATATCATGCCTGAGCCATATTTAAAGCGCTTGACTAATCTAAGTATGGGTATCAACTAGGATAAATCCTTACCTAAAATCAGTGAGCCACTCGCATTCCAGTACATGATACAAGAAGATGGATAAAATGAAATGTTGTATTAAACACATAAAAGGAAGTTACATACTATGGGATACCAAAGACCAGAATCCTCTAATACAGATAGAACTCCTCCTCACTGAGACCCTACGGGCTCTGAGCCTTCATACAAGAGCTTTTACAAGATGTATACAAAAAATGCCTTTCACTGCACACTTCTCTGATAAAAATCTGGAACCTTTACAATGTTTTTTTCCCGGGTTTTTATAGAAGAAGAAGAAGAAAAACCTAATAGAAGAAGTCGGTGAACATTTAATTGGCTCATTAAAACCTGAATGGTGAGAGAGTGCCCGCCCACACTGTTTGACGGCGCTAAACTACTGTAAGTACTCTGCTGCTGCTCTATGGAATAAATGCTGAGGATGAACATCTCCTCAGAAACAAGACATAGAGAATAAAATATTCAAACATTCTGTCCTTTGCTGAAAGAGAAACCTGCTACAATATGACCTGGAGGATGTTGGTGTTTGTGCGTGGTACTCTCGGCCCTACAGCTTTGAATTGGGATTCAAAATCATGAAGCCGGACACTGGCTTTCTCGATATTTCACTGATATTTGTATGCTGCCCCATTAATATTTCTTGCCGTGTAATCTGTATTTTGAATACAGCTATGGGATTCAATGGATTTTATCTCTGCTTCCTTTAATGAAGTCATATCACAGCAACTACCCTGATCTCCCCTCTTTAATTTTGCTATTAAGAATCATCCTTAGAGGTGATCTTGGCCTCTGTGATGGAGGCGATGAATCACGGAAGCTCCTCCTCATAAACTTTCAAAACCCGCAAACTCATTGGAGAAGACCAGACATAGGTGCAAGGGACATGGATGTGTCGACGATGGTAGCGGTGAGGACATAGCCAAATGGTAAAATCATGCAGGGCGGTGGAAATATTACATGGTGGCAATGAAAAATGCAACGGAATTATGAAAATGACGAGGAATAAATGGGTGAGGGTTAGCTAATTGTATTAGATTTCAAACATAAACATAACCTTTCAGACGAAACATATAGGAGGACACTAGATAATGTGACAAGAACATGTGGCATGATTACATGGATTTTAGACTACGGGGTTTGGTCAACCGCGAGCGTCAAGCAGATCTTGACCGTCCAATTTCGAAGGTGATCTATGGTGAAGGATGCATCTAGGAGCAATGAAGAGGTGGGCCAGGGGCAATGTGGACGGGAACTAAAAATTGCACGAATTTGGAGAGCAAGAGCCGTTGGATCGAGCGCTCAAGATCAGATGGTTGAAATTAATTTCGCTATGCGTCCTTGACCGAACATTAATGTACAAAATAGGGCAGTATTGAAACAGTGACCTAGGATGCGTGGCGCCTGCTGAATGGAATCATTGCGATTTGAGAGAAACCACCAATCCTTCAAAAGAGGTGTGAGGAAAACATGCCAGTTTTAAACGGTGGTTTTTAGGGTGCGAGGACCACAAAAGCAATGTGCTGTGGTGCGTTGATTTGTGCTTAATCTAACAATTCAAAATGCACCCGATGAATATATACGATTAGCACCTTTGGAATAACACTTGGTCTCGAGCCTTGATCACATTAGACAGTAAGATATAGGGGGCCATAACTAAAAGGGGCTGGACCTCTTATGATTTCAAATACACATCTGTGGTGCTTTCTAATGCGTTTTAGGGGGCAGGAAAGGCCACGGTAAGTTAAAATGAATTTCTTAAGCCATGATAGGGAATTTGAAAGGTTCAAGAGGGGCAGATGGCAAAAAATTTTAATAGGAGGCTGACATGGATAACATTGGCTCCAACTGGGGACGGCACATTCATCCCTGGACGTGTCGAGAACTTCGTAGACCTTCAGATACTCCTTTGGATGATTCTTCTACTTAGTCCCTCTGCATTTTACTCCATGACTCGTTAGCATACATCTTATTTAATCAAAAACAAAAGGAAACTAATATACAATATAATACATTAGGTATTCTCAACCTGAGTCAAAACTGGAAGTATGGCTTAAGAAATTGGCCATATACAGGGGCGTCAAGCAGATCACCCTGTAAGTTCTCCAAAATAAAAGTATTATTTCCTCCTTGTTCGACAATCTTGGAAGGGCCAAACCAAAGGGGATTGAATTTACCATGCTTTCCTTTTTTAGCCCTCCGGATATCCCATCTGAGTACCAGATCACCAACCTGCAATTTCCTGTCTTTTGCATGTTGATCAAAGACGTTTTTCATTTTCTCCTGATATTCTATTAACCTCTAATCTACCTGTCCTTGTGTTTCCTCTAATTCTACTAATTGATTGATTCTCCTGACCATATCATCAGGTTCCTCCTGAATTTCTTGTATGAAACGTGCCACTGGTAAGGCCAGTTGCACAGGAAACACTGCTGCTCATCCATATACCAATTCATAAGGATATTTTCCAGTTGCTCTCTTGTTGGTTATTCTATTTTCCCATAGAGAAAATTTCAACTGGGAATCCCAATTCTTCTGATTCTCATTGATTGTTTTCTTCAAGGCCCGCACCAGAGTTTTATTAGAAGACTCTGCCAAGCCATTCCCCTATGGATAGTAGGTTGTAGATTGATTCAATGTAATATTATATTGCTGGGATAAATTTGCAAATTTTGCAGACTTGAAGGCCTGTGCATTATCCGTCACTATTCTAGCAGGACAGCCAAATCTGGATACAATGTTTTCTTCCATAAATTTGATTATTACTGTATCTGTAGCATTTCTTGCAGGTATGGATTCCACCCATTTCGTAAAATAATCTGTGGCTGTCAATATCCATTTATGTTGGCCACTTGAAGGAGGATGTATTTCAGCTATAAAATCTATTCCCCACTGCTGAAATGGTTCATCTACATGGACTGGAATCAAGGGCAGAGCTACTAAATTTTGTCTCTCAGCAAACTTTTGACACTTATCACATGCTCTGACCCCGGTAAAAACGTCCCCAAATAGTTTAGGCTAGTAGAAACCAGCCTTCAGAATTTTATGAGCTGTGGCCCTCCAGCTGTAGTGTCCTCCACAGATTCCCTCATGAAATTCTATCAATATATTTTCCACTTCATTTTCTGTGAGGCATAATAGTAGTATGCCTAAAGGACCTCTCCAATATAGCTGACCATTGGCAACTATATACTTTTGTGACTTCAACCTTAATGCCCGGTATTTTGATTTATCACAGCTGGGAGGACAGCTGAGTGTCAAAAGATATTCTACTATTTCTTTGTACCAAGGACTGGTGAGATATTTCATGTGTACTTTCTGAGTAGCCATCTCCAGCCCTTACTGCTCTTTTTCTTTTTCAGACTCTTCATTTGCTACCATGGACAAATTTATGCCTAGAGCCTGATAATTTGATGCAGATAAAATCTTGGCTAGCCCCTGCACTTTAATCAGCTTAGTAGGTCTGATATCAAAATCATATTCCTATATCTTTGCAATCCATCTCCCTCTTTTTACTTCACTATATCCCTGAAAGAGAATGTCTTTGAGAGCTGTCGTAGGGACATATGCAGTGATGTGAGACTGCAAAACATATGTTCTGAAGGCTTTGAGGGACTTCACCAGGGCATATGTCTGCCTTTCTAATATATTGTATTTCAATTCTACATCATGTAGCACTTAACTAAAGAAAGCAATAGGCTTCTCATAACCTTCTTCATTTTTTTGCAATAACACTCCTGCTACTGTATGAGGTGAGGCAAATGAAAAGATCATAAATGGTTTGTTGTAATCTGGGCCAGCCAGCACAGGGGCTTCTGCAAATGCCTGTTTTATCCTGGTGAATGCCTCCCTATATTCCTGAGACCATTTTACATCATTATTCTTTTTCAGCATATCAGTTATATGCCTAAATATCTCAGCTTAATTAGGAATAAACCTTCTCAGAAAGTTGATGCGGCCAATAAATACCTGTATTTATTTCTTATTCCTGGGGAAAGGAATACCATTTATGACTTCAACTCTTTTAGGGTCTATTTTCACACCATCTTTAGTCACAATGTGCCCTAAAAGCTTGCCTTCCTCTAATGCAAAAAAAATACTTTTGGGGATTGAGAGAAAGGCCATACCTTCTGCATTTTTCAAAAGTTCTTCGTAAATGCTCAATGTGCTCATTGTCATTTTTTGAAAACACTGTTATATCATCAAGGTACACCACCAGAAATTTATCTTGCTCCCTGACAAAGGCTCTGTCCATGGCCCTTTGGAAAGTGGCTCCTGCATTAATCAATCCAAAAGGCATCCTAGCATACATGAATGTTCCCCATGGTGTAGTGAAAGCAGTCTTCTTTTGATCCTCTGGGAGCACAGCTACCTGATTATAACCAGAGAAACCATCCATCATTGACATTCTAGAGGCTCCCACCACTTTCTGTAGGATGTGGTCCATCTTGGGCAGTGGATAATTTTCTTTTAAAGATTCTCTATTTAAATTCCTGAAATCCACACACAGCCTTATTTCTCCATTCTTCTTTCGGACAGGGACCAGATTTGCCACCTGTTGGGGTTCCCATGTTTTGTCCAGGTTGACAGAGACCAAAAGATGAGACAACATAGAACCACTTTCAGACCTTAGGATCTATCCCTCCTAGGTCCAGAGAGGGATCTCTCTATGATAGTCAAAGGTTTTATGTCTTTGAAGCTCAAATGTTAAGGTTTTAGGCTAGTTATAGGCACCGGGTTTGTTTGTTGATTGTTTATGTTTGGTTGTTGGGAATCAGGAAAGAAAGGTCCAATATAAGACAAGGATGAGCAAAGAGGAAACTAGGCAAATATAGATAACTCAGGGAACATCAAGGCCATTGGGCGATTGAGTCAAGGAAGGATTTACTTGTGTTCAATGTGCAAGCTTTTAGTTGGGAAAATGAGTGAAGGGGAACCAACGAATTCTGTCTATAGATCAGGTCAAAGGTCATTTAACTCTAGACCTGCTTGGAAAAAACCGGAGGCAAGACAAGGGATCTTAGGAAGGCTTAATGAGATGGAAAGATCCTAGTGAGGCAGAGACAGGGCTCTAGACCTCCCAGTGTTCTCAACTCATCTAGCTAAATCCTAACAAGAACATATAAACATAGATTCCATTAATCCATACATCAGAGAGCAGGCAATGACATCCACTACACTGGTTAGATAAATTGAAATCAATATTAAGATACACATATAAGCAGAAAACATAAAGGCAGGGAGAGCAGCAGCATAAGGTACCTATCAAGGGTAAGTCTTATGCCAAACTTCTGATGTGAGCCTGAAGAAACATAATGGAATGAAAGCAATTCAATCACAGATACAGAGAAAGGAAAACATCACCAGCTGCTTTAGATCAGGATCCAAAGAAACATGCTTCTCATATTAAAAACAACACCGATCAGGTACATCATTGCCCACAGCTTGAACATTCAGCCTGAATACATCAAATCTCAGCCTATTTTACAATATTACACAGAGAACTTGTCTCAAGAGGAAAATGCTTGCAATCTACTGATGTCCAATCAACAACCAACAACCATTACAATCATTTGCCTCCATGTTTTATAGCAGATGATGAACAGGGGGTCGACTGAGGTGGTAGGTGAATACTAAATGGGATATTAAACACAGAAATGAATGCAAGGCAAAAACCCATTCTGTTTGATTGCTCTATATTTAATCTCTGTCACTTCCCTTGTGGAAGGTGATCTTCTCCAGGTATGATCTTTATAGATTTCGCCTGTCGTACCCTTGGTGTTTTGAACAAAAATGAAATAATCTGCTGAGAATTCTGTCATATAAATGCTCTGGTGGTTTTTAACTACTGTCAGGGTGGAAATTCCTTCAGGGACATTGTGCATAATAAAAGCTGTATGGGCGCCCTGTACTTGACGAAGAAAAACATTCTGCTGATAAATGAACCCTGATGTTACCTTTTACTGTGCACAGGATCTCCAAACTGGTGCTTTTCCTCTTAAACCACTGATTCCAGGCTTAAGATCTTCATTACCGGGCCTTAATCTCCTTTGCGTTGTACTTGGAACACCTTGCCGCTCCATCTTTGCTTCTGACAGGTTAGCTTAGTTTTTTTAATGGCGCCGGGAGATTTTCAGAGTTCGAGCTCCGCTTTTCTTCAGTGTAGGTCCTGTCAGCCACTTTCTTTGACAATCTCCACGATAGTACTTGCTCCCAGATTTAATTCTGTCTACGCAATGCGCCATTAAGATGGTACAAATGAACCATGGTGATCCTTTTCATCCAGCAACCCTGCAAAATACAATAAACTGTGAGGAAAACAATGGATGGGGTGGCGAGCGAGGTGGATAATGAGCGCGAAGGTGCAGATGAGGATATGAAGGAAAGAAATTGCGAAAAATGGTGATAAATCATTCTGGCAGGGTAGCGATCTTTGCAGAGCGGAGTTTGGACGACGAAATCATTAAAAGACTCGAAAAAGAATGATTAAATGCAATGGGATGCACGTGGGGTGACATGGCGTACGGGAAGCCAAGTGGACGGATGACATGGAGACCCAGGAGATGGTAGAATGGTCAATGGTAGGGGGACGAATCAGGACCGTTGATCGCAGCGAGGATCGACGGCGGAGGGCGAGCCAGGACATGGATTATTGACCGCGTAGCTTCATTAAAAAACGGGCATCTTCGACGAGCGATAGTCGTCGGATGGGCCGCTCCAGATCTGACGGCTATCGTGGATTTCGCTGGGCATCCCTGTCGGGAAGATAATGCGCGAGGGATGGAGTTAACATGCGGAAAATGTGGTTTCAGAAACGTACAGGAGGACAGGTGGCAGCGGCTGAGTGGAATCGCTGGGCTACAGGGGAAAACCGCCAAGCGCGCAAGGGTGGTGCGAAATAAACTGGGCAGTTTTGGACAGTGCGTGGTGGGGTCCACCGGCGAGAAGGGATTTGGGCTGTCGATCTGGCAGGGGAATGGATGACGATGGCCTGGCATGGAAAATAGGTGGGGAGGGCGCGGGCGTTGGAGAATTAACGTCCATCATCCGATTAACTGAGTTCAACGGCCAACGCTGCGCCCGATAAGGCTTGAGATAAGTGCTTTTTGCTTTGGTGAGTGGTTATAGTGCTAGGTTACATGGGGGAAACAGGGCGCTCAGCCAATGCGGAAGGGGCTAAGCCTATTATATGGTCCGAAATGGGTTTTTCAAGACATTTTTCAATGAAATTATGATTTAGGCCCATTTTTAAAGCGTTTTAAGACTAGCCCAGGGAAACGATAGGAGAATGAAGAATGAAAAGGCCAAACAAGTGGCAGAAATAGGATTTCAAGGGGATTTAAGGGGATTTCAAGGATAAACAAGGAAAATTGGGGGACAAAGGTATTTTGACATAAGGAGGGAAAAAGGGGAGAAAGGGATAATTGCAGGGGTGCAAAGGGAAAAAGTAGGCCTTTTAGGAATGGATCAGCAAATAGGATTTTCATTGGGCATAGCACTCAGAGACTTCAAGGAGGATGGTTTTTTAGGGGACAGGCATTCCTTGAAGGCTCCACAATCATCTAGCCCACAGCTTGCTTGTCAAGAATTTCATAGGGGGGCTAACAGTGGCTCCACATGGGGATGGCTTCTTCTTGAAGGAGGCAAGAAACCAACAATGGTATTTGGAGTAGGCCAGTTGCCTGCTGCTTGGCACATCCCTTTTCTTTGATTTTTAGCTACCACCATATGTTAGAGACACAAATCAGCAGAAACATTTCTTCGATCAAAACTACCTACCCACACTACAATCCTAGCATTTTTTCTTCTTTAGGGTGCATTTGAGCTAGCAGACCCTTTACATTTTATTCTCGAAACAAAAACAACCTATTCTACTTCTACCCTTATTGCTCCATGAGGCTAGATTAAACAATTGGCCTCATATGTTTCTCTGCCTAATCTACTACCTGTTGGGATTAAACTGTCCAATAAGTTTCTTCTCCTACATTCTAAAACAGAAATTGAAAAGCAGCCAAGCAAGGATTAGACTGTCTGACTTGCTGGAGTGAAGACTTGTAGAAAACTGCAAACAAAACTGTGAAGGCATGAAATCTGTAAATTGAAATATCCTTCTCTGTTTGTGACTTAGGTTTTGGGCGTATTAGAGTCACCTCCTTTCTTTGATTTCAGCTCTGGTTTTAGGCATGTTAGAGTTGATTCTTCCTTTTCCTTTGCTGGTCCAGATTTTGAGCGTGTTAGGACCGGCTTTCTTTCTTTCTTTGGCTCAGGTTTTGATCATGTTAGAGCCAAAATTGGCCCTTCAGAGGTTCAGGTCTTGAGCATGTTTGAACCTCTACTTCCTCTATTTTTGGAAACATTTTCTCTATTTTCTTGAAAGTAAAACTGCAATGGTATGTACAATGGAAATGGAACTGGCAATGGAAAATTAGCAGAAATAGTGTTTGAGCATCCTGCCATTGATAGGACCCCCAAACAGCTTTGTACCATCAAGATCTTGTAAGAAAAATGCATTAGGACCCACAGTGGCCTGGATGACAAATGGACCTTGCCACAAGCTGTCAAAATTTCCATGTTTACTTTTGTCCTCCCTTCTTGAGTCCCACTTCAGAACCTTGTCGCCAACTTTGAAATCTGAAGCTTTGGCCCTTTTGTCAAATAGCCTCTTTATGTTGTCTTGAACTTTCACTACTATGTTGTATAACTCCTCCCTGATTTGCTGAAGATGGATTGTTTCATTTATTCTCCTTATCATGCTGTCTTCCTCTCATTGGATCTCGTGGACCAGTTTTATCACTGGGACTCCAAGGCTTGTAGGGAATACTGCCTCAGTCCCATAAACCAGCTGGAATGGTGACATGCCTATATATTTCTTTTTGGTGAGCCTGTAAGCCCACAAAGCATGTATCAAATTTTTATGCCATGACTTTTTGTTCTCTTCCAGCTGCTTCTTAATGATTGTGACCAGGATTTTGTTAGACGATTCAGCCAATCCATTACCCTAGGGGTAATAGGCAGTTGAATGACCAAGCGTGATATGGTACCTGTGATAGAACTCAACCATTTTCTTAGATCCGAAGGCGGCAGCATTATCAGTGATTATTTTCCTTGGACAGCCAAACCGAGACAGGATGAAGTCTTCTAGGAACCTAATGATGACAGAATCAGTGGCATTCCTAGTGGGTATGGCTTCTATCCATTTAGTGAAGTAATCTGTGGCAGTTAGGATCCACTTGTGTTTCCCAGAAGAAGAAGGGTGAATTTCCCCTCTAAAGTCTAGACCCCATTGCATGAAGGGGCCTTCCACAGTGATGGGTTGTAGAGGAAGGGGGAGGAGCTTTCTTTTACCTTCAAAGATCTGACATTTGTGGCAGGTAAGGGTCATTTTATGGACATCACTAAAAAGTGTAGGCCAATAGTAACCAGCCCTAAGTATCTTATTTGCAGTGGCTTTCCAACTCAGGTGGCCTCCACACTCCCCAGCATGGAATTCCTGTCTGACACTTTCAGCTTCGGGTTTAGACAAACATTTCAGCAAAAGGCCATTTGGATATTTCCAGTATAGATTCTCATTTAAACGCAATAATTTCTAGCTTTGAGTTTTATGAATCTGGCCTTGGTTTTGGACAGTTCTGGAGGGGCATTGAGGTTGGTGAGCACGTAAAGGATATCAGTATACCAAGGAGAGTTTTGAAACTGCTCCTCAACAGTTAGATGGGGCAATCCTTCCTGCTCATCTAATGCATTTATCATATTAATGTCAAGGGTTTGCAGATTAGATTCAGCCATTAGCTGGGCTAGGCCTTAACCTTTGATCAGCTTGGTAGGTCTTATTTCAAGGTTGTATTCTAAGATTGTGGCAATCCATTTTCCCCTTTTCCCATCAGGGTCCTGGGACAGGATATCTTTGACCACTATACTCGGTACATAAGCAATGGTGTGAGAATGTCGAATGTACACCCTAAAGTCTTTTAAGGCCTTAATCAGGGCATAGGCCTTCTTTTCCATGATGTTGTACTTTAAGGGTGCATCTCTCAGTGCTTTGCTGAAGAAGGCTATAGGCTGTTCGTTACCTTCTAAATTTTTCTGCAGTAAGACTGCAGCCATGGTATGCTGGGAGGCAAATGAAAAGATCAGAAAATCTTTCGAGAAATCAGGGCTAATCAACACAGGAGCCTGAGTGAGTGCAAGTTTTACAGATTCGAAAGATTTTTTGGCTCCTACAGTCCATTTAATTCTTGCACCTCTCTTTAGCATGTCAGTCATAGTCCTACGGTGCTCCGCAAGGTTGGGAATGAATCTCCTAAGGAAATTGATCTTCCCAATGAAGGACTGTAACTCCTTGATGTTTCTTGGGTGTGTGATTTGGAGTATTCCCTCAACTCTCTACAGGTCTATCCTAATCCCTTTCTCAGAAATGATGTGACCAAGAAGTTTACCTTCTTGCAGCCCAAACACAGTTTTCTTAGGATTTAAGGATAGACCATACCTTCTACATTTTTCAAAAAATTTCCTCATATGTTTTAGGTGTTCTTCTTCAGTTTTGGAAAAACAGTCAAGTCATCCAAGTAGATAACTATGAAATGTCCTATCTCCTCTGAGAAAGCTATATCCATCGCTCTCTGGAAGGTGGCGCTAGCGTTCATCAATCCAAAAGGCATTTTCACATACATGAAGGTGCCCCATGGAGTGTAAATGCTGTTTTGAGTTGATCTTCTGGGAGTACTAAAATTTGGTTATATCCTGAAAAACCATCAAGCAGGGAGATTCTTTTAGAGCCCACTACCTTCTGTAAGATGTGTTCCATTCTAGGCAAGGGGTAGTTGTCTTTCAGTGAGGCTCTATTGAGGTTTCTGAAGTCTATGCATAATCTGATCTCCCCAGTTTTCTTCCTTACAGCCACTAAGTTTGATACCCAATCAGAGAACCTTACAGGGACTATTATGCCTACATCATACATCTTTTTAATCTCCTTCTCAACTGCAGGAAATTGTTTCGGATTGATCCTACAGATTTTCTGTCTGAAAGGATTCTGATTTTCCTTCAAGGGTATCTTGTGTTGTATGATATTGGTGTCATAGGCCTTTAAGTCTTCATAGCTCCATGCAAACATGTCTATGAATTCCTTAAACAGGTCTATGTATTTCTTCTTCATGTCTGTAGGTAAAGACTTAGCTAGTTTGATCATTTTGGGTTTATCTTCGGTGCCTATGTTGCATTCTTCCACATTGGAGTCTGCATGTTCTATAGTGGGATTTTTTGCTACATCGTCAAAATCAAATAGGTCTTCTAAGGGTGCTGGGCCTTTGGGTATGTTCTTGTCTTTGGCCTCCAGCACCTCTATTTCTGCACTATCTGCATTTTCACATTTTATGGTTGAACTTCCGGTTTCCTCAAAAAAAAAAATTATTTCTATGTTACAAGGTGTTTCTTGTTCATCTGGGGGATCCTCACTTGGGCAGCTGTCATCAGATTTTGAGTCTAAATCAGAGAATTCAAACTCATTTCTACCCACCAGAAAATCTTCAATCTGTTTTTCTCCTTCAAAGACCTGCCAATATTTTTCGTTGTCTGGCACTGCAGGTCTGAACTTAGTCTGAATGATGATTTGTTGGTCAGGGGGAGTCTTAGGATATGAACTAGCTAGGAAATCTAATCCGTTTGCAATGACATTTTGGCTCCTAGGAACAAACACTAATTCATATTCCATGAAAGTTTTCAATATATCCATGGCATCATTCCTATATGCCCTTAATCGAGGATGTTTTGCTGCGTACTCACCATTCACTTGTTTGATCACTAACTTAGAATCTCCATGCACAGTTATCCTACGGGCCCCTAATTTTTTCAACAGATTTAAGCCAAGAATAAGAGCCTCGTACTCTGCGATGTTATTTGTGCATTTGAAATGCAGATCAACAGCGTGGCTCTCTGCATGGTCATTTTCTGTGTTTCGTAGCCATACCCCTATTCCAGCAGTTTGCCTAGTATAGGACCCATTGAAATTCATTTCCCATAGGGGTTCGCCATTATGTTGCGTTGTGGGATCTGTACTAGGTTGTGGGTCATCTCGTTCTTCCCGTGGTGTATCGGTCTAAGGGATGTGACTAATGGGCTGACTGCATTGTGTTTTTGGTTCATCCTGAGTTAGGTTCCCACCGCATATTCTGTAGGTTTCGCTGTTGTTTTCTTCTTCAATTTCCTCTAAAGCGGCCATTATGCTCAGGTCTGTGCTTTCGGCCTCTACGTTCATACCCATGCTTTCAGATTCTGACTCCTCCAAGGATTCATCATTATAAAGGATGAAGGAGTTGATATCCGTATGTACAGAGTATAAAGGAGGGTTTTCAGGCTTCTTGGGGCTACTAACTAGGAATTTTATCTGAGACTCTCTATACAGTCTTCTAAGTTGGCCAAAGATAGGGACAGTGGCATATGAGCCATCCATCTGCATTGTTCCTTGCAGCTTGGCTCCCCATGATCAAGATAGCAACATGCCATACTTGGGTGGCACATCTGCCACCACCACATCCATGACCATACATTTAACTGAAATCTGGGTCAAGCTCACACATAAGTCTTTGATTAGCCCTAGGCATTTCACTATGCTAGAGTCAAATGAGTATAAGTCTTTCTAGGGTCTGGTGATTTCTAGGCCTAACCTTTCCATCACTATCTTAGGCATTAGATTGTGTGACGCTCCAGAATCATGCATGGCATTATGAAGGATTTTTTCATGAATTTTGAGACTAACATAGAAAGGTGGAACCACCCCTTCCTGAAACTTTCCCTCGATCTTTGGACCAAAAAAAAGGGCAGGTTGATCATCATTCAAATTCACTGTGTCATTATTCTCCCCCAGATTTAATGCTTTCAAAATTTGGCCTTTATATACATTCTAAGTGGCCAACTCAGATAATGGTACAGAGATTTTGATTTTTGCAATCTCACTTTCCAGATTGAAAGTGGACTTGACCTTTGTAATGTTCAATTCTGTTTTATTTGCCACTGCTTTAGTAGCTGAATCAGTTTGTGATTTATCACTATGTACAGGGTCAGGAATCGTTTTATCAGGGGCACTAACTGCAGTGCTAGTGCTGCTGGTTGGTTGGTTTTGTTTTTCAGTGTCTTGGTTGTCTTTTTCTTTTTTTTTCCCAGAACTCTCAGCTGTTGTTTTGCTATTTTCAGCAGTCACTTTAGAAGATTTATCAGGTCTTTTCTTGATGGTTACCTCAGGAGTTTTTGTTTTGGAATTTTCTTCGTTCTTCTTGCTCCTAAGTTCATATTGCTCTCTGACATGCATTATGGCATTTTCAAATCCTAGTCTGTAATCCTCAGTTTCTAACCATTCCTCATCCCAGTATGAAGGTGAGGGTTGGTCTTCTTCTGAATCATAGTTAAGGACTGAGTATTTTGTTTCAAACATGTTTATTATATTCCCTTCAGACTCTTCTATGATTCCCTCATCTTCATCTAAAATTTTTTATTGGAATGGGGGAATTACTAGTTGATCTGACTCTCTTTGTCTGTTGGGAGCATTGTTGTTTCTTCTAAAGTTTTGGTTCTTTTTTTGGTTTTGGTTTCTATTCTGATTCCTAACTGTGACAACCATCTTCTTCATCATTTGTTGTACCTCTTCCATGTTTTTAGACAATTTTTCATAGTTTTGATTGGATGTGGAGGCTACATTGTCATCCCTATAGGTTACCCTCCTCTCAGACCTCAATCTTGCTCTTTTCTCGATTAAATTGGCTTCTATGTTTACAGACCCTTTCTGCATGTCTTCCAACGTGGTGTACTCTTTATCCCTAAGCTCATAGGCCATGTTAGCATCAAACCCATCAGGGTATTTTGCTAGGGCCATACCTTGTGGAGGTTTCATATGTGGAGGGAGGGCATTATAAATGCTGTTAAATCTTGTTGTGTAATCATGGACACTCTCTCCTACATTCCTTTTAAGGCTCATGTATTCGGCTAGGAGTTGATGAGGGTTAGCCCTTGTTTCCAATTTGTTTATGAAGGTATGATATAATGCAGGGAGATCTTGGATACTGCCAGGAGGTAAGCCCTTAAACCATTTCTTTACATCACCTCCTAGGCTTTGGGCAAAGATTCTCATTTTGATTGATTCATCGTCAATTTCCATGTAATCAAAGGAATCCTCCATTTTATCTACATGTTGTTGAGCTGTTATGGACTCTTTTGCAGTAAAGTGTGGGATTTTTGACTGATAATCATTGGGTAAGGGCAACATGGGCTGAGGTAAAACCAGGGGTGCATACCAAGCTACCATGATGATATTTTGATGAGGTAAAGGGTTAACTTAAGCAGCTGGTATATGGATGACAGGGATGCTAGGACCAACAGGAGTCTGTTGAGAAGATTTAGGGTGGGATAGCCCCAAGTTTTAAATGAAGTGGATATCAGGTGGGGTAGATGGGGGGGTTCCTTCGTCCCTAGTGTGCTAACCACTGTGAGATGGTGAACCGTGAAACTCAAGGTCTGGCTGGTCTAGATGACTGAATGACCAAGTTCTAGGTAATCTGTTAGGTGGGTCTAGGTCAAGGAGATAATGTAATAGAGCTGTTAGGTCTTCTGGTGTAGAATTAGCTCTATGAATGTGACTAGAAATAGTTGGTCTTTTAGGTGTAGGAGTTCCCTTAAGGATACTCTCCGGATTGTCAACTATTTCAGGTGGATCAGGGTTGGGGTAAGCTCTTATGTGAATGGTTCTGAAAGCCAGAATGTTGTACTTCTAACTAAGCAGCTTAACCCTACTTGCTACTTCTATTTGTGGTTTATGCTGTTTCAAAGGCTGGTCTCCTAGTGGAGTCTAATGTGAAACCAAGTTAATCAGCAGGGCTACTGATCACCAGTGGAGTCTTTTCATTTAGGAACAATGGAGTCACCAGGTGGAAGGTTTAGGGTCTTTCAAAGGGGTTACACTGTTCACCACAGTGCTCCAGCACTATCTCCTCCGAAGAATAACCTCAAAAACAACAAACTCCAACCATAGATTGACTGGAGCAGCATTTACCAGATATGTCACCTCCAAAAGAGGATGAGATTCGGAGGCTACCTGGCCCTTTTTAGGCTCTGTTTAAGAGTATGATGGACACTCAACAAGGGAGGTTGATTCAAGAACAGAGTGACTTACTTTCAGCCTAACCAGAGTTCTAAGTTTCCGAGTCTCTAAGAATGTTTAAGGTGAAATGCACTTAGAAGTTCCCCAACGGAGTCGCCATTATGTTGGGGTTCCCATGTTTTGGCCAGGTTGACAGAGACCAAAAGAGGAGACAACATAGAACCACTTTTAGACCTTAGGGTCTAGCCCTCCTAGGTCCAGAGAGGGATCTCTCTATGATAGTCAAAGGTATTATGTCTTTGAAGCTCGAATGTTAAGGTTTTAGGCTAGTTATAGGCACAGGGTTTATTTGTTGATTGTTTATGTTTGGTTGTTGGGAATCAGGAAAGAAAGGTCCAATATAAGACAAGGATGAGAAAAGAGGAAACTAGGCAAAGATAGATAACTTAGGGAACATCAAGGCCATTGGGCGATGGAGTCAAGGAAGGATTTACTTGTGTTCAATGTGCAAGCTTTCAATTGGGCTAGCCATCTAGAGCATTTGGATCTTAAAGGATGGTAGATGGAATGGGACATTAAGGACTGAAAATGAGTGAAGGGGAACCAACCAATTCTGTCTATAGATCAGGTCAAAGGTCATTTAACTCCAGACCTGCTTGGACAAAACCGGAGGCAAGACAAGGGATCTTAGGAAGGCTTAATGAGATGGAAAGATCCTAGTGAGGTAGAGACAGGGTTCTAGACCTCCCATTGTTCTCAACTCATCTAACTAAATCCTAACAAGAACATCTAAAAATAGATTCCATTAATCCATACATCAGAGAGCAGGCAATGACATCCACTACACTGGTTAGATAAATTGAAATCAATATTCAGATACACATATAAGCAGAAAACATAAAGGCAGGGAGAGCAGCAGCATAAGGTACCTATCAAGGGTAAGTCTTGTGCCAAACTTCTGATGCAAGCCTGAAGAAACATAATGGAATGAAAGCAAGTCAATCACAAATATAGAGAAAGGAAAACATCACCATCTGCTTTAGATCAGGATCCAAAGAAACATGCTTGTCATATTAAAAACAACACCAATCAGGTACATCATTGCCCACAGCTTTAAAATTCAGCTTGAATACATCAAATCTCAGCCTATTTTACAATATTACACAAAGAACTTGTCTCAAGAGGAAAATTCTTGAAATATACTGATGTCCAATCAACAACCAACAACCATTACAATCATTTCCCTCTGTGTTTTATAGTAGATGATGAACAAGGGGTCGATTGAGGTGGTAGGTGAATACTAAATGGGATATTAAACACAGAAATGAATGCAGGGCCGAAACCCATTCTATTTGATTGCTCTGTATTTAATCTCTGTCACTTTCCTTGTGGAAGGTGATCTTCTCCAGGTATGATCTTGATAGATTTCGGCTGTCATACCCTTGGTGTTTTGAACAAAAATGAAATAATCTACTGAGAAGTCTGCCATATAAATGCTCTGGTGGTTTTGAACTGCTGTCAGGGTGGAAATTCCTTTAGGGACATTATGCATAATAAAAGCTATATGGGCGCCCTATACTTGACGAAGAAAAACATTCTGCTGATAAATGAACCCTGATGTTACCTTTTATTGTGCGCAGGATCTCCAAACTGGTGCTTTGCCTCTTAAACCACTGATTCCAGGCTTAAGATCTTCATTATCGAGCCTTAATATCCTTTGCATTGTACTTGGAACACCTTTCCACTCCATCTTTGCTTCTGACATATTAGCTCAGGTTTTTTAATGGCGCCGGGAGATTTTCAGAGTTCGAGCTCCGCTTTTCTTCAGTGTAGGTCCTGTCAGTCACTTTCTTTGACAGTCTCCACGATAGTACTCGCTCCCAGATTTAATTTTGTCTGTGCAATTCGCCATTAAGATGGTACAGCTAAACCATGGCAGTCCTTTTCATCCAGCAACCCTGCAAAAATAAAATAAACTATGAGGAAAACAATGGATGGGGTGGCGAGTGAGGTGGATAATGAGCGCGAAGGTGCAAATGAGGATATGAAGGAAAGAAATTGTGAAAAATGGTGATAAATCATTCTGGAAGGGTAGTGATATTTGCAGAGCGGAGTTTGGATGACGAAATCATTAAAAGACTCGAAAAAGAATGATTAAATGTAATGGGATGCACGTGGGGAGACATGGCGTATGAGAAGCCAAGTGGACGGATGACGTGGAGACTCAGGAGATGGTGGAATGGTCAACGGCAGGGGGATGAAACAGGACCGGTGATCACGGTGAGGATCGACGGCGGAGGGCGAGCCAAGACATGGATTATTGACCGCGCAACTTCATTAAAATCTTCGACAAGCGATAGCCGTCGGATGGGCTGCTCCAGATCTGACGGCTGTCGTGGATTTCGCTGGGCATCTGTGTTGGGAAGATAATGCGCAAGGGATGGAGTTAACAGGTGGAAAAGGTGGTTTGAGAAACGTACAGGAGGACAGGTGGCGGCGGCTGAGTGGAATCGCTGGGCTACAGGGGAAAACCGCCAAGCGCGCAAGGGTGGTGCGAAATAAACCGGGCGGTTTTGGACAGTGTGTGGCGGGGTCCACCGGCGGGAAGGGCTTTGGGCCGTTGATCTGGCAAAGGAATGGACAACGATGGCCCGACATGGAAAATATGTGGGGAGGGCGCAGGCATTGGAGAATTAACATCTGTCGTCCGATTAACTTAGATCAACTGCCAACGCTGCACCCGATAAGGCTTGAGATAAGCGCTTTTTTCTTTGGCGAGTGGTTACAGCACTGGGTTACGTGGGGGAAACGGGGCGCGGGGGCAATGCGGAAGGGGCTAAGCCTATTATATGGTCTGAAATGGGTTTTTCAAGACATTTTTCAATGAAATTATGATTTAGGCCTATTTTTAAAGTGTTTTAAGACTAGCCTACAGCAACGATAGGAGAATGAAGGATGAAAAGGCCAAACAAGTGGCAGAAATAGGATTTCGAGGGGATTTCAGGGATAAACAAGGGAAATTGGGGGAGAAAGGTATTTTTACATAAGGAGGGAAAAAGGGGAGAAAGGGATAATTGCAGGGGTGCAAAGGGAAAAAGTAGGCCTTTTAGGAATGGATCAGAAACTAGGATTTGCATTGGGCATAGCACTCAGAGCCTTCAAGGAGGATGGTTTTTTAGGGGACAGGCATTCCTTGAAGGCTCCACAATCATCCAGCCCCCAGCTTGCTTGTCAAGAATTTCATAGGGGGGCTAACACCACCCATTCAGAGTAACTTAATGGTACAATTATTTTTTCCTTCAACAATTTCTTGATTTCTCTTTCAATGGAAGGAAGCAGCAGAGGGTTTATCTGTCTGAGCTTCTGCTTATAGGGCTTTACATCTTCCTTCAGGGGAATTTTGTGCTGCATTATACTGATATCAAAAGTTTTTAGGTCCTGATAAGACCATGCAAACACATCTTTGTAAGACTCAAATAATTCTTTATATAGCCCCTTATATTATTCTGGGATTTTCTTGGATAGTTTGACAATTTTGGGATCGGCCTCAGTACCCAAATTCAGGTCTTCTACCTGATTTTCCTCTACTACTTTGCTTGGCTGCAGTGAGACATCATTCTTGTCAAATAATATTTCTAGAGGCACCAGCCCTCTAGGTATAATGTTTCCCTTCAACTGCAGCACTTTACTACCTGCCATTTTCTCCTCCCATTTACTTTCTGAAGTATCCCCAGCTTCCTCTTCTTCACAATCATCAATCTCCATATTAGAGAATTCCCTTACTGTCTCCAGGAATCTCTTCATCTGTTAGTCATCTTAAAACACCTTCCAATGCTTAACATTATCTGGGATTGATGGTCTGTAACGTACCTCAACTTCATACCTCAAGAGAGGGTTCTGAGGAGGACAAAATGTACTAGCAGCCACAGTGAGCGAATCTGCCATTCTATTCTGCTCTCGGGGCATGAAATGGATGTTAAATGCTGAGAAGAAGTTCTCTACCATGTCCCACACTTCATCTCTATATGCTCTCAACCGAGGATGCTTAGTTTGGCATTGATTTCTGATCTGTCTGACCACCAGCTCAGAATCTCGAAGAGCTTTTAAACTTTGTATACCCATGCTCTTGGCTGTCTACAGTCCTAGCAACAGTACTTCATATTCAGCTACATTATTACTAGCTTCGTATTCCAATTTAAAAGACAGTGGCACCCATTTTCCTGTAGGAGAGATTAATAATACTCCAGCCCCATTACCTTCTCTTGAATTTGCTCCATCAAAATGTAGAGTCCATACTCCTGCTTCATGGTCTTCTAAAGGCTGCTCAGTCTTGATTTGACGAAAGGAAGGTTCATGAGCATAATTTTGATCTTCTTCTAACATAAAACATGAGAAATATCCTTCCTTGTTGTAGACTGGTGAATTCTCTGAGCTGTCAGCCTTAGTCACCATCTTGACAAATCTGGTTTCTCTGTACAACCTCCTCTCCTGGCCGCCAAAAACTGGGATAGTGGCATAGGTTAAATCCATCTTGAGTGACCCACCGATTTTTGTTCCCCAGGACCTTGAAAACAGCATGCCAAAGCGAGCTGGGATATCAGCCAACACAATGTCCATTACTACACTTTTTGTTGGAATTTGGGCCAGATTGACCATTAAATCTTTAATCATCCCCAAGCATTTAACTCTTTTGGAATCAAATGAATATAGATATTTATATGTACGTGTGATTTGTAAACCTAGTTATTCCATGACAGACAGAGGCATAAGATTATGGGAAGCCCCAAAATTTAACATACAATTGTGTAGTAGCTGGTCATGAATCACTAGAGACACATAGAAAGGAGGAGTAGAGGGGTCTATCTCCTCGACATGTGGGCCAAAAACTACCATGGGTATTTCTTCTTGGAGGTTGAGGCTGTTGGGAACAATTGGTGCTTCAGGAGGGAACAATAAAGAAGTGACTTGAGATTGATATGCAGGTTGTTTCAACAGTTTAGTCAAAGGGACTGGGATTTTGACTTTCTCAAACTCTTTTTGCAAATTGAAAGCAGGAGGGGACTTTTCTATTACGACTTTTTTTGACTCTTTATTTTTAGCTGAAGGTTTAACTTCTTTTGATACAGACTCAACATTAGGAGGAGTAGCTACTTTTGAGGAAGAAGGAGTTTGATCATTAGACTGCAGAGGTTTGTTTAGAGGAATCTTACCTTTGTATGTGACTTTCTTCATTGTTGACTCCTTTTAAGCGGATAATTCCTTATGAAGTGGCTCCTCTTCTTGATCTTGAGTCGGAGTCCTCTTCCTTGAAGATCTGAGATCATATTTTCTGTTAAAATGTGCTTGCATGAAATCATTAAAATGTTTGCAATAGTGATCAATTTGTGCATCTTCTGTGTCTCTGATCTCTCCTTCTTCTTCTTGCAATGGACATTCTATTTCATCATTGTTTGAGAAGGCAAGATTTGCATCTTGCAGTTCATAGGTAGCATCGTCAGTGGAGTCATCTACTAGGCCTTCCAGGTATAATGGGTGTGGCACCTGATCCTGTTGCTCCTTAGCTTCCCTTGGCAATATTTGCAGGGGTGGTTTTCTATACTGAGGATTGTAACCCCTGTTTGGATCATTCTGGAAGTTCTTGGAAGTTGAATTCTTGGTCTCCAATTCAAGCTTGACCAGTTTATTAGAAAGGTTCTTAATCATTTTACTCATTTCTTCAATTTTATCTTAATCCTTGTTCTGATTAGAAGTAGATACTTCCTCTTTGCCTCTTCTTCTGGTATCTTGTTCATATTTTCCTCTTAATTTTCCCGTGGAAGCAAAATTTGCTTCCAACTCAAGAGCATCCGACTGAGCATCATCTAGGGTGGCAGGTTTTCTTTCCCTGAGAGAGAAACCAAAGTCCGAGCCAAAGGCTGCTATGAAAACAACTTTGGCAGCATTCTGATGAGGCTTCATATCTGCGGGGAGGTTTAGATATAACTTATTAAATCTCTTGATAAATTCTGACACCCCTTCATTATGTTTCTTCTTGAGTGTATTAAACTCAGTAAGACATTGTCCATGATCTTTATTTTCTCCCCATTTTCTAAGAAAAGTTTTTTCCATATCATCCCAAGTGGTTATGGAACGGTTTCCCAACGTCTTGAACCATTTTCTGGCTTCACCATCTAGAGATTGCACAAACAGTCTCAAAACCACATCTAAATGTTCTACATTAAAGTTTTCTACAAAAGAGCAGAAAGTCTCAAGATGTTTCTGAGCATCAATTTCGTTTTCTCCATTGAATCTGGGAAATATCTTCAAATAATCCTGTGGCATATCATTCAACACTTGTGGTAATGCAAGGGGAGCATATTTATTCAGTAGCAAAGCTGGAACATTAGCCATTGGAGGCATTGGGGGTTGTGCAGCAATCTAGTGTACAAATGGAGTGAGAGGAGGAGGAGGGAGTGGAGTATGGATAAAAATGGGAATATATTGTAGAGAAGCCTGAGGTGTAGATGGGAATAGTTCACGGTTAACAGCAGCTACTTCAGTGACTTACTTAACCTCTTCGACCTCAAGAGTAGGGTGAGGTTGAGATTTAGTTCTAGCACCTCCCCTGGGTGGGCTATCTGAGTAGTAATTTGTGTCTCCCACAGTGGAGATGGGGTTTTCTATTGGAACTTCTTGAGAAGAAGAAGATGGATAATATTCTATGGAAAACTCAGGGATTTCAGCACAGGCTAATTTCTTTTATTTCCAACTTCTTCTCTATATAATCTTCTCTGGGTCAGACATTGAAGGTATCTTTGACTGTGATGTATCTGACCTCAGGTGTGGTTTACGAGGAGCCAGGACTACAAATAGATTTATCTGATAAACAACAGTGGAGTCGCCAAGGTGAGAGATATGCAACTCTTCAACTCTTTGTGCTCACCTGATTAGAGAGTGAATATGATTTGTCGAGGCCCAGGGAAACTGATATTTTTAAATTCATCCCCGGAAACAGCGCCAGAAATATGTTGTCGAGATATGTTGTCGCTCCTAGAGACAGCCTAGAGTTGCCATAGACCAGTGCCTAGGACATCTTATCATAGCAAGGAGCATATAATAAAACTTTGGTGTCAATCCAAAGGATCTCCTGCTATCTCTTGTAAACAAGGAAATTAATTTAAATGGGACCAGAACTTACAGAAACTGCCACAGGGAAAGTAATGTTGCAGAGACAAGATGCAAAGCTCCAATACAAAAGCATCAGACAATTAAGAGACAATTTACTGTAAAGAGGGCCGATTCAAGTAATATGCCACAGAAATCAAATATCAGAAGGTGTATGCGGTGAAAGAAATATAAGAAGATATTAGTTATCTTTGGTCTGATACCCAGATACACAACAGAACCATATATGGGCTTATCAATCTAAGAATCCATACATGACAATGGCATTTTAAAAGCACCCTCCCAAAGCAACTAATATAGCAGAAATATGGATGAAATGAACATGAAACAATATATCATGCCTGAGTAATATTTAAAGTGCTTGACTGATCCAAGTATGGGTATCAACTAGGATAAATCCTTACCTAAAATCAGTGAGCCACTCGCATTCCAGTACATGATACAAGAAGATGGATAAAATGAAATGTTGTATTAAACACATAAAAGGAAGTTACACACTGTGAGATACCAAAGACTAGAATCCTCTAATACAGATAGAACTCCTCCTCACTGAGACCCTACGGGCTCTGAGCCTTCATACAAAAGCCTTACAAGATGTATACAAAGATTCCTTTCACTGCACTATTTTCTGATAAAAATCTGGAACCTTTACAATGTCTTTCTCTTGGGTTTTTATAGAAGAAGAAGGAGAAAAACCTAATAGAAGAAGTCGATGAACATTTAATTGAATCATTAAAACCTAAAGGGTGAGAGAGTACCCGCCCACACTATTTGACGATGCTAAACTGCTGTAAGTACTCTGCTGCTGCTCTATGGAATAAATTCTGAGGATGAACATATCCTCAGAAACAAGACATAGAGAATAAAATATTCAAACATTCTATCCTTTGCTGAAAGAGAAACCTGCTGCAATATGACCTAGAGGATGTTGGTGTTTGTACGTGGTACTCTCGGCCCTCCAGCTTTGAATTGGGATTCAAAATCATGAAACCGGACACTGGCTTTCTCGATATTTCACTGATATTTGTATGCTTCCCCATTAATATTTCTTGCCGTGTAATCTGTCTTTTGAATACAACTGTGGGATTCAATGGGTTTTATCTCTGCTTCCTTTAATGAAGTCATATCACAGCAACTACCCCGATCTCCCCTATTTAATTTTCCATTAAGAATCATCCTTAGAGGTGATCCTGGCATTTGTGATGGAGGCGATGAATCACGACAGCTCCTCCTCGTAAACATGCAAAACCCGCAAACTCGTTGGAGAAGACCAGACACAGGTGCAAGGGACATGGAGGTGTCGACAATGGTAGCGGTGAGGACATAGCCAAATGGTAAAATGATGCAGGGTGGTGGAAAGATTACAGGGTGGTAATGAAAAACGCAGTGGAATTATGAAAATGGCGAGGAATACATGGGTGAAGGTTAGCTGATTGTATTAGATTTCAAACATAAACATAACCTTTAAGACGAAACATATAGGAGGACACTAGATAATGCGACAAGAACACGTGGCATGATGACATGGAGTTCAGACTACGGGGTTTGGTCAACCGCGAGCATCAAGCAGATCTTGACCATCCAATTTCGAAGGTGATCTATGCTGAAGGATGCGTCCAGGAGCAATGAAGAGGTGGGCCAGGGGCAATGTGGACGGGAACTAAAAACTGCACGAATTTGGAGAGAAAGAGCCGTTGGATCGAGCGATCAAGATCGGATGGTCGAAATTAATTTCTCTATGCATCCTCGACCGAACATTAATGCGCGAAATAGGGCGGTATTGAAACAGTGACCTGGGACGTGTGGTGCTTGCTGAATGGAATCGCTGCGATTTGAGAGAAACCACCAATCCTTCAAAAGCGGTGCGGGGAAAACATGCCAGTTTTAAACGGTGGTTTTTAGGGTGCGGGGACCACAATACAAAAGCAATGTGCTGTGGTGCGTTGATCTATGCTTAATCTAACGGTTCAAAATGCACCCGATGAATATATACGATTAGCACCTTTGGAATAACACTTGGTCCCAAGCCTTGATCACATTAGACAGTAAGATATAGGGGGCCATAACTAAAAGGGGCTGGACCTCTTATGATTTGGAATACACATCTGTGGTGCTTTCTAATGCATTTTAGGGGGCGGGAAAGGCCACGGTAAGTGAAAATGAATTTCTCAAGCCATGATAGGGAATTTGAAAGGTTCAAGAGGGGCAGCTGGCCAAAAATTTTAATAGGAGGCTGACATGGATAACAGATTGCAAGTGCAAGTTGACCCTTTTGATGTGCTTTACATCTCCTCTTAGTGGCTGATTCCACTTTATCAACTTTTTTGTATTGTCCAAGGTCTTTGAAACACTTCTAACTTGATCTTCCCAAATTTTCCTCATTTATTCAAACTAAACCTTTTCAGCTCTATGCTTCTTTGCCTCTTTCTTCAAAATTTAAATCTCTTCACCTGCCACCTTCAACTGCTCTTTAAGGGTTTCAATTTCTGATTTTTCACTAATTTTCTCTTTACCCTTCTTTGTTTGATAGCCAACTCTTCTTTTGTAGGTGAAGAGAGATCTATGATGCTTGGTGGTTGGGAAGTTTCAATGATGTTTTCAATCTCTTTTCCACTTTCCATAACCTTCCTTGCATGTCTGGTTATTGTCTTCATAGGATGAAAAATGAAACCAACATCATCACCTACAAACTCTAAGTTTTTAGTTGTCTTATCTTTCTTCGGCATTCTTCCTCCATCTTGAATATCTTCAGCTTGCACAATGGGTGATTCTTCAATGTTAATTTCATGCAAGATGTCCTTCAAGTTTCCTTTAGCTATTGTTTGGCCCCTAGTAACTATCTTGCCACCTTTTTTGCTAACTGTTTGATTTTGTTTTGCAATTGTTGTTTTAGGTGTGTCAATATTCTGCAAAGGCTCTGTCTCCATGCTCACTGGTTCTGGTGGGGATGATCTATTCCCTTCTTCAACTTCCTTTTCCACTATTGGTGATGAATTTTTTCTATGTTTGGAGGCTCTCTTAGGAGTGAAAAAATCTCTTTCAATAACACTCACAAACATAAAGGAAGTTCAGTATTTTTCTAGTCTCTTCAACTCCTCTAACACCAACAACTTAATCAAACCATGGTGAAGGAGAGAATTTTAATTTCCTTCTGTTTTAACTTGAACCTTATCTGACATTTTACCTAGACTTTTGTATAAATAAAAGGGTAATTCAAGTGACCTCTTACCCAAAAAATGTAGAAGAAGCCTAAGGTGGTAGGAGTAGACCATGTGAAACCTTCCTTCACAGGTAAAATACTTCTGAATGATCATCAACAGCTTTGAATAGTTGTCCTACATGAAACTCCTAGGGATAGCATTTGTTAGATAAATTTCACTATGCTTTGGTGGGATGAAATCTTTCCAATCCTGCATGGTGAAATTGATGCCTTTAAGCCACTATTCTCCTCCTCTAGGGATTCCTATTGCTGTTGAAATGATGTCTGTTTTCACTGTTAGGTTCAACATTCCCACTTTTGAAGTTTTTCCTATGAAACTGTTAGCAAAATCCTTGGAAACATGTAGCTGAAAACTCTGCAGCCTTTGACAGAATTTCAAGAAACATGTTCTTATGAAAATATCCATGGACGTTGTGTCTTCATCGAGAAAATTCATGTCCATGGGCTCATACTTGTGGCAGTGACCACCTTTGTTTGTTTTATTCCTTGTAGCCATGGGTGGCTTTATATATTCTCAACCTCACTTTCTTGATTACACTTGCAACCTTTGAATATGCCAGCAACCTACTTGGCTCAATGAAGCATCTCTCTAGAAATCCAATTACATCCAAAGATAAAGCGGAGTATGACAAAAAGACTAACTGGGTAGGGTTTTATGGTTTAAATGACAACTCATGCATTAATCATGACACATGCATTCTAAAAAGGGTAATGATGACCTCAAACATGGCTTTGTACCTTTGAATTAACCCTGAAAAACTCGAATGACCTCCACCCTAACTCCTCCAATCATGAACTAACACTGTAGATCGAGTTTGACAAGACAGACAAGTAAAAAAATTTTCGTAGCATGATTAGTTTAACTTTTGACAGTTTTGCTATGAAACTATTACGCAGTTTCGTAGCGAAAACTGCTATTTCACTGTATAAAATGCTACAAAGAGTTGTAAAATTGGATTAAGAGTATTTTTTAAATTTAAATTCTTGGGAAATGAAAACTGAAACCTTATGATGACTGATGGGACATGAAATGACCTAAATGGAGGTGGGCTTGAACCTTAAGATAGGTTAAAAATGTAAAAAATGATAGTTTCCTATACCAACTTGAAAGGCTTAAGGAGACCTTTGATAAATGAACTGTATGACCATATCAAGTAATGTTTCACATTTTATGACCAACAACCAATCCTTTGAAACTTAAGCATGATAACCTTGAAGCTTCTGGCAGAACCTCATGCAACCAGAACTGGTGAAGGCTACTACAAAACTAGGGTCCTCATTGACCAATTTAAAATCCATTGGCTCATACCTCACTAGTGAACCCCCTTTATTAGTATTTTTATGCATGGTCATCTCTCTTAACACAATGCTGGCATCCTTGGTAGTATGACACATGCAAAGAAGAAATATGCACAACAAGGAGCTTGAAAACTAAGCAATAGCTTTCTAAAGATGATGAAAACAACTATACTCAGAGGTAATAGGAAAAAATGATAGACAACAGCTCTTAAGGATAAATTTAAAAGGCAAGTTTTGAATATGAGAGGGATGAAGACAAATAAGAGAGGTTAAGTGAAATGATCAATGATAAATGATGATCACACATGTTTCATGACTCCATATAACTGATCGCGTGACCTCATACTCACCCCTAACCACTTAAAACTTGACACTTCACCCTTTTCTTTACTAATGCAAAAAAACATAAGTTCGTAGAAATTTCCATTATAAATCTAGCAGTTTCTCTATGGAATTGTCATGTGAGTCTGTAGTGAAAACAACCTATTTTCCATTGATTTTGTTGCAAACTCAAGAAAAAACTGAAAGGTGGCTAAAGCCAAATTTTAAACCAATGAATAGATATTTTTAATGGATTTTTATGGATTTGACCAAGATGACATGACATGTGGGACTCTAACAACTTAGGATTATGACCAATTCACAAAATTTTATCAATTTCATGAATTAATTTACCAAGACAATAAAACCTATGCTGAATGACCTTCCTAATCAAAAGTGACATTTTATTGGTGATAACACAACCCACTAAGGTCTTCTGGATCATTTTTCCAACCAAGGCTTCCATGACTAGTAACTCAACCCAAGATGTTACATAGCTTCCAAATAATTTGTCCGACAAAGGCTTCAAAGAACTAGTAACTCAACCCACAACCAAAGGTACATGAGAACCAACTAGAAAAAGAAAGTAAAACCCACAACACCATGGCTATATAGGAAATGGAAAGGTTAGGAAAAAACACTGTCAATTCAAGAAATCCTCCATGCCAATGATAAATCATAACCAGGAAACCATATGCATATGACATTCTTGTGCAAAACTAGAAAGAAAATCATACATATACCTCGGTACATGCAAGAAAAACCCATTGTAGTTTCTAGTCTCGATGTCCTCTTGTGATTTCCTGCCCTTAATTTCTTTCTTGATCCAAATACCAAGTATGCCACACTCCTCCGGGAGTGATCCAAGAAAAATCTAACTCTCCAAGGGTGTGAGAAAGAGAGAAAATGAGAGATCCAAAACTAAACTGATCAAAAGCTTAACTAACAAATGGTAGAAACTAATCGTCATAAGATTTTTTATTAATGATGCCTCTATTTTCTTTAATTTCCTTTATTTTCCTTCATTTTCCTCCTCACATGAAACCTATGACCTTTCACCTTCCTTTACTCCTATTTTCCATTATTTTCATAAATAAATTCCAATTTTCATTTCCAAATCCTTTTCCATTTCCTTTGCCAATTTCCTTAGCCATTAATTAATCATAAGTGATCTCCATCAAAATGTTTTTTACGAACATTTGGTTTAGAATATGTGTCCCATGACCATGTTACTTTGATCAGGGATATGAAGCTGGGACTATGACTCTCCACCCAACCATAGACAATTGTAGCCATTGATACTTGCAGTCGTCACCCTCGAGCTAGATTATAGAGTCTGGGGGGGTTTTTTCTATTGAGACCATGTTCAAGCTGCTAATCCTACTAGGGACTCTAGAGGAACTCTTGCCTCAATTTTCGTAGCTATTCATTTCCTTTTTGCATTCATGGGGAGTCCATAGGTGCCTAAACTTACCCCCCATGCTCATACAGTGTTTCACCCCTTCCCAGGAATTCCAGAAACCACTGTACCAGTCACGGAAGTAACCAGGAACTGTGACTCAATATTATCTTTGTCTCTGCTTCAGGATGGTCTCCTCCAAAGATTTTATATGGCTCCATAGTAGCTAGTTCAACCCACAACCTCCATGGAATACCAAGATGATAGAGGGCTCCAAATATTTCATTCCACCCATAGCCTCTAGGGTCCCAAGTTGTTACAGGGATCCTTAGATATCTTGTCTCAACCCAGAGCCTCTAGGGACCCAATATTTTACAAGGTTCTACGAATAATATCTCAACCCACAACCTATAAAAAACCTAAGCTATTATAGGGCTCTAGATACTAGCACTCAACCCAAAACTTCCAGGGATAGAGAATCGATCCCCTTCTCTTCTCTTCATCACTGGTTGCTGGAATTTGTTGTTGTTGATCCGTTTCTCTTCCTCCCCTAATCTGATTCCTGAACATGAGTGAAGCCTCTACCTCGTCCTACCTTTGAATGCTCTTCCCTTCTCTATTCGTGTCTTCTTTGTCCCGTGTGAATATATCCCCCCCTTAATCTAGTCCATTCTAAAAGCATCTCCTTTTTGTTTTGGGGTGACTTTCCTGCCCCTCCATTACTACTGCATCGTTGCTATTGAAGCCCTCCATAAATGGTTTCCTCATTTTCTTGTTGTATCTTCTCAACCAAGCATGACCATGAGTACTTTCCGTTAATCCATTTAATTTTAGGAACAAATCCATTTACTTCATGCACCATCCAACCTTAAATGGATATCCTGAAGTTCAGGTTTCTTCCTTGCACAAGAAACCATAATATCCTTGGAAAAAATTCTTCATTAACACGTCTGGAATCTCTGTCACATGAATCAGTCCCCTTTATTTTTAGATTAAATCTGAATAAGTGTGTCTTTTATGTCCAATCTAGTAGACATATTGGATTTGTTGTGTCGAAACAAGGAATTTATATGGATCCACTTAAAGTCCAATAAATTCTTGATTTTCCTACATATTCCTCACTCATTCAGTTACAATTTCTCCAAGGGAAGGCTAAATTTATATGAATATTCATTCCCAACTATGCAGAAATCATGAAAGGATTCACTCACTTGTTGAAAAAAGGGGCTCCATTCCATTGGGATGATACAACTTAGAAGGCTTTTGATTCTTTGAAACATGTCCTCGTTCGAGCATCAATGTTGTATCCCCCTAATTATCAACATGATTATTTCTTGTACCTTGTTGTAGCTATGAACAACATCTCCATGGTATTTGTCCAAGAAGCCGACTTGGGAGTTGAACATTCCATCTGTTATTTGAGGTATAATTTAAATGATACCAAAATCAAATACTCCCAATTTAAAATGTTTCCTTTGGCAACCATTCAAGTTGTACAAATATTTTTTCACTACATTCTGCTTCGAAATACTATGGTTGTTTCTTATTGAAAACTAATGAATTACATTTTATCATGCCATTTGTTGGGGGAAGTAATCCAAATTTATTTTTATTCTCCAAGAATTTGATTTGGAATTTGTTAAATCCAAATCCAGGAAATCCCTATTCTTTATCAAACTGATTTATGACCTTCCCTCATCCAAAATTGACATCACCTCTAATGATTCTATACCTAATGATTTGTTGTTTCTGATAAATTCATCTGATACCTGGTATGGATATATTCTTATTTATATCCCGAACTAGAATTTCCAGCCCAACACCTATTGCTCTGATTAGTGACGTATTTGATACCAGGACAAAAATTACATTATACTTGGTTACACTTTATATCATCGTGGTGTCAATACAGTTTTTTGAAGATGCCCCACTCATGAGGAGGCTAAGAAATCTATTAATGAATGGAACATTGGAGCATGTGGTATACATATGTCTCGTTATGCCACTTCCCAAAATATTTTGCAAGCTGGATATTTTTGGCCCAACATGTTTTGAGATTTCATTGTTGTATTCCAAAAGTGTGATGCTTTCCAAATATATAACTAAAAACCTATGCTCCACCCACTCCTATGCATCATGTTATATTTTTCGGACCATTTTCAAAATGGTTCATTGACTTCATGACATGTAACCCTCATTCGGCCAAGGGGCATGGCTACATTATTGTGGCCATGGACTATTTCACTAAGTGGGCTAAAGTGATGCCTACATATAACAACAAAAGTGAGGCAAATTATGTATTTCTCTCCAATCACATCATTTCCAGGTTTAGTGTGTCGTAAGACATTATTATAAACCATGGAAACCATTTTTGCAACTACATAATATTTTACCTTATTGCCAAGTTGGGCCTTCAACACGATAGCTCAACTCCCTATTACCCACAGTCTAATGAGAAATTAGTAGCCATTAACAAGGTTTAGAAAACAATGTTTCAATGCATGATAGGGATTCACAAGATGAATTAACAACTAATTATTTTTTCCTCCTTGTGTGCATACCAAACCTATGTCTGAACCACAATCAGATTAAGAACATATTAGCTGGTGTATGGTCTAGAAGCACTTCTCCCAATAGAATGTGAGATTCCATATTTGAAGCTTACCATTGAGCTCGTTCCTAAAAATTTCATGAAACAAGAGTGTATCTTGTATCTAGATCATTTCTATGAAACTCGGGATGATGATATGATGGAAAATGAGGCCCACACGAACAATATGACAAGAATGTTAAACCTCGTGCCTTCTTTGAAGGTAATATGGTTCTTTTATATGATCAAGAAGTTGATAAGTTAGGACTTGGAAATATCAAACCAATATGGATATGCCCATATATATTTAAGCATGTACTTGCGAAAGGGGATTACGAGCTCATTTATTTTTATGGAATCCGTCTGGCGTAACCCAGAAATGGGTTGTGGTTAATGAAATACTATGCTTAGGAAATATTTGTATGGTCACTGTGTACACACTATCTATAGGTGTGTTAAGTTTGGTTGCAGTATGTTCCTTCAAATTTTCTTACTTTCTCTATTAATCTTGATTTTCATTTGATTTGCAGATGTCAGGATTTCCATAGCCATATGTTGGTTATGATGATGGTGCTACTCGTAGTACTCATAATCTTTCCTCCACAACATTGGTTAATGCTCTCAATGGCGAGTTAGTGATTTTGCAAGGGTTCTGTATCAGTCACTTGACCAATAATATTGTTGAATATATTGCAGTGATCGAACTTTTGTCTGAGGTTATTTCTCATGGCATCTTCCATATAATATGAAACTTAACTCACAAATTTTAGTACACTTGAACAACTTTTATTTAGTAAGAAGTCCAACTATGTTACATATGTTTCTAAGGGTTCACCTTCTAGAAGTACATTTTTATTACATCCCATATCAACACATTCGTATAAGTCTAAATACATTAGTCGGCACATTAGTGAATTATGTTTTAGACATACATTTGCAACACATGTAAATCAGTTAACATCGCACATTAAAAAATATAATAGAGAAAATAAGAAACACCGATAGATATATAACTATATATAAAGTTTGGTTTAAAAAAAATATATTTCTGATATGGATATGGCACATGAAATATCATATCAAAAATACATTTAGACAAAATATGGCTCTAAGACCTCCTAGCAGACCAGTCTTGATGGTGATCAAGGTAACAAAAACAAATTGCAGGAAAATTTGCATAATAGTTGGCTGATACGCTTAGGTACTCCAATGGTGTATCTCTAGAGTCTCATAGGGATCTCATTGACCCTATTTTTAGGTATGTTATGGGTCAATCCCTCAGCATGGAGCTCAAAATCCACAAGAGTCTTAGCTACATTGAGATCTCACATATATTCCTCTGCTCTGGTAGCTACTCTAACTTATTCTCCAATATATGTAAGTACTGTATCTCCTCGTCATTGAAGATAGGATGATCCCACTGTTCGAAAAGGTCCAAAATATACATCTGAAATTAATATTTAGTCTATGATGCATTAAAAAAAAAAAAAATTTGTAAAACCCAAAAAGAAAAAAACATTCAAAATGATTTTTTTTACCTATGTCACTCCATTTCCCACCTTCAGGTATAATTATCCTAGAGTCTCCTTGAAAATATCCTTCAGCACATGTGTAGTCCTCTATCACAATGATTTTTATTCGAAACCGTCGGAAGAAAAAGAGAGTGAAGATCATAGAATAAGCACTTGTATGACGAGACATAATATCTAAGCATTTCCTCATCTATGGAGCTCTGGGATCTGGAAGCTCGAGTAGAATGTGTTAAGGAAAAAAGCAGGGGTATCCTCTCCAGAGTGAATGATATCAAGATTAAACAGTATAAAAAATTCTTCAATCGACCATCCTTTGCACTATTGATTTGTTCCTTCAAATTTTCCAACACCCCCTAATGCCAATTGAACACAATAGGCTATATGCATTCCAATGCATATTTCATTTGGGACTTGTTAGCCTAATGCAAAGTAGCACTACCAGCCAATCTAGCTATAGTGAAAAGGATCATCCAAATAGGTGATTGAACCACATCCTTGATCTCTATCTTCTCGTCCATTTTTGGCTGAGAATGAGGTCTATAGTGTGCAATGATGTAATATTTAACAGTCTCACCACCTCTTCTGATGCCATATAAAGAGATAAGGGCCACCCTCCTCAATAATCCCATCAAAAAATAAATATCCTCCACCTATATGTTGAGGATATGTGCTCCAATCCTGAAGCATTATGTCTAGATATCCCATGCCTTGGAAAGATACTCCAATAACTCAAGTTGGGCTCTCATGCACAGAGTCCAAACGAACTTCAGAAGTCCACAATTTATTAAAGCTTGAATAGTTGTTGGGTCATTGGGAGCATCCAAATCATGGGACTCATGTTCTCTTTCTCTCCAAATTAGAACCATTTGTGCTCCGATAGATAGCTTCAATACCATTAGAAGAACATTTGGAACAAATATAATGCAAAAAATCAGAGAAATTCAAGTGAAAAATACAAATCCCCATTTTTATCATGCCTAGCACACGTGACCTTAAGGAGAAAAAGCATTGGAACACACCCTCCCTTCCCTGGTAGGTGAGCTTAAGCACTCTTCCCAGTTTTACCCAAGTATTCCATGTGCACCTTTCAATTCAGAAATCATGAGTTGGAACTAGGGCACAAATATAAAGGCTAAGTGTGCTTAAAAGTCCAAAAAAATTGCATGAAATGAAAAATGCAAACCATGATAAATGAGAGAATAGTAATATCTCCTACCTAAAACTGGTAGCACTGGAAAAGGTCCATCAGATTGGTTGCAATCACCTATTGAAGATTTATGGTAAAAATGCACTCAGAAGTCACTCACAAGAGGTAAAATGAAAATGGTAAAAATAATTTTACTTTTTTCCTATTTATGGTCAACAAAACTATTATTTTAATAATTTTTAATATATGATGACCTAATTTTTCCCTATGTCATGTATTTTCCTTATATTTTTGTGGTGTTCTGAGTATGTTAAAATATTATTGGATTTAATTATAATTTTAAGTTTAAAACAAGTCATTTTGATGGAAGAGCATACTTTTATTAGTTTTTCGGGCTCTGTAAATCTACAAAAAGGGACCCCCCTTGAGTTCTCTTTCAAATCCTTTCAGACTCCCAGAACATGAAAAGATATTTGAGTAGTTTTCTTTTCGAACTCGTTAAAGTAAATGAAAAGAATTTTGCCCAGTATAATTTTAACACTTTTCCACACTAGGATAGCCTATTTACCAAAAATGAACTTTAGTCAAACATGAATAAAATTTTCTCGATATTATTTTATGCCTTTTCGGGCCCAAGATACAAATTTATGAAAGGAACTTATGGATTTTTCTTTGTCACTTATTTTTCAAACTCTATAAAAATCAAAAAGATGCAGAGTTACGCCTTCATTGGAATCATAAAATCATCAAACAAATATGGAGTCATTAAGCATGACAAAACTGAACCACTCCTTTTTAGGTTTTGTTAAAATTACTCATAAGGATTCATTCGAAGGATGAACTTATAAATCAAGCATTTGTTATCCTCCTCAATCTTGTAAAAAATAAAGTGGTGTTGGCTATAGATGGTTGCGAAATTAGGAAAACCAGTAATGTTTACCTATTAATGGCACCAAGACACTATTGAACATGATATTCTTCACTTCATCTCCATGACTATTGGGTTGGGAAGTTTTATTACCTTTTTAGTTAATCACACCATATAAAAATCCTTCATAATTTGTTTTGAGGCAATGTTTTCTACTCCATATATTGTCACTAATATGTTCAATATAAGTCCTTTGGATGACATCTCCTATGATACTCTTAAGCCCCATTTCATGCATGTCGCTCCTAAACTAGCTCTACAATAGCATCATACTTTCTCAAATATTGATATCCTTTTCATGTCATTGATGGGGGATAAATCAAGGCCCTCCTATGACAGGTCAGTTCGTGTTGACGTTAGCTCATTATATAAGAAGATAACTTAGAAAATCCCTTCAGTAGCTTGGAACTTGCATACATCAATGGAAATTTTCCTTGCTTTTGGGGATTGGTTTACATCATTGGCCTTTGACCAAAAGATTATGTGTGATGCTCAACTTCAACTCATTCACTCATACCACATAGATTGTACTACATTAACTTGATAGCCATTATCATTATTGGTGGTTTCTATCATGTTTGTTGACAACTTACATCATTGGCCATTAATCAAATGGTGTACCATGTTCGGCTCTAGCTCATTTATTTGCGTGGTTAGACTTCTACTATCGAGTGAACAAGGTAGAGGACCCTCGAACTAGTTTCATCCATTCAGGTTGCGATTTTAGGATTCATACCAAGATCATAGAGTATGACAACTATGATCATTTTGATAGTCATCCAAGCATGGTTCCATGCTTTTTCATCAATGATCGAGACTTTTTGATCATTATATAGGTAATTTTGGCTTATATGTTGAGTATGGGTATTCCTCCCCCATCAATGATATCATGATGATAATATATATTGTAACATACAATGATATCGACCAATTTATTCTTTGATCCAGACATGTCACAAAGTAGAGCACTTCATTCCTCAACCACTGCTTATGACTTTGTACTTTAGGGGGGAATATTTTACACGTATTTTGTCACATCCACTCAAAAGACGTGAAAGCCAGATCATTCAACATTCTTGGACATTATTTCATTATCCCTTCACAAATCCCTAAGCACCACTTCTCCAAAAAGTCCATGTTTCTGGGAAAATTAGCTCAAAAATAGTTTTTTTTTATCCCTAGTGCACCATGCATGACTAACCACCTGAATTTAGTGTAGGTTTCATACATGAGGATTAGCGTTTATCAACATGTGTTTCTCCCCTCTACAGGTGCGTTGATTCTAGAAATTTTGGAAAGATAAAAAATATTGATGAAACTTCCTCTTCCAGAAGCTTCCAAGGTGGTTTTAACTATTTATCATGGACAAAGATCTTGAATTCCTATCTGATCCTACTCTAGTGGTATTATCTCTTATCATTTCATCTCATCCTCCCATCATATGTGGATCTCAAGCATATATTGGTAAATTATAAACTACCACTCTTACCCTATATATTATTGCCTTCCCTAGCATCATGGTTGGATTTTGGAGATTGTTAGTTCTTGGCATGTTGATGCTTTGATCCTAAGGAGTCATCATATTCATCCATTAGGATTGATGTTGATTTGTGATTTGTGGCAAGGAAGGAAAATTCAATTTGGGGAAACATCTACAAAGTCAAACTTATATATATGGTTGTAACTCTCTCCTTTTTCTATTAATACAAAAAGCATATTGTTTTCTTATACTTGTGTCATGATATATTCTCATGTATTTCAATTACATTTGACTCATTGATTAGAGATATTATATTATGCTATGTGGAAGTCATCATTCCTTTGTTTGTTTTAGTCATTTGTGTAGGTTATAATTATAGAAATTAGAGCTAGAGTTGAAGATAACCAGTAAGGAGGAGAGAAAGCTTACTACATATTCCATGTAGGTATCTTTCCCATACTCTAGTTTCTCTGAGGAAAAATTTGATATTTTTTCCCTTGTTGTTTCTAGATTATGCCACTAGATCTATGGAGTTCATTTTTGTCTACAAAGATGAAATTTCATCATAAGAATGATGGATGCATTGCCTTATTGGAGCTTCAATGCACCCATGATTCCTAGGAGAAGGCTTTGCAACATTGATATGTGATGAAACATACAATTGACATAAACAAGTGTGGATTGATATCTTACATGAGGATGTACATTCTCATTGATTAGGCATGATGATTGGATTAACTACCCAATTATTCTTATATTTGAGGGATTTCATTGAGTGGAGACATATTTTGGGGAATTTCTTCTAAAACTATGGAAGCATCGCATGAGATGGGAGTTCATCTACTTAGAACCTACTTTTTTAGAGAGATAATGGAATCATATATGGATGTCATGACTTCTAGGGGATTCCTAGAAGGAGGAAATGTTGGAAAGGACACAACAATTAAGGAGTAGGAGTATGTGTTCCTATTATGGATTTAGAGATTGCAAGATGTAGAGATGGGATTATTGTCGAGGACTAATAACTTCTTGGCAAGTATCTTTTCTTAAAAAATTGATGGGACTTGGTAATGAAGCATTTTCTAGGTTAGCTCACTATCGATGATGACAACCTTTTATAAGTGGGGGAGGATGTCAGAACCTTAGAGTGAGGATACACACTCTACCATACCATAACTGATATTGATAACACAACGACATGCCCATTGCAATATTTTGATATTAAAAGTGACACTTGGATAAATTGGGGTTTTTACCCAAAGAGACACTACTTTGGATGCTTACTTGTGCTTAGGATGCACAAGGAACCCATACATGGGACACACATATTTTTGAGTGGCCATGCCCATGATATGGTGAGATGGGGTTGCACGGCCAAAGAGTTGGACCTTGTAACAGACCCGAGCTAAAATCTCATGTAATAAAAGTTAATAAAGGAAAAAATAGGACCACAGTTAAGGGACACTTATTCCAAGCTAAATATTGGGCAAGATATCCTAGTGGGCATCACATGATGTGTTTATAGCTAAGGTGAAACTGGAAAAGGTAGTGGCTAAGGCTTTGAAAAGGAAAAATGTATTTTTGACACATTTACTTATGAAAATAAAGGAAATTAGGAGAAAAGGAAGATGGAAGGTCACATGTGGCATGTGAGGAGGAAAATAATGGAAAATAATGGAAAATTGAAGAAATTATAGGCGTCATCAATAAAAATACCTCAGAGCATTACTTGGTAGGCTTTTCTTAGCTCATTTTCAGAATTAGTCTCAGAAAGGAGATGAGCACCGAGAAGAGAAATAGATAAAGAAAGTAAAGGAAGGAAAATCAATCAAAATAAGGACAAAAAAAGGAAAGGAAAATAAAGATCAAACAAGGAAAGGTTGGGACAAGCAACCTTTAGCAGAAATACTTGCAGGTAACATATAGCAGGTATGATTTCCTAGCTGGTTTTGACATGCATGGTATGTGCATGTTCGTATTTGGTTATGTTTTTATCAGTGGCATGGTTTGCTAGATTTTGGCAGTGGTTTTCAGCCTTTTCTTGTCATTTTTGGATAACCATGGTGTGATGGGATTGTTCTCGATTTTTATCTTTGGAATTGTTGGAAGGTTTTGGAATCTAGGGCGATGGTGGTCTCAGGAAAAATCCAAAAGGCCTAGGAATACATTGATTGGTAATGGAGGGATACACACTAAAGCCTGAGGGTGGAGACAGGAAAATTCCTCAAGGATTCTCAAGGAATCTAAAGGAGTTCTAGGCTAAGTTTGGTTTTGTGATCTTGGGGCCGATTTAGGTGAGATCATGGTATGGTGAGGGTGGAGGTGGTTTAACATATTGATTCACTTGGTTGTTTTGGATTTGTTTATCACATGAGCTCCCACATTCATGCTTGGAATATGGCATGAGGTGAATGGTTAAAAGAAAATTTTGGTTCCACCATGTCTATGGTTGGGTGGTGCTGGCTCGAGGGGTCCTGACCCGGGTTCAAAGGTTAAGGTTTGCCAACAAACCCCTATAATATTAGCCCTTTCGGTAGTGACCTGCTTGCGCAGGCCAAAGTATCACCCGAAGCAGTATGGGAAGGTGCTGGAACCAGGTTTCTACACCATGAGAGAGAGCAGGTAAGTAAAACAAGGCTGCGTTCCCAGCTTAACAACTTCAGATCTAGTTACAGACTTATATCGCAGAGCTCGTATCTACTAACTATATTTGCATCCATGTGCGCAACACCGATCTATCAATAAAATAACTATAATAATAATAATCAACAGATCATAGTTTCATATAACAGGAACAAGGATATTCTCGCAGCTATAAAATAGATCTATTCGCAGGTCAATAGTCCATAGTTACCAGAGTTACTATCAGTCATAGATTAAATCAGCACCTTCGCATCAGTAATATCACGAGTAAGACCATAAATTCATAAAAAATAGATCACAGGAATACTCTATATTATAATAATTATTATTCAACCATAGATCCAATAGTTTGCATCAACAGTAATACATAAACTCAGATAAAGCAGAAATACTCTAGCAAGATTTGCATATATTAACATCCAAAACCCAATACAATTCAACACATCTGGTGCACACAGCCAGCAGGGTCTGCACACAGCAGGACTGAGGATCTCAGCACACACAACCAGCAGGATTCCTTACCCTAGCAACCCAAACAAATCTAAAACTTTGCAACTATCATCAATCTCTATTCTTTTCTACGTATGACTAAAAAATGTTCATATATTTATACCAATTTAGCCTATGCATCCAATGGTCCGGAAACAGTGGTTTGCAGACTCTTGGTATACCCTTGACCCATTATAATGCATTAGGGGCTTTGACCCACCCCAAAACCCCTGCGTTAGATTAATCAAGACCAAAATATACAAAACTTATACAAAATCGTAGCTTTTTAGGGGACCATGTTCCAATAGTCCCCCAACATAATCTTGTGACTCATCCCGAGTCACTGAGATGGTGGGTTCTCCACTTGTGCCTGCAACAATTTGAGTAGCATTCTATACAATGTCAACCAACATTTCTGAAATCAAGCCTTCCGTTGCGACGGTGACACTCTTCAGATTCTGGTTCAACTACTTAACCACGAAATCCACATCTTGTGAAAGATTGGGGGCCTCAGCAGCCCAAGGCTTCAGGAAGTCACTGAGGTCATTATTATTTTGCCGAAGTGCATCAATATTAGCTTGGAGGACGTGAATGGTGCACAATTGTGTCAAGCATTGAGCAGGAACTAAAGTGGGCAGGGTGGATTCCAAATTCTCGAACTCTTATTCTTTATGCCGCAGGTCCTAATTGATGCTACGTAGGAGCGGGTTGAGCTGGACCTTGGTCCATAGCTGCGTGGCCATTTCTAATAAGTGGGAACCCTGCGTGATTTTTCCTGTAATGGTTTTCATAGCCTTAGTGACCAACACAGTGTGTTGGTCCCGTACCTCCGGAGGTGTTTCAGGCTACAACTTATCCTGGAGGTCGGAGATCCGTTGCTTCATTCATGCCTGGACCATTAGAAATTCCTTGTGGGAGGCCTTTCGTGTTGTGACCAACCATTCAACCTTCTCTTGAGGGGTGGCGGTGGCCGAGATCTCTGTGGTAACATCTACACAAAGTTGATGAATCATGTTTTCGAGTTCTGCATGCTTCGTGGTGGTCTCCAATGTATCTGTCTTCATCTGGAGCTCGGCCTGGATTGTGTCAACTGTAGCTTTCTGCTACTCCTCTAAGGCTACCCATCTATCCTTCCTAGCTAGAATGATCGGATCCATGATTTTTTCAAGGTATCCATCAATCAATGTGACTGTCTCGTCATGTGCTGTCCGCTGGGGGCGCTACTTCTTGCGGGGCATTTTGACAGGTACGCTTGTTCTCTTCATGCTGCAGGGGGAGGCAGGTCCTCTGACAATCAGTCCTTTTTTTCCTAGGGCTGGCGGTGAATCTACCTGAGTCTCTTCCTTGACGTCCTTCTCAAAGGTCTACGTCTATTGCACATCCTTTTGTGCAGCTGCGGTTATGTCTTGTCTGGTACTTTTGGTCGTAATTCTGGTATCCGTGATGATGACATAGGGAGTGAAATTTGATTTGTTGGTCCCTTCAATTCCCTTCGCGCCAGTTTTGAAGCCGATATTCCAACTAGGAGGCCAGAGCGCAATGATGTTGTTAATTTCTGCATCTGCCACCATATGGGAGCGAAGTCCAGGTTTTATTCCTATGTGCTTTGATCTGGAAGTTGTGCATAGTGATCTCAAATGCTGCAATGTCCTTGTATTTTTCATACATGGTAGGGGAAAACCATGGTCGAGAGTTAATGGCTGCAACTAAGTTACTCTGAATGGTTGTCCTCGAGATGCTGCGGGTCCTTTGAATCCCACAAGTGTGCATAGCGAGCCCCTTCGCACATGTCCAGGGCAATTTCAGGAAGGATTGAATCCGTAGGGGCTTTCCAGGCAATCAACGCTATGAGGAACAATAAACAGGATTAACGAAAGGCTCGTCCTTGCTCCTGGGACTCATTAACATTAGTTAGAAACTCATCACACAAATACTAGGCCCAGTTAAAACATACCCCTTTTCTGCATTGGCTTGCTAACTAAATTACGTAGGCTGGGATAGAGGAGACCTAACATTTTCTCATCATTTTGCATGCCAACAACATCATGCCTTGGTCACTGATATAATTGATTATAAAAGCTTGAATATTGCATTCCACATGGTAGGTCTTGCGCACATACTTAGCCAATTCCGTCTCATACTTTTTACCCAAGCACTCTAGAGGGTCGGGGCCATGCATGGGAAGGCCAGTAATTTTGTGCACCAGCACAGCGTCGATGGGGATCCTGTCCCGGATCCATACGAAGCCATCATGAATTAGGACAAGAAACTGTTGGGCTAGTCAATCAGTCTTGCTGTAGTGACCAAAATGAGGCATCCTTAGCAAGTTAAAGAGCCCAGACCCAGCCAATCCACGCACCCAGTGCTGAGGAACAATTTTGATCCCATTGTCTTCCTGAATTGTGTCAAGGTATAATTTAGGCGCCAGCTCAAGGAAAGCCTCGAGACTAGCTAGGTCATGATCATCAAATTTGTTCTCATGCAGCCTTCCAACAGGGTCACCAATGATAGGGACTTCTCCTAGGGTCAACGGCATATGCAAATAAGTGATCAGGCCATCGAGGTTCTTTGGCATGCGCGTTGAGGTTCTTTGTAGCCAGAAGAAAGGAGGTAACCAGTTGATTGGTCTAGCAGGTTGGGCCTCCTCTTGAATAGCTCGTTCCTGGGGTGCCGCCTTCAAGGATGTTACATTCCGTGGGGAAGCACGAGGTGTCCCCTTAACTCGTTTTGCGAGTTTTAGGGGTTTCCTGGAGTCTTTTTCTTTCTCCTTGCACTTATTTGTGACTGCAGTGGAGAAAACTTCTTTTGCCTTAGACTCAATTTCTACAACTTCCTTAGTACCTTGTTCTACCAAGATGACTAGTTTCGAGGGTTCAGTAGGATTCATATCTGACATCCTAGCACGAAAGAAAAACTCGGAATTGCTACTGTCCGAGGGGGAATATTGCTCAAACAGGAAAGAGATGCTAGAGGCACTGAAATTCTTACAGCACAAATTCGTCCACGACAAATATGCCAAGTACAAGCTATTCAAGCGATACAAAACCCTTGTCTGCTCTAGCCCACCTATTTTATAGCTTTGGTGATCGCCCAAAGGTAGGGTAGATTTCACGTGGAACTTACCATCAAGTAAATGATAAAAAATCTCCAGAAATTTCCGCATTAAATGTCGGCTGCCCATCCCATCCAACGGTAATTCTTCCTTTTTACCCGATTTGACTATTTCAATGACTAGTTTTTGCACCCTGGGTGCACTCAATGTACCCCTGCACTCCCAGCGCTCCAGCCATCACCTGAGATTTTTCCTTCCAAATGTAATTTTACGTCAGCATAGTGTAGCCTACGTATTGACCTCCTACTATGCCTTCATGAGCGTTTGCCACGATAGCATGCTCTTCGTGCTCCAGAACGTATCTGCACCACACTTCACCAACGGCTAGTTTATATAAAGGACCTATGGTAATGGTAAAATCCACCGCTTGGGTAACCAACTCCTTCTTTTGTCATATCGAACATCCTGCAGATTCCATTCCTATAGTCAGGAGCCGAACGATATCAGTGAAGTACACATCAACAACCCTAATGGCGAACCACTACGCATCAGGCAATCCTTCCTTCAAGTTAGTGGGTTCCCGGCCCGTCCCAAGTCGGGACTAGTGATCCAGCCCAACATTCAGCTTTGCTTGCTTGACCATGATTTCATAATCGTATTCCTAAAACATCAACAGCCACTTGCGGAGTTTCCCCCCAACACAGTCTTATTCACCAGGGAATTTAAAACCGAATGACTTGTAAACACCTTAAAGTGTCCTGCCAATAGATAGTGCCGAAACTTCTGTACTGCATGAACCAGGGACAACCCTTCCTTCTTCCTGGTGGCATAATTGTTCTTCGCACTCGAGAGTTCGCATCTAGCAAATGTGACTAGGTGATCAATGTCTCTGGCTCTAGGTTGCATAATGACTATTCCTAGGGAAATCCCCAACGCGTCAACATGTAAATGACATTCCTTCGCCCTATTGGGACATTTAAGAATTGGTGCAGATATCATTCCTTCCCGGAGTAGTTCAAATCTCTTATAGCACTCGTCATCCCAAAATAATGGAACAGATTTCTTAAGCGATTTTTCTAGAGGTGTAGTGGTCAGTGCATATCCTAGAATGAATCTTCTGTAGTAGCCCGTATGTCCAAGGATTGAACGCAGCTGTTTTTGATGCTTTTGCGTGTCCTCAGTCTGTAGTGGAGGTCCTGCAACTATGTGCTCCCCCTCTGACTCGGGAATAGAGACATTGCACAGATCCTCATCGCATTATTTTATACTGCTAGAGTCATCAAAGTGGGGGATTTCTCTTACCTCTTAAGATATGAAGTGGAAGTCCCGTGTAATTTTTAGGCAACGCAGTGCAGAGATGTCATGCAGCCGATTTTTCCAATTTTCCATTTCCTCATCGGAGTCGTAGAAGAATTCGTTATCTCTTTCCCAGCAAAACATACCATCAACCGTAGGATTGACCCAGTCTTCGTCCCTCATAGTTAACTTATATATATGATCCACCTCTTCTTCCTCATGCACTGACTTTGTATACCTTTCTCCTTCTGCGATTTATAGCGGCACTATCACCCATGTTCCTTCACTTTCGAACACCATGCTCTTCTTTTTTAAGCTGATAATACCGCCCATATCTATGGCCCAACCCAATCCTAGGAGCGCAGGATAGGGGTCTTCATCTTCTACAATCTGAATGACCTCAAAATCAGCCCAAACCTTGACCCCCACGATGTCTACCACGATATTTGGTAATCTTCCTAAAGGTATGATCTTCTGTTGATTAGCCATGCGCATCTGGATAGTGGACCATTCCAACTTAGGTTCTCCCATTTGCTGCCAAGTTTTCTTAGGTAGTACGTTTTCATTCGAGCCGAGGTCCAGAATAACCTGTTCCATCTCATAGTCACCAATCTGCGTGGTTAACTGCATCTCCCTACCAGTGCATCTCTTATGCTTATAGAGTTTGTGTACAACCTTAATTTCCATGGCTGGGGTTGTCTTTTCTGCACAATTATCTATCAAAGCTTGGAGGTTTTCTACGGCCCTTTGATTGCGCAGTAGCTTCATACATGCCTACAGGAATGGTTTGACCTCATCATCTGTCTTGAGGTTCACAGGGACCCGAGGAGTGGGTGCATTAGCTTTAACAAAGTCTTAGTGAGCTGCGACAAAGGTTTCTTTCTCTTCCCGTAAGTCCAACCCTTCTGGCTTAACAGCCACTTTTCAGATGAGAGTCTCCGCCTTAGATTTTTCCATAGCTCCTCCAATGGTCATGCCACTGCGTGTGATAACATTAACACTTGGCCCTTCATCTCGAGGTTCTGCCTTGACCCTTTGTACATTCTGCGTAGGTGTCTACTGCTTCTCCTATATTTTGGCCATCAGAATCGGACAATCTTCAATCACATGATCCAGTTGTCTACAGTATCTACAGGACTATCTTCTGGGTTTTACACAATCCCTTGCAAAGTGCCCTATTTCTTCACAGTTATAGCAAACCAGTTGTCCTCTCCCCCTACCTGCGCTTCCACCTCGACCCCCTCCCTTGCCGCTAGCTGGAGAACCACCTATGCTCGAGGGGGATCTTGGTGATGATAGATCTGCCTGTACCCTATATAGATTTCCTCGATCTCTCATTAGATCGTAAGTTTGGCAGTTTTTTTCATCATGGCCTACAGATCTGCAGAACCTGCACCATCGTTTCTTTATTTATAGGACATAGGTGGCAAGCCAGGAGTAGTGGTTGTTATTTTCCAGCCCCAAAAAATGACAATCATCGCACCAAAGCACCAAAATGGGTCCTGCAGGTTCCCTAGGTCGCAACAGACTGGGTCCCCCAGCCTGTATGTAGTCTGCTAGCAGAGGGCAGTCATCGTCTGTGTGTCCATTCACCCTACATTGTATGCACCATATTTCATGGCTAAGCTCCATTCCTCACTCCTTCTACAAATTCTAGATCTCCATATGCATTTCTTCTAGCTAGCCTTGTATCTGTTGTACTCCTAACTGGGTATCATCTCTTGGCGCAGCTTCTAGTTTCATTGCAATTTCCAAGGACTTTTGCGATTCAATGGCTTCCTGTCCCATTGGTACGCGCAGGTGGGGCAGCATCATAGCGATGAACGACTCTACGTGTTGTCTATCATCGTACATAAATCATCCTTCTCTAATTACCTTCTTTAACTATTGGTCAGCCTCCCATACAGACTCAGATGGTCCTTGCTTGAAATCATTCAGATCATTCACTATATGTGAGTAGGACTTGTGCTTCTTTAAATGCTACTTTAAGGCATTCTTAATCTCCTCGATGGTGGTGTTCGCCTGTTGGTCGATGTATCCCATATACCAGTCCAAAGCCCTTCGCTGAAAGGCCAGGGATAGCTGCACCCTCTTTACTGTAACGCTGGCTATGTTTTGTGTAGTCCATACTGATCCTGCAATGAACCAAAACTGGTCCATATCTTCATCCCCTGTGCCCTTGAAGGTGGGTAGCTTCATGTGCGAGGCCATATCATCTTCCTGTGGTGGCAGAGGTGAATTCTTACCCCTATGAGGGTTCGATGGTGGTGTAGATGGAGAGTTATGCATAGAAGAAATTCTTACTGGACTATAGACAGATCGATCCCCTTCTTGATTGGTTCTGTAGTATTTACCACTGCGCATTGTACCCTCACTTTGGTTGGAGCTCATTCACTCTGTATGACTACACAGGATACTCTTTTCACACAATAATATATTAATCAGTAATGGCAGAGTTTTTAGAAACTTGCCCCAGAAACCCTTGAAGAATTTAATATTCCCAATTAGCCATTCTTAGTTGGAATATTATATTTACTCCATTTTTGCAGCTAGAAGAGTAAATGGGACAGGGATACGCTTAAATATCTGAAATGGCAATAAAACAATCCCAATGTGAAAGGGAATTAGCATAAGAAGGAAAATAAATCCACCTTGGTGTAAAAGGGAGGCAATGTAGGAGGACTAGATCTAGTTGACTAGGTCAACAGTGCTACTACATGAGGAGGGAAACCAGCAAGGACAACGCAGTTTTGAAGGAGGAATCTTGTGAAGGAAGTCACCTCATTAATGAGTGGGGTCAGGGGTGAGGAGGCTCACCAAGGATAAGAAGGAAGGGATAGCAGCAAGGAAGGCATTAAGTATTCATCTATGTTTTGTCTTTTGACTACATGAATGATTTAGCTGTTTAGATATAGTTGCAGCACTATTTATTGCAAGGGATTCTCATGCGGGAATTCCATCCTCTTCATTGGATCAGCTTGTTCAAGGGATCTAAAGGGAAGGTTATGAGCTAATTTTTCATCATCTGACTTAAGTTCAATCAGCCATTAACATCTACAGTGCAGTCACTTCCAGAAACTGCATCTTTTCTGCATGTGCAGCAATAGCAGAGTTAGATCCCTTGATTTTGTGCTAGTGTTTGAGGAGAAGGTGTCTATTTCTCACTAGAAAGTCTAATAAGGAGGGCCTTTGGCCATTTTATGTATTGATCAGCTATTTAATGTTATATTCAGTCATATAAAATACATAGTTGCAGTAGACTGCGTTATTTTCTACAGTACTGCCTTTTATACTTGTGTAATGATGGAAACCCTTGCCAGGTTGTCTTATTCCTTGTATAAAAGAGGTTAAAACTCAATTTATTGGCTATATTATTAATATAAACTCCATATAATTATTGATTCATATTTTTCTTTAGAAACCCTCATGTGAATTATGCTGTTGTAGTCTTCAGAAATTCTATTTTTGAAAGTCATGGGATTGAGGTGTTTTTAAGCTATATTGAGCTAGGGAGATCTGTTTAATGTAGCTAGGATGATTTTTATCTGATTCCCTTTGGTATGTAAGGCACATACAACATATATAAGATGATCCAAGTCCTGTTTCATGTTTTTACAGTGTAATTTTTTGAATATAGCGTTTTCACTGTCCAGAGTGCAGCAATTCCTAGAAAGGAATATTATAGTGGTATCAGAGCTCTACTCTTGGCTCAGCTTGTGGGGATAATATATTTACAGTATGGAGGAGGAATATATTTCAAATCTCTTACTTCATACAATTCATAACATTGCAAGATACCTCAAGGAGATGAGGCATAAAGGGGATTCTATAGGGTTTTGCCATGAGGCAAGCACCAGCACTTCATATGGCATGGAGAATTTAGCTTCACCACAACACTCTACCATGCCTTCATTCCTATTTGGATAAGATAAGGAGGAAACCCTAGGTAATTATTTTGAGGAATATGAATCCCGACCTCAAAGGTTCAAAGAACGCTTGATCTTTCAGGAGTTTTGCCGGCTCAAGGATGGGAGGAGAGTTAATGCTCATCAAAAGAAGGGAATTTTTATGCAGGGATTAGACCTACAGTGCAGTATCACGAGGTTATTTTTACCTACATATGATGGAAAACCTAAGTGTACAACCAAGGTTCGGGTGGAGAAGTTGGACACTTACTTTCAGCTCAACAAGGTTTCTGAAATAGAAGCCATCAAGATAGTTGTGTTGCACTTAGAATGGGAGGCTCATGAATGGTGGTTTCATGGGTTAACCACACTTAGACATGATCATATCACCTCATACTCAGTATTTACCAAGAGGCTAGTAGAGAGGTTTGATCCGAAAGATCCGGAAGCCCATTTTGTCAAGTTAACCAATCTCAAACATGAGGGAGATCTTGAATATTATATTGCTGAACATTTGTAGCTTTCCGTAATATCCCAAAATGGGATCTGCTAGCAAGGCATAATTGGAAGATGTATTTTCTAGGAATGGCTGCTACAGGATTTGAAACCAAGACCTGGATCCCTTAGATCAATGCATCTAAGATTGAAATTCAAGAGTTGGCTCAAAAGAAATCCCTCTAGGTGGGTTAAACAGATCTCCCACACCTATTTGTCCTCAGAAAGTTCCTGATGAAGGGACTACAACAAAAGAAAGAGCTTATAATGTGGCAACAAAGTTATTATAATGAGTTTGAGTAGATGAATATGTAAATATCCAACAAGTGATGTTATAGCAGTAAAATAAATACAATGCTTTGAGGAAACACTCACTCAAGCTAGGTAATGAAGCCTCAACAACACATGTACAAGAATCTGGAGAAAATTGCTATATATATATATATATAAACCCTGGCCTATGACTGCGTAGTTGATATGAGACACTGCTGTAGAAATGATAACAATACAAGGATGTGACAATATATGGCTCAAATAAATGGGGAGAAATCTCTAAACCCTTGAAAAATAATAATACATCAATCCTAGGAAGGATTGGCTGAAATATACAAAATGGAAAAAATGTTGGAGTTGCTGGGCAGAAGCTACAACTCAAAGTTGTAACTAAATAGAGAAGGCTGAAGTTGATGAATAATATAAATTAAACCTCCTCCAATGGATCTTCTGAGTGTAAGGCTGATCCTAACACTGAATATCTCACCCTCCAATCAACACTACAAACCCTCACTGCAAGTGTGCTCTAAAAATAACGCAGTCACTAAGGGATACTGCACTGTAGCTAGAATAGAATGCTTTGGCCAAGATCCAAGATCTACAATATGCTCAGAATCCTCCCTTACCTATCTCCCAAAGGAAAGAAGCCCCCCTCCTCTGAAAAACAAGCCAAGGAATGGTGTTGTAGGATCTCCACTGCAACACCCTACAATCACAATGTTATACTTCAGCAGAAATAACGTTGTAGCTGGAGGAGTGGCTTTCTCCTTGAGCTCCGATGTGGAGAAATGAAGTGCATTCCCTCAAGAGGCCTCTCAAGAAGGAGAGGAAATCCCAAACAAGAATCCCTCATGCTAAGCAGTACTGCAACTCAGCTAAACAGCTGGAGACTGCAAATATGTCTACGTAGACAAGAAATCAATAATCATATGCATGCGTAACAATGGCTAACTTGCCCTCCTTTTAAACACATGAGAGCTCCCTCTCCATGGGTCCCACTCTTTAGGGCTTCCTCCTTCAAGGAAACTTCCCTCTTCTTTCTTTGCGCTGTCCCATAAGATTCTTTCCACCTCATATCCCTACACTGTTTGACTTGGTCAAAATTGACCTATCCTTCTTGCAAATGTCTCCTTTCACACATGAGGGTATGAAATCTATTTCCACTGGTGATCCCCTTTCACACCAAGAGGGATTTTATCCATGTTTTTATTATGAATGGGCCTTCTCACCCAATTATTCAACTCTTAAGTGAAAATAAAAAAAGTTAATATTCCAATTTATTGAAGGAAACATTTGGAATATTACTGTCCTTCCCTCCCAAATGTTGCTTGTCCTCAAGAAATTGCAAGGATATAACTAATAATTTTCTCCCAAGGCATGGATAATGAAAATTGTTGCAAAAGCATCTTCCCGAAATCGATCCTCCATCCCCAAACAATCATCCAAACAAAATGAGTCACCCCCCAACATGGCAACTCATGGCAATCTCCTTCCACCTCAAGCTCCAGAAATGAAGTTGGGCTGAAAATCTGAATATGGTAAGCATCATAGTCTACCCCATGTTTTCCTTCTCTCCACTTATCATAAGTGTAGAGTATGTGCTCATCCTGGGCTACAAAAGTATTGCCCTCAAATGGCAAAGTGAAGAACAATCCTCCAAAGAGTTCTCCTCCAACATTGAAGAACAAGCTAGCCCAAAATGTTCCATCCATGATGAATAGGACATGATCATCATAGAACATCCTAATGAGAATTTTTCTGAAGGTTTTACATGATGATACATAATTTATCAGAAGGATATAGTGCAGTTTCATCCATTGCAATCTTAGAAAGTAACATGGCAAGTAATATACAAAATCCATCACATATACTAATGAATAGTAAATGGCTGAATGTATCAACAATACATGATCAAGCACTTGCCCATGGTTATACAATGGATGACTATCAAGTCCATGGTCCACCTCAAAAGAGAACAAATATGTGGTTGTGGTGGCCATGTCTCCTCCCATGCTCCCATTAGAACATGTAGTGCAGAAAATGTGGGGATTTTCTCCCCTCAAGGACACATCCAACTCATGTGTCAATCTCCCAATCATTCTCTCAACACAAATCAGATCCATATCATCAAATGAAATCATGATCAGCAACAAAATGATGAAAATGATGAAGGTTTCATGTGGTGCAAGAAGGTACCAACAGTTTTCCCAATAGTGACAGCGCAGTTTCCCAAACTGCTGCTTCAGAAAAGTACGAGGAAAAAAGTTTCTTGTTACATAGTTAACCATGTATGTAATTATATGATAAGTGTTTGGGTGCAACAACTGAACATACATGTGATGATAAAAAATTTTCCCAAGGCCACATAAAAGATGGTTGCCTCCATCATATATATTGGCCTTGTTGGTGTCCCGTGTTTTGACAGTTTGGAAAATCAAACGTCAAGGCAACATCAGAACCAATATTTAGAGTTCCAAGATCTATTCCTCTTGTTCTCAGAGAGGGATCTCTCAAATATTTGTTTGCAAAGGTTTATCTTGTGTTCTTTGAATATGGATTTTAGACTAGCTATTAAGTGCAGATGTTTGTTTGGTTGGATTGAGTTGATACAACAGAACATGAAAGGTCTAGGAAAGATAGACAGAAAGAGGAAATATCTGGTTCATTGGGCAATGGAGTCAAGAAAAGGTCATAAAAAACTCATCAATGGATATGGGATATCAAAGGGAAAATCTAACTTGGCCACAGGATCCTTTTGTTTTTGGAATGAGATGAACATTAATGATTTGGAAAGAGAGGTTTTATTCTCAACAGAGGGAAATTTGAAAGCATAATTTGAACAATAAAGAGCTCTTTGATAGACGGGGCTAACCCATAAATTCTACAAACATTCTTTAAGAAAATAATGACTTCAATGACAACTTTTAAAATGAAATCTAAGATTCGGGGAACACCCTATCTCCTCAAAGATTTTATTTTAAAGGACTTAGAAAACATAAAAGATTCACTGATAATTGCATTCATAGAAGAGGGAACACCTAAATAACATCTATGATTACAACTATAAAGACCTTCAAAACAACTGTTCAAGCAATGGCAAAGGGCAAGATCAAAACTGACCTCTTTGATTAACTTAAAACAATGGTATTTCAAAGGGAGACTTCAATAACAGCTTTCAAGTGATAGAAGACAAGTAGGGAGAACCATAAATCATGTTGAAACAAACTAATTTGAGCTATTAAGGAAATAAAAAATCATGAAGACTAAAGAGAGAGATTAAAGACTCTAAAATACTTCAGCAGAAGAAAACATAAAACAGTGAAGGATGAACAGGTCTAAGGTGCTTCCAGGAGTCATTTCTTAGCCTAAAACTTTCAACCTACTATAGTAAGAAATTATGAAACATAATGAAAACGGGGGAAAAAACATCTAACAGTTCATAATACTTCACCAACAACCAAGCTCATGGATCCAATGATAGAGCCTTCTCAGGAACAGACATGCAACAACATCATCAAAACATCCAAGACTTCAATTTTCTTTTCAACTTCAACAGACTTGTATATTTATTTCAGAGAGTTTTTGTGTTACAACTTGTAATCAAACAACAACCAACAACCAAAACTCACTCATCTTCTGTTGCAGTATATATAGAAGGATGAGGAGGTGAGATCTGATAAAAGATCTCAATTATAATTAATACAGAATTAAAATGGTTGATTGGCCTTCAATGAGGAGATTTACATACATATCGTCTGTATTATATGATTTACATAATGATTTCAAGCTTGGTGGGAGTTTTTTGACCTTTGATGCACTGCGTGGCGTCGAAGTAACTCTGCAGATATTCTTTACATTGAAGTTCCTAGCAAAAATAACTTCTTCGGTTGTGTTGAGGCAAATTATTTGATCCTGTTCAATAAATTCAGCTCCTGATTGAATACTTTGAGGCACAGGTGGCGCTTTAGTCACTAGGAGGAATCAATTTGCCTCCATTCGTGGCAGTGGAGGGTTTTCCTGATAAAACACTTTAGGTTTTCCTTTAAACTATGTTTTAGATTGGGGATTAGGCTTTATAATGATAATTTTGGGCCATAATCCTCGTAAACAGTTCATTAATCCTCTGCTCTGATAATTTCCTGTTCTTCAGCACTGATACTCTTTTTCTGGGCTTAATCCATGTTTTTTTGTTGTTGCGCAGGGCTGCACAGGGTCTGTAATGCATCAATGGTTCATGAAACATTGATAGATATGAAGTTTAAACGCGGTGGTCGATTTCCTTTGATGAATCGAAAGCAAGAGATTCGTCACCCTCTTCTTTCGAATTTCCTTCGTTCATAGTGAAAACCTTTGAAACCCTGCAAAATACAAACAAAACGTTATAAAATCCTGCTTTTATTGGTCAATCTGCATCGGAGGAAGTGCAGAGGAAGCAGGGCCGTTGGATGGCATCATCCAACGATCGGGATTTAATCTTAGAATAGACGAAAAAGTATGGGGGAAGGAGGATTAGATCAGAGTCATCGATTCGCACTAAGATCGACGGTCGGGGATGATTGCGGGGGGTCCGGGTGTATGGAGGAAAAATCTTGGGGGCATACCCCCGCAGTGAAACTGCGCCGTTGATCTGGATCAACTTGGATGGTAAAGATGGAATCAGGGGATGTTGAAAGTCAAACGGAGGGGATCGTTGACTGGGAAACGGAATCGGGCGATGAATTTTGGATCGTCGATCTGCAGATCAGATCGACGGTGGAGATACGATTGCCACTGTACGATGGCATGGTTATCATGCAGGCACTTTGGTTATACATCGGAAACTTTCGAAGAGTGATAGCTGTTGGATGAGTGGGCCCAGATCGGACGACGGAGATCAATTTCTCTAGGCATCCTGGTCCAGACTATAACGTGCGATGGACGATGGTTTCACGACAGTTTTTAAATCGTACAAAGGACACGCGTCAACCTTCGTATGGAATCACTAGCCAATGGGGTAAAACCGCCTTCCGCCGAAGAGTGGTGCGATGGAAACCACACGGGTTTCGAAAACAACGTATGGATGGGGGGGGTCCACAGGGAGGCGCGCTCTGCACCGTCCGATCTTTGGAGCAGATCAACGATCGATATTTCTCCATAATTTACATGGGCGGAAGACTTTGGAAATGAATTAAAACCCAAAAACATAAATAACAAAGGTTTTTTAATGTTTTGGCGGAGAAATTTTAATTTGAAAGGATAAGCGCCCCATAGGTTTAGCAGTTGGTTCTAGCGCTCAGGCTTATGGACGAAAAAGGGTAAAAAGCTTAGCCCGAGGGGGCTTAAGTCTCATACATAAAAATATGTATTTTTCATGATTTTTTAATGGTTTTTGAAGGGAATTGAGGGTTCCGATAAGGCTAAGAAGGGGTCTTAGACCTTATGAAATGGATTTTATGAAATGGAAAGGGAAGAAAACATGAAATTATAGGATTTTAATGGGAGATGGAGGGATAGAGAAAGAGGTTAGCTTTGGAAGAAAGGAAAAACGAAAAGGGGTTTGCAGCAGTATTTTTGGCTTTGGAAATCAGCAGGATTTTAAGTTCTGAAGGGAAACAGTAGTGAATATTATCCAAGGATAGGATATTATCAAAAGTCTTCAAGTAACAGAAATTTTAGTAATGAAATTGTTTCTTGAAGGCTATCCAACATCATTTAGCCACCATCTGATATGACATAATTTTATGGGTGGCTAACAGTGGCTCCACTTGGGGATGGTGCCTTTTTGAAGGCATCAAGAACTGCAGACTTGTATTCTCTGGGAGGCTGATCAGTTGCCTCATCCATTGGGTTGTTTTCTTCTACTTGAATGATCTTCTTTTTCTCTGGAAATAAGTTAGCAGTCATTGAAAAACAATGGACCTTTCATCAACAAACTTTCTACCTACCCAATCCTACTGATCTAACATTTTTCTTCATCAGAGTGCACTTGGATTGGCAAACTCTCTTACAAAAATATTATTCTTTTGAAAGCATAAAAAATAATCTAATTCTATTCCTTATTTCTCCCTAGATCCAGATTAAACAGTTGGATCCATATGATTCTCTACCTAATCTACTGTCTATTGGGATTAAACTGTCCAACAGAATTTCATTCTCTAAATTCTACAACTGAAATTTAAAAACAGTCAAGTCAAGATTAAGCTGTTTGACTTTCTGTGATCTATGGCATAAAAACAAGCTGCACATAGATTATTATTTGCAGAAAATAACAACAAAATGGAAGGCTTACGATCTGAAAGTTTCTCGTCATGGCCTTTTGTTTTCTTCACAGCTCTGTTTTTTGCTTTGTTTTTGAGCTGTCTTTGCTTTTCTTCTGGTTCAGATTTTAAGCTGATTAGAACCAGATCTTGACATTTCTTTGACTCAGAATTTAACATAGATTTGAGTCATCTCCTTTGGGAAACTTTGGTTCATATTTTGATTTTGTTTGAACCTTCAATTTCTATCCTAATCTATCTACTGATAAGCCAAGATTGAATAGTTTGGCAAATCAAATTCACTATCCTATCAGCAGAAAATATAAAACTAATTAGTCAAGATTAAACTGTTTGACTAACTAGAAGTGTGTTTTGTAGGAGTGGCATTTAAGCTTGCACACTTTCATATTCATTTATGTTTTTTGGCATGGGGCTTTGCCTTTCTTGTTTTCACAATCTTCCCTCTTTTCTTTATTTTCTTTGTTTTTTTATTTTTGATTTTTCATAACTTTTGAATGCAATGGCTAGACTATGATATTTACAATGGTAAAACAAAAATGCTTTGAAACTTAAGATTCTTGGCAGAAGTAATGCTTGAGCATCCTGCCATTGACAGGACCTCCATATAGGTCTTCTCCATTCAATTCTTTCAAGAAAAATGTATTGTGACCCCTCTCAGCATGAACAATATAGGGCCCTTTCCACAAGTTCTCAAACTTGCCATGTTTCCCCTTCTCTTCTATTCTTGAATCCTATTTAAGAACAACACTTCCAACCTGGAAATTGTTTGCCTTGGTCCCCTTATCAAATAGTTTCTTCATATTTTCTTGGACTAACTGTGTTCTTTCATAAACTTCTTCTCTGGTCTACTGTAAATGGATTGTTTGGTTGATCCTCCTCTACATGTCATTTTCTTCAACCTATACTTCTTGAAGGAGTTTCATGACTGGAACTCCCAATGAGGTAGGAAAAACTGCATCCATGCCATAAACTAACTGATAGGGGGACATATTTATTGATTTCTTTGTAGTTAATCTATCAGCCCATAAGGCATGAACCAACTTATTATGCCACGATTTTTTATTCTGTTCCAACAACTTTTTAATGATATTGATGAGACTCTTGTTGGAGGATTCAACTAATCCATTTCCTTGGGGATAGTAAGCAGTGGAATGGCCCAAGGTTATATGGTATTTGTGACAGAAATAAACCATATTTTTATATTTGAAAGCAGTAGCATTGTCTGTTATGATCTTTCTGGGACAACCAAATCTAGATAGGATGTGGGTCTCAAGAAACTTGATGATGACAGAGTCATTAGCATTCCTGGTAGGTATAGCTTCTATCCATTTGGTGAAGAAGTCAGTGGCTATGAGGATCCACTTATGTTGAGCTGAGGAAGATGGATGAATTTCCCCAATGAATTCCAGCCCCCATTGTTGAAAAGGTGCCTCAACTCTGATAGGATGTAAAGGTAAGGGAAGGTGTTTTCTCTTGCCATCAAATATTTGACACTTATGGAAAGACATGACCAACTTCTGAGTGTCTGGGAAAAGGGTAGGCCAATAGTAACCTGATCTAAGAATTTTGTTTTCTATGGCCTTCCAGTAGAGGTGTCCTCCACATTCACCATCATGCAACTCATGCATGATTTTTCCTGCATCATCTTCAAGTAAACATTTAATCAAAATTCCAACAACATTTTTCCAATATAACACCCCATCTAATATATAAAAAATCAAAGCTTTTTGTTTCAAGAATGTAGCTTTAGTTTTAGACAAAGAAGGAGGGGCATTTAGATATAAAAGCACATAAATAATGTCAGCATACCAAGGATAATTTAGAAATTTTTCTTCAATAAAAGGAGCATCAGATTCTTCCATTTCTTCCAACACATCCACCATATTTATGTCTAGTGCTTGGAAGTTAGACTCAGCCATAAGTTTTGCTAATCCTTGCCCCTTAACTAGTTTGGTGGGCCTAATTTCTAAGTCAAATGCAAGAATAGTTGCCATCCATTTTCCCCTTTTACCATCAGGGTCTTAACTTATAATATCCTTGACAACAGTATGTGGAACAAAAGCAATTATGTGAGAATGTAAAATGCAGACTCTAAAGTCCTTTAAAGCTTTCACTAATGCTAAGGCTTGCTTCTCCATGATGTTATAATTGAGAGGAGCATCTCTTAAGGCCCTACTAAAGAAGGATATTGGTTGTTCTTGTTCTAGATCATTCTTTTGAAGCAAAACTGCAACTATTGTATGTTTAGATGCAAAAGAAAAAATGTAAATTTTTTTGGTAAAATCAGGACTAATCAGGACTGGCGTTTGGGTAAGAGCTTGTTTGACCAATTCGAATGATTGTTTAGCTGGTAAAGTCCATTTTACACCCACGTTTTTCTTCAACATGTTTGTAATGTTTTTTAATAGCTCAACAAGGTTGGGAATAAAACTTATCAAAAAATTAATCTTTCCAACGAAAGATTGCAATTCTTTGAGGTTTCTAGGATGGCTAATTTGCCATATGCCATCTATCCTTGTAGGGTCTATTTTGATTCCCTCTTCTGAAATTATATGACCAAGAAGTTTCCCTTCTTGGAGACCAAAGAGGGTATTCTTGGGATTCAGTGACAAACCAAATTTCCTACATTTCTCAAAAACCTTTCTTAGGTGAATCAAATGCTCTTCATCAGTTTTTGAGAAAACAGTTATGTCATCAAGGTAAATAATTATAAAATAGCCAATATCTTCAGAGAAGGCTATGTCAATGGCCCTTTGGAAGGTGGCCCCTGCATTCATTAATCCGAAGGGCATTTTGACATACATAAAGGTGCCCCAAGGTGTGGTAAAAGCAGTTTTGATTTGATCACTTGGGAACACTAACACCTGATTGTAACCCGAGAACCCATCTAATAGGGATATTCTTCTTGACCCAAATACCCTTTGAAGTATATTGTCCATCTTGGGTAAGGGGTAGTTGTCTTTCAAAGAGGCTCTGCTTAAATTTTTGAAGTCAATACAGAGCCTGATTTCCTCTGTTTTCTTTCTAACAGAAACTAAGTTTGATACCCATTCTGAAAATCTAATGGGTACTATGATCCCAGCATTATACATTTTCTCAATTTCTGCCTTAACTAAAGGTAGTAAAAGGGGATTTATTCTCCTTAATTTTTGCTTAAAAGGCTTTTTATTTTCCTTCAATGGGATTTTATGTTGGATGATGCTGGTATCATATGATTTTAAGTCTTTGTATTCCCAAGCACACACATCTTTAAATTCTTTGAAAAGCTCTATGTATTGCAATTTTATGTGAGCTGGGAGGGTGCTGGATAGCTTGATCATGTTGGGTTCTGCTAGACTGCCTATGTTATGCTCTTTTACATTTGTTTCCACAGGCTCCATTCTTGGTTCTTTGGCTACATCGTTGAGATCAAACAGGTGTTCTAAAGGTGTGAGACCTCTTGGCATTTTATCATTTTTACATTGTAAGACTTCCAAGTCTTCTTGGTCTTCATTGTTCATTATCTCTGCTTCAAAAGGATTCTCACAATGATTTATATCAGCAGGATATGTTATTTCAGCCTTTGGGATTTGTTCAATATACAAACAGTTTTCTTTATGGTTAGCGTCTGGTGTTGGTATGCTGAAATATTTTTCTGATTTCAAGAAATCATCTATGTGTTTGTCAGATTCAAACACTTGCCAGTGATCTTCATTATCAGTTATAGCAGGTCTGTGTTTCACCTTTATACTGAGTTTTTCATTTATCTCAGGTACTTGGCAATTGCTGGCAATGAAGGCAAGTTCATTTGCTAGATGATTCAGTGCTCTAGGGATGAAAATGAGTTCATATTTTTCAAAAGTTTTTAATAGGTCAAGGGCAGCATTTCGATATTCCCTAAGCCTTGGATTCTTGGCTAAGTATTCTCCTTTGATTTGTTTAATGATAAGTTCAGAATCCCCTAAAATAGATATCTTTTGGGGTTCTAATTCTTTAAGCAGTTGTAAGCCTAGGAGAAGTGCTTCATACTTAGCAATATTGTTAGTGCATGGGAAGTCTAACTTGTACAAAAAACTCTGATTTGTGTTTTGAATCCAGACACCTACCCCTACACTGGTTTTATTACAGGATCCATCGAAATTTATTGTCCAAAGTATATTCGACTCATTTTCATTTTCTTGTTGCTGTTGATTATCAATGTTTTGAAGTTGATTCAAGGTAAGATTGGATTGTTCTGGTGAACTGATTGGGTCCATGTTTTCTTTATCTTGTTGAGTAATTTCATCTTCTTTACACAAGATAAAGGAATCTAAACTTGATTGAATAGAATAGATTGGAGTGTTGTTTGGTTTGTCCATGTCGCTCACCATGTACTTCATGTGGGATTCTCTGTATAGTCTATTGTTTTGGTTAAAAACAGGGATGGTGGCATAAGACATGTCAATTTGAAGGCTTCCCTAAAGTTTGGCTCCCCATGATCTTGATAAAATCATGCCATACTTAGGGGGAATGTCAGCTACAACGATATCCATCACTAGATTCTTGGCAGGGATCTGAGCTAGGTTAACACATAAATCTTTGATTAAACCCAAAAATTTGACTCTGCTTGAGTCAAAAGAATACAAATTTTTTTATGGTTTAGTAATTTCCATGCCTAAGCTTTCCATTACTACCTTGGGCATTATATTGTGTGAAGCTCCAGAATCTAACATGGCATTGTGTAAAATTTTATCGTGTATGTTAAAACTAACATAGAAGGGAGGGACTGATCCTTCTTGATATTTTCCTTCAACCTCTGGGCCAAACAACAGCTCAGGTTTGTCATCTACCAAGTTTAAGGTGTCAGTATCACTTCCTAAGTTCAAAGCTTTCAAAACTTGGTTTTTGTACACATCTTGGGTTACTAGTTCAGCTAGGGGGATGGTAATTTTTATCTTGGCAATCTCTCCCTCAAGGCTAAAAGGAATAATTGATTTATTAATATTTACATCTGTTTTTTCAATTGAATTCCTTTCAGCAGCTTTGATTTGTTGAACCTTGTTTGGACTAGGGATAGGAATAGTTTTATTAGGACCACTAGCTGAAGTGTTAAGGGTACTCTGTTCAACATTTGGCTGGATTCCCTTGTCTTTGTTTAAATCTGGTTTTTTGGCCGAAATGTTGGTTTTTTCTGCTGTCCTTTTGAGCTGATTTTCTGCATTTTTCTTGATAGTAGTGCTATTATTCTTATATTTTGAATTCTCTATACTTCCCTTGCTCCTAAGATCATACTGTTTGTGTAATTCCATGATTGCATTTTCAAAACCCAATCTATAGTCATCATAATTTTCATAGGTGTTTGTATTTTGATCATCAGAGAAGAAACCTTGTTCTTCCTCAGTGAGGAAAACATCATCCCCAGAGTCTGATCCAATCAAGTTTACGTGTGATTCTTCAAACCTTTCCAAATCCCTATCTTCCTCATATTGATCTACATAGTTCTGTTCAAAGGGAGGTCTAATTTGTTGGTCACTTTCTTTTTGCTTATCTTGATTGTTATCTCTTCTATAACTCTGATTTCTATTCCTGTTTTGATTGTTTTGAAGTGCAGTCTATTTTTGATTTGCTTGTGCTTTCTTAATTATGCTCATCTCTTTCATCATTTCTTCCAACATTCTCTCCATTTTTGAGCTTGAATTAGAAGGGGGGGATTCCTCTCTAAAAGATACTCTCTTCTCAGTTTTCATTCTTGCTCTCTTTTCTATTAAGTTGACTTCCACAGAGAGAGCACTCCTTTGCATATCTTCGAGAGTTGAAAAATCTCTTTCTCTTAGTGAATAAGTCATGTCAGAGTCAAATCCTTCAGAAAACTTGTTTAAGGTTGAGCCTTGTGGAGGTTTTAGTTCTAGGGAAAGTGCATTATATACACTGTTAAATCTAGTACAATAGGCTTGTACACTTTCCCCAGGGTTCCTACGGAGATTGTTGTAATCATCAAGGACTTGGAGAGAATTTTTCTTTACTTCCCATTTGTTTAGGAACGTTTGATGGAAGGCTTGGAGATAATTAATACTACGGGGGACTAAACCTTTAAAACATTTTCTTACTTCTCCTCCTAAGCTCTGAGAAAATAACCTAATCTTGACAGAATCATCATCGATCTCATTTTTTTCAAAGTAGTCATCCATCCTATCCACATGTTGTGATGCAGTTACAGCATTGTTACATCATATAATGGAATTTTGGACTGATAGTCCTATGGAATATTGACTAATGGTACAGGAAGGACTAAGGGAGCATACCATGCTGCCATGATATGTGGTGGGGGTAGGTTTACAAGGGGTGGATTGACAAGAGGAGGTGTGGGCTGAAGTGGAGTGGTTTGAACAGTGGATGAAGGATGAATAGGAGTGGATGGAACAACAGTGGATTGCTAAGCTGATCTTGGGTGAGAGACACCTAGGTTATGAAGGAAGTGTAAATCAGGAGGTGTTGTTTCTCCACTACCAGGATGTTCACTTGTCTTAGGAGATGAAAGTGAAGACTCAGAATCTAGTTGATCTAAATCACCAAATGACCTAGTCCTAAAGGGATTAACTAAGTCAGCTTGTGATTGTTGTAGAGCTAAAAGATTTTCAGGGACTGAATTAGCTCTTGGAGGTGATCTGAAAATAGTTGAAGATTCTATCTTAGGAGACTTCCTAAGGATTCTTTCTGGGTCATCAACTATCTCAGGTGGATCAGGGTCGGGATGGGTTCTAGTGTGGATCTTTCTAGGAGCCACTATGCTGCGTTTTTAGACCCAAATAACAAGAAGAGTTCAACCAAGTATGACAATCTTTGAGAGGTTAACTGATCTGTTTACACAAATTTTAATCCTACAGTCCTCTAACTGGATTTGAATGATATTATAATGATAAGGGTTCTTCCCAGTGGAGTCTTAAGGTCTGTTCAGGATTGTAGAGTCGCCAGGTGGAAAGTTTAGAATGTTTTCTAAGAGGTACACTGTCCACCACAGTGTTTGTGAAATATACTTTTGCAAGGATATTCTGAAACACAACAAACTCTAACCAGAGACTGAATGGGAGGGCATTCACCAGATATTTCACCTCAAAAAGAGGATGAGATCCGGAGGCTACCTGGCCCTTTCCAGACTCTGTCTAAGAGTATAAGGTAAAACACCACAAAAGATAAGTGATATATAAGAATGAGTGTTTTACTAGAAAGTGGAAGTTTTTAGCTCGTGAGGAGGTAAAAGGTTTTATGGTCCACTACCATGTTTATTATGAAGCCAAACTTGAAATGTTTTTGGGTTTTTCTGAGTTATTTTGGTTTTATAGGTTAAGAGAGTGTTCCAAGTCTGATTTTGCACTTAGCTAAGGTGTTCAAACAAACAGAGCTGCTCTTATGGCTTGGTAACTGGTTCCTTCAAGGTTTGGTAAGACTTAACGAGAATCCTAAGGGTTACTTAGTTTGTCACTAATTCAATTAAGTCCTATCATGATTACCATTTGTTAGGTAGTGCTTGAAGAAAGTTACTTATGTTATAATGGACCTAAAAAGTTTGAGGAAGGGTTTTCAAACCACTAATTCTCAGTAGGTCCCACCGTGATCGCCATTATGTTGGTGGCGATGAGGTGGCTAATAATCGCTGGATATTCTTGAAAATAAGGGATTTCTGAGCCCTAAGGGGTACTTAAATTGTTGCTAACTCAGAAGTGTCCCACCGTGATCGCCATTATGTTGGTGTCCCGTGTTTTGACAGTTTGGAAAATCAAAAGACAAGGCAACATCAGAACCAATCTTTAGAGTTCCAGGATCTAGTCCTCCTGTTCTCAGAGAGGGATCTCTCAAATATTTTTTTGCAAAGGTTTATCTTGTGTGCTTTGAGTATAGATTTTAGACTAGTTATTAAGTGCAGATGTTTGTTTGGTTGGATTGAGTTGATACAACAGAACATGAAAGGTCTAGGAAAGATAGACAGAAAGAGGAAATATCTGGTTCATTGGGCAATGGAGTCAAAATAAGGTCATGAAAAACTCTTCAGGGGATATGGGATATCAAAGGGAAAATTTAACTTGGCCACAGGATCATTTTGTTTTTGGAATGAGATGGACATTAATGATTTGGAAAGAGAAGTTTAATTCTCAACAAAGGGAAACTGAAAACATGACTTAAAAATAAAGATATATTTGATAGACAGGGCTAACCATAAATTCTACAAACATTCTTTAAGAAAATAATGACTTCAATGACAACTTTTAAGATGAAATCTAAGATTCGGGGAACACCCTATTTCCTCAAAGATTTTATTTTAAAGGACTTAGAAAACATAAAAGATTCACTGATAATTGCATTCCTAGAAGAGGGAACACCTAAATGACATCTATGCTTACAACTATAAAGACCTTCAAAACAACTGTTCAAGCAATGGCAAAGGGAAATATCAAAACTGACCTCTTTGATTAACTTAAAAAAATGGTACTTCAAAGGGAGACTTCAATAACAGCTTTCAAGTGATAGCAGACAAGCAGGGAGAACCATAAATCATGCTGAAACCAAATAATTTGAGCTATTAAGGAAATAAACAAGAATGAAGACTAAAGAGAGAGATTAAAGACTCTAAAATACTTCAGCAGAAGAAAACATAAAAAAGTGAAGGATGAACAGGTCTAAGGTGCTTCCAGGAGTCATTTCTTAGCCTAAAACTTTCAACCTACTGTAGTAAGAAATCATGAAACATAATGAAAACGGGGGAAAAAACATCAAATAGTTCAGAATACTTCACCAACAGCCAAGCTCATGGATCCAATGATAGAGCCTTCTCACGAACAGACATGCAACGACATCATCAAAACGTCCAAGACTTCAATTTGCTTTTCAACTTCAACAGACTTGTATATTTATTTCAGATAATTTCAGTGTTACAACTTGTAATCAAACAACAACCAACAACCAACACTCACTCATCTTCTGCTGCAGTATATATAGAAGGATGAGGAGGTGAGATCTGATAAAAGATATCAATTACAATTAATACAGAATTAAAATGGTTCATTGGCCTTCAATGAGGAGATTTACATACATATCCTCTATATTAAATGATTTACATAATGATTTCAAGCTTGGTGGGAGTTTTTGTTGACCTTTGAGGCACTGCGTGGCGTCGAAGTAACTCTGCATATATTCTTAGCATTGAAGTTCCTGGCAAAAATAACTTCTTTGGTTTTTTCGAGGCAAAATATATGATCATGTTCAATAAATTCAGCTCCTGATTGAATACTTTCAGGCACAGGTGGCGCTTTAGTCGCTGGGAGGAATCAATTTGCCTCCATTCGTGGCGGTGGAGGGTTTTCCTTTAAACTGTGTTTTAGATTGGGGACTAGGCTTTATAATGATCATTTTGGGCCATAATCCTCGTAAACAATCCATTAATCCTCTGCTATGATAATTTCCTGTTCTTCAGCGCTGATACTCTTTTTCTGGGCTTAATCCATGTTTTTTTTTTGTTGCGCAGGGCTGCACAGGGTCTGTAATGCATTAATGGTTCATGAAACATTAATAGATATGAAGTTTAAACCCAGTGGTCGATTTCCTTTGATGAATCGAAAGCAAGAGAGTCGTCACCCTCTTCTTTCGAATTTCCTTCGTTCATAGTGAAAACCTTCGAAACCCTGCAAAATGCAAACAAAACGTTATAAAATCCTGCTTTTATTGGTCAATCTGCATCGGAGGAAGTGCGAAGGAAGCAAGGCCGTTGGATGGCATCATCCAACGGTCGGGATTTAATCTCAAAATAGACGAAAAAGTATGGGGAAAGGAGGATTAGATCAGAGACGTCGATTCATGCTGAGATCAACGGTCGGGGACGATTGCGGGGGGTCCAGGTGTACGGAGGAAAAATCTTGGGGGCATACCCCTACAGTGAAACTGCGCCGTTGATCTAGATCAATTTGGACGGTTAGTATGGAATCAGGGGATGTTGAAAGTAAAACGGAGGGGATCTTTGACTGGGCAACGGAATCGGGCGATGAATTTTGGACCGTCGATCTGCAGATCAGATCGATGGTGGAGATACGATTGCCGCTGTGTTAGGTCTCTGTAATAAGCAAGATTTGCAAAATTCCAATCACAGATTTAACATCGTTTCAACCAACTTTGGGATTCTAGGATCTAGCCCTCCTGAATCCAGAGAGGGATCTCTCCAATATGTACAAATATGGATTTGTCTTTGAAAGCTTAAGGTAATGATATTAGGCTAGTTATGAGGTCCAAGGGTTTTGTTTTGTTTTTGGATGGTTGAACATGATTACTGCCTGAGGCGGAAAGATATATATGCAAATAGGTTCAAAAGTGAAAAGTTGCAAGCAACAAGAGTAAGCTTCGATCAAGATGACAGATGGTGACAGGTTTCAGTCCATTGGGCTATGGAGTCATAAGAGGATTTAATTGAAGCAAATCAGGTTCAAGAGTGGTCTATGGGGCAAGTCATCTATGCCTAAGGATCTCTTTAAGGTTTGATTTATGGAATGGAGTGCTACATTAAGAGGGGAAAATAAAAAGATGCAGAACAAAGAGCAGCCTAGGATCTGGTAAGTACTTTGAAACTATCCAGCCTTTGACCAGGCACTTAAGAAAGACATGAAAGAAAACTAGGATCTGGTAAGTACTTTGAAACTATCCAGCCTTTGATACACTTCCAATAGAAAACATATGAAAAACAAAGGGAAACTTGAAGGCAACCTTTGGAGTAGAGACTAACGAGCCAGGCTCACCACAAATCCTCTCCTAGCTCTTCTTTACTTGGTTGCTTTCAGGACAATCACAAAGATGACACAGAATGGCCTAAGATCGGATAAGTACTTTGAAACTAGTCATCTTTTAACACATCCTAAGGGAAACAATCAAATAGTTGAGCAAATAAGAAAGGGACTCAGGGCTAACCTTAATTTCCTCAGTTCATCTTCACACAAAATATATTGAAAGTAACATTTAAAAATAACATTCATTCAAGGCAATAAGATGAGGGAACGCCAACATGCATATGCCTAAACTGAATTAATCATTTCCAAATAACACATATAGAAGAAAACATATAAATAAAGATTTCTCAGCCATAGAAGGTTACTGGTATACAATAGGTCCTAACTCTGTTTAAACTGTTCTTTATAGTGGAGAATGAAACAAAATGAAAACAGAAAACAAACAACAAGTTACAATGAGAATAACATCACCATCAACATAGATCAGGATCCCATAAATCAGCTTGTATTGATGCTCCAAACCAGTTACAATATTCAAATCCAGTGTTTTAATTCATCTCTCCTCACAACCTAACCTATCTGTTACAAGCAGAGCTCCAAGAGCTAGTGAATCACTATTTACAAATAGAAGCCTTTAGCTCAGTTACATATAATGCTTCAGCAATTACATTAACAACCAACCCCTCACTCATCTTCTACTGAAGTATTTATATAAGGATGAGGAGGTGAGATCTGAGTAAAGATCCCAAATACAATAAATGCAGAGTTAATGTCTTTCTTGGCCCTCAGAGGCTCAATAAAGAAACCATACAGGTGTTTCACTGCATTAATTGATTTACACTCATGATTCAAGCTCGGTGGGAGCTTTTGTTGACATTTGTGGTTTTGTGTGATGATAGGGTTACTCTGCCGTCCTTCTGTCATTAAATCCCTTGGAGAAATAACCCTTCGGCTGCTTTGAGGTAAAATATCTGACTTTGATCAATAAATTCAGTTCTTGATTAAATGCTTTGAGGCACAGGTGGTGCTTTAGTTGCTTGGAGGAATGAATCTGTCTCTTTTGGTGATGGTGGAAATTTTCCTGATGAAACACTTTAGGTTTTCCTTCAAATTGTGTTTTTAGATCGGGGATTAGGCATTTGATAACTGTCTTAGCCTTAATCGCCACAAATCTTTCCACTAATATGTTGTTCTGGTTCATTCTCAGTCTTCAACATCTGATACTCTTTCTCTACATTGATCTTCATGGTTTTTTTTGTCGTGCAGGGCTGCGCAGGGTATGTAAGGCATTAATGCCTGTGAAAAAATCAATATAACGTGATTTTAAACCCTGTGGATGTTTTCCTCGGAGTAATCTAACAAGGGAGGGTCGTCACCCTCAGTCGCCGGATCTTCTTTGGAAATGACGGAAGATACATTCAAACCTGCAAAAAACACGAAAAAAGTTATATAATCCTGCGTATTTGGTTTACTGCATCGGGGACTGTGCGGAGGAGCGTGGGCCATTGGATGGCATCATCCAACAGTTGGGATTTAATCTGAGAATGGTAAAAAAATCATGGGGGGAGGAGGATTAAATCAGAGCCGTCGATTCGCGCCGAGATCGACGGTTGGGGATGACTACGGGGGGTTCGGATGTACGGAGGAAAAACTTCGGGGGCATACCCCCGTAGTGAAACTTCACCGTTGATCTGATTCAGTTTGGATGGTCAAGATGAAATTAGGGGGTGTTTAAAGTGAAACGGAGGGAATCTGGAGGATGAGTTTTGGACCGTCGATCTGATCAGATCGACGGCGGAGATTTGATTTCCGCGCGGCGATGGCCTGTTTAGCGCGCGTGCACCTTCGTTACCCATCGCGTAACTCTGGTTAGCACTGACTGTTGGATCATCGGGCCCAGATCGGACGACTGTCATCGATTCCGCTGGGCAGTTATGGTCTGACGGATAACGCGTGGGGGACTGACTTTATGCGGCGGTTTTGAAATAGTGTCGAGGACACGTGTCGGCCAGCGTATGGAATCGCTGGCTAATGGGAGAAAACCACCATCTGGCGAAGAGTGGTGTGGAATGAAACCGGTGGGATTTCGGAAAACAACGCGAGGAGTGGGGGCCACGGGCAAGTCGCGCTCCGCTCCGTCGGATCTGCAGAGCAGATCGACGGCTGAGATTGCTCCCTCGCCATATGGGCGGAAACTTTGGAAAATAAAATACAAACCCAAAAATCATGATTTTACAAAGGTTTTTATTGTTTTTGGCGGAGAAATTTAATATGAAAGGATAAGCACCCTTTTGGCTTCGTGCGTGGTTCTAGCTCTCAGGCTTATGGATGAAAAGGGTGAAGGGATTAGCCCATGGGGGCTAAAAACCTTAATACACAAAAATATGTATTTTCTATGGTTTTTCAATGATTCTCCAAAGGATTTTAAGGTTCCGACAAGGTTACAAAGTGGGTTTTTAACCGTAGGAAATGAAATCTATGAAGCGATAGGGGAAAAACATGGAAATGTGGGGTTTTCATGGGAAAAAGGAAAATGGAAAATGGGGTTAGCTTGTAAGAAAGGGAGGGGAAAAATGGCAATGCAACGGTTTTTTGACTTGGATTTTTGCAGGATATCAGAGGTTTTGAAGAGGGAAACAACTATGTGGGATATGGACAGAGGGAAAAGGCTGGAGGTCTTATAAAGACTTCAAGACCCAACAATTTTTAGAGATGAAATTTGTTCCTTGAAGGCTCAAAACAAATTTAGCCACCTTTGGGATGATCAAATTTTACAGGTGGCTAACAGTCGCTCCACTTGGGGATGGTGCCTTCTTGAAGGCATCAAGAATTCAGACTTGATTTCTCTGGGAGGCTGACTTGTGCCTCGTCCTTTGAATTGATCTTGCTTTGCTCTGAAAAATAATACCAGTTTATGAAAGAACAAATGGACTTCATCAATACAACTTCTACCTACCCTACTAATCTAACATTTTTTCTTCATCAGAGTGCACTTGGATTGGCAAACTCTTTTTACAACATTTTATTCTTTTGAAAGCATAAGAACTAATCTACTTCTACTCCTTATTTCTCCTTGAACTCGGATTAAACAGTTGAGCTCAAATATTTCTCTACCTATTCTACTGTCTGTTGAGATTAAACTGTCCAACAGGCTTTCATTCTCTAAATTCTAAAGCAGAAAATTAAAAACAGCCAAGTCAAGATTAAACTATTTGGCTTGTTGTGATCCATGGCATAAAAACAAGCTACACATAGATTATTATTTGCAGAAAAATAAAAACAAAATGGAAGGCTTAAGATCTGAAAGTCTCTTATCATGGCCTTCTCTTTTCTTGACAGCTCTGCTTTTGCTTTGCTTTTGAGCTGTATTTTCTTTTCTTCTGGTTCAAATTTTAGGCTGATTAGAACCAGATCTCCTATCTTGTGACTCGGAAAATAAAATAGTTTTGAGTCATTCTCTTTGGAAACTTAGGTTCATATTTTGAGTTTATTTGAACCTTCAATTTCTATCCTAATTTATCTACTAATAAGCCAAGATTGAATAGTTTGGCAAATCACATTTTCTACCCTATCAGCAATAAATTGAAAACTAGTTAGTCAAGTTTAGGCTGTTTGACTAGCTAAAAGTGTGTTTTAGGAGTGGCATTTGAGCTTGCACACTTTCAGCATTTGTTTCTCTTTTTGGCATGGGGCTTTGCCTTTCTTGTTTTCATTCCTGCCCTCTTTTAATTTTTACTCTCTTTTTTTTTGTATTTTTGATCTTTTTGATAACTTTGAATGTGATGGTGGATGAGATATTTACAATGGAAAAAGACAAAAAGGCTTCAAAACAAAAAAGGATCAAGAGAGGTAATGCTTAAGCATCCTGCCATTGACAGGACCCCCAAACAATTCTGTTCCATCCAGTTCCTGTAAGAAAAATGCATTATTACCAGCAACTGAATGAATAGAGTAAGGGCCAAGCCATAGATTTTCAAAATTTCTGTGCTTTCCCTTTTCTTCCCTTCTTGAGTCCCACTTTAAAACTTTGTCCACAATCTTGAAATTGTTGGCCTTTGTTCTTCTGTCAAAGATCTTCTGGATACTGTCTTGCTTCTGTAATGCTTTGTTATAAACCTCCTCTCTGATTTGCTGAAGATGAATGGTCTGATTTATCCTTCTGGCCATGTCATTTTCTTCAGTCTGCAACTCTTGAATTAACTTCATAACTCGCACACCAAGACTATTGGGAAAAATTGCATCTGTACCATACACCAGCTGAAAAGGTGACATACCAATAGATTTCTTCAAAGTTAATCTGTCAGCCCAAAGTGCATGGATCGGCTTTGTGTGCCAAGACTTTTTATTTTCCTCCAATAGTTTCTTGATTATGTTCACTAAGCTTTTGTTGGAAGATTATGCAAGTCCATTACCTTGAGGGTAATAGGTTGTGGAGTGTCCCAATGTTATCTGATACTTGTGATAGAATTCAACCATTTTCTTTGATCCAAATGCCGCTGCATTGTCTGTAATGATCTTGGTAGGACAGCCAAACATGGAGAGGATGTTAGTCTCCACAAATTTTATGATAACTGAATCATTGGCCTGCCTACAAGGAATGGCTTCTATCCACTTAGTGAAGTAGTCTGTTGCTCTAAGAATCCATTTATGCTGGGCAGAAGATGAGGGATGGATTTCTCCTATGAAGTCAAGTCCCCACTGCTGAAAAGGGGCTTCAACGGTGATTGGATGTAGAGGCAGGGGTAGTAATTTTCTCTTTCCTTCGAATAGTTGGCATTTATGGCAAGTAGTGGTCATCTTTTGTACATCAGAAAAAAGAGTAGGCCAATAGAAACCAACCCTCAGAATTTTGTTGGTTGTTGACTTCCAGTATAAATGAACTCCACACTCTCCTTCATGGAAATCTTGCTTAACCCTTTCTGCATCAAACTCAGGCAAACATTTAAGCAATATACCACTTGCATTTTTCCAATAAAGACATTTATCAATAATGCAATAGTTTACAGCTTTTAACTTTAGGAATCTTTCCTTTGTTTTTGATAAACCAGGAGGTGTATTCAGATTAAGCAAAACATACACATATCAGCATACCAAGGAGAATTCATAAAATGGTCTTCAAGAATGGGAGTTGAGAACTCTACCTGGTTATCCAAAGAATTAATCATATTAATATCAAGAACTTCACAATTTGACTCAGCCATTAATTTAGCTAGACCTTGGCCCTTGATGAGTTTAGTGGGTTTTATCTCTAAATCATATTCAAGAATAATAGCAATCCACTTACCTCTCTTACCATATGGGTCATGTGTTAGAATGTCTTTAACAACTGAATTTGGGACAAAGGCAATAATGTGTGAGTGAAGGATGTATACTTTGAAGTCTTTCAAATATTTTACCAAGGCAAAAGCTTGTTTTTCCATAATGTTATACTTCAAAGGGGCATCCCTCAATGCCTTACTAAAGAAAGCAATAGGTTGTTCTTGCCCTTGTGGGTTTTTCTGTAAAAGGACAGCTGCAATGGTATGTTCTAATGCAAATGAGAAGATATAAAAATCTTTTGAAAAATCAGGACTTATGAGAACTAGTGTTTTGGTTAATGCTTGTTTCACCAGCTCAAAGGATGTCTTTGCTTCCAAGGTCCATTTCACCCCTTGTTCCTTCTTCAACATGTTTTTGATATTCCTAAGGAGCTCAGCTAAGTTAGGGATGAATCTTCTCAAAAATTTAATCTTTCCAATGAAAGATTGCAACTCCTTGATGTTTCGAGGCTGAGCGATCTGCAATATGGCCTCAATCCTTTTGGGATCAATCTTAATACCTTCCTCAGAAATAATGTGCCCAAGAAGTTTACCTTCTTGGAGACCAAATAAAGTCTTCTTAGGGTTTAAAGATATCCCAAAATTTCCGCATTTCTCGAAAACTTTCCTCAAATGTTCTAAGTGTTCTTCATCTATTTTTGAAAACACAGTAACATCATCAAGATAGATAATGATGAAGAAGCCCAATTCTTCCGAGAATGCTATGTCCATGGCTCTTTGAAAAGTTGCCCCAGCATTCATTAGACCAAAAGGCATTTTCACATACATGAAGGTGCCCCATGGTGTAGTAAAGGTTGTCTTTAATTGATCAGCAGGGTGGACTAAGATCTGATTATACCCTGAATAGCCATCCAGCAAAGAAATTCTTCTAGACCCTACCACCCTTTGCAGGATATGATCCATTTTTGGTAAAGGGTAGTTGTCTTTCAATGAAGCTTTGTTTAAGTCCCTAAAGTCTATACAAAGCCTGATTTCTCCAGTCTTCTTCCTAACTAACACCAAATTAGATACCCACTCGGAATATCTAATAGGGACAATAATACCAGCATCGTACATCTTCATGATTTCCTTCTTAACCAATGGCAACTGGACAGGGTTTATTCTGCGCAGTTTATGTTTGAATGGTTTTTGGTTTTCTTTAAGAGGGATTTTGTGCTGTATTATTTCAGTGTCATGGGACTTAAGATCTTCGTAACTCCATGTGAAAACATCAGAAAATTCTTTAAACAGCTCTATATATTTGAGCTTAATATGAGCTGGTAAAGTCTTATACGGTTTAATCATTTTTGGTTTTTCCTCACTGCCTATGTTGCATTCCTTCACTTCAGTTTCTATAGGTTCCAGTTTACGTTTATTGGCCACATCATTAAAATCAAACAATTCTTCTAGAGGGGTCAAACCCTTAGGCAAACTATCATTCTTAGAATGTAGAGTTTTCAACTCCTCTGTTTCAGATTCTGCACTCAATTCTATTTCGTTTCTAAGTTTGCTAGTCTGAAGGTTAAGGTTGAGAAGCTCAGGAGAAGGCTCTTCCTCACCAAGAAAATTTTCTTCACTGCAGTCTGTATCATAGTCCGAATCTGAACTATGCAGTTCAAATTCATTTCTGAATTGCATGAAGTCTTCTATTTGTTTATCTCCGTCAAACACCTGCCAATATTTTTTATTATCAGGCACAGCTGGTCTAAATTTTATTTGAGGTGAACAATCGTTGATCTGATATGGCGTTAAACATGTCCTAGCTGCAAAGGCCAAATTGTGGGCTATAAGATTTCTTTTTATCGGGACAAAACTCAGTGTGGAGCTCTCAAATGTTTTCAAAAGATCCATGACATCATTCTGATAGGCCCTAAGTCTGGGATGATTTGCATTGTACTCCCCATTGACTTTCCTAATTATTAACTCAGAATCCCCATACACGTTTATTCTCTTGGCTCCAAACTTTTTCAAAAACTATAAGCCTAAGAGCAGGGATTCGTATTCTGCTATGTTGTTTGAACACTGAAAGTTCAATTTGCAAGAAATACATTTTGTGTGCTTGCTATCAGTGTTAGTAATCCAGACACCTGCACCAGCATTCGTTCTAGTGCATGACCCATCAAAATACATAGTCCAGAGAGGATCATTTTTAGTTTTATCAGTTTGGTGAATGTCCTTTGTATGATTTGATTCCTCAAGTTTTTCATCGGGTTGAGGATTGCTCTCTTGACTGTCAAGGTTTAACAGTAATGGATTTATGACTTGTAATTCAAGACCGGTGTTTTGTTTGCCAATGTTTTCAAATGTATCAAACTGTTTTGACACCTCAGTGTTGTGTTCTTCTTCCTCCGTTTCAGCCATTGATCCCGTTAAAGTGATTTGTTCAGGGAGTGTTTCATCATTAAACATGATAAAAGAATCAAGGCCTGTACTCATGGAATACAGAGGAGAGTTTTGAGGTTTGTCTTGACTTTTAACCATGTATTTCATATGAGACTCCCTGTAAAGTCTTCTATTCTGATTGAAAACAGGGATAGTCGCATAGGTCATGTCCATCTTCATAGTCCCTTGTAACTTAGTCCCCCAAGATCTTGATAAAAGCATTCCATATTTTGGGGGTACATCAGCCACAACAACATCCATGACCAAAGACTTGGCTGGAATTTGGGCTAAATTAACACAGAGGTATTTGATCAATCCTAGACATTTAACTCTGCTTGAGTCAAAGGAGTACAGGTCTTTGTAAGGTCTGGTAATTTCAAGACCCAGGCTTTCCATTACAGCTTTTGGCATTAAATTATGGGAAGCGCCTGAGTCATGCATAGCATTGTGTAGAATTTTGTCATGAACGTTCAAACTTATATAGAAGGGAGGGATAGGTCCCTCTTGAAACTCACCTTCAATCTTTGGACCAAAAATAAGCTCTGGCTGATCGTCATTAAGATTGAGTGTATCCTCATTTTCTTCTATGTTAAAAGCCTTCAAAATTTTGGACCTATATACATGTTGGGTAGCTAACTCAGTCAAAGGAACAGAAATTTTGATCCTTGAGATTTCCTATTCCAGACTGAAAGGAATTTGATTCTTTAAGGTGCTGGTTTCAACCTTGTTTACTGCCACTTTATCAGCAACAACAGCTTGCTGATTTGTTTTATCTACAGTTGACACAATGGTTGAAGAAGGAGTACTAGCTGAAGTGTTAGTACTACTGATGTTTGCACTCCGTTTTTCAAGATTTTGAGTGTCTTTCTCTTTACCTTTACCAGAATTATCAGCCACTGTTTTGTCTCTTTGTTTGACTGTCTTAGGCTTGGTTGCAGTGCTGCTTTGAGAAGTTTTTTAAGAGGTTTTGTTGTTGGGGGTTTGTTGATTAGATTTACTTCTGAGTTCATATTCCTTTGAAGGCTCTGTGACGACATTTTCCATGTTTTGATAATAATTTTCATTATCATCTCTTTTGTCGTCGTAAGGTGTATAAAGACCTTGTTTCCAATCATAATGAACCTCGAAGTCATCATCCTCTACCCCAAATAGGTTCATATCATTATCCTCTGTTATTTCATCTGTTTCCTCAACCTCACTTAAATAGTTTTGATGAAAGGGAGGAGTGATATGTTGATCATCTTCCCTTGGTCTGTTTAGAGGTTGGTTCCTTCTCATATTCTGATTCTGGTTTTGGTTTCTGTTTTGAGGAGCAGTTTGATTTTGACTTGCTTGCGCTCTCTCAAGAATGCTCATTTTCTTCATCATTTCTTCTATCATTCTTTCCATCTTTGAGTTTGGGATAGAAGATGATGACTCCTCTCTGAAAGATACTCTCTTTTCAGCTTTCATTCTTGCCCTCTTCTCCATCAGGTTAACTTCCACAGAAAGAGCACCTCTTTGCATATCTTCAAGGGTTGCAAAATCTCTTTCTCTTAATGAATAGGTCATATCAGCATCAAAACCTTCAGGAAACTTGTTTAAAGCTGAACCTTGTGGAGGTTTTAATTCTGGGGAAAGCGCGTTATACACACCGTTAAATCTGGTACAATAAGCCTGTACACTTTCCCCTGGGTTCCTATGAAGATTGTTATAGTCAGCAAGGACTTGGAGAGGATTCTTCCTCACTTCCCATTTGTTTAAGAATGTTTGATGGAAGCCTTGGAGATCATTAATACTATGGGGGGCTAAACCCTTAAACCATTTTCTTGCTTCTCCCCCCAGACTTTGAGAAAATAGTCTAAGCTTGACAGAATCATCATCAATTTCATTTCTGTCAAAGTAGTCATTCATCTTGTCCACATGTTGTGATGCTGTTGTAGCATTTCTAGCATCATATAATGGAATCTTGGACTGATAGTCCTGTGGAAGATTGGCTAATGGTACAGGAAGGACTAAGGGAGCATACCATGCTGCCATGATATGTGGTGGAGGTGGGTTGACAAGAGGAGGTGTGGGCTGAAGTGGAGTGGTTTGAACAGTGGGTGAAGGATGAACAGAGGTGGATGGAACAGCGGTAGATTGCTGAGCTAATCTTGGATGAGAGACACCTATATTATGAAGAAAATGTAAATCAGGAGGTGTTGTTTCCCTGCTACCAAGATGTTCGCTTGTTTCAGGAGATGAAAGTGAAGTCTCAGAATCTAGCTGATCTAAATCACCAAATGACCTAGTCCTAAATGGGTTCAATAAGTCAGTTTGTGATTTTTGTAGAGCTAAAATATTTTCAGGGACTGAATTGGCTCTTATGTGAGATCTGAAAATAGTTGAGGATTCTATCTTAGGAGACTTCCTAAGGATAATTTCTGGGTTATCAACTATCTCAGTTGGATCAGGGTCAGGGTAGGCTCTAGTGTGAATCTTTCTAGGAGCCACTATGCTGTGTTTTTAGACCCAAATAAATTAGACAAGTTCAACCAGATATAACAATCTCTGAGAGGTTAACTAGTCTGTTAATGCAAATTTCAATCCCATAGTCCTCTACCTGAGTTTGAAGGATATTATAATGATAAGGGTTCTTCCTAGTGGAGTCTTAAGGTCTGTTCAGGATTGTGGAGTCACCAGGTGGAAAGTTCAGAGTGTTTTCAAAGAGATACACTGTCCACCACAGTGCTTGTGAAACATCCTTTTTCAAGGGTATCCTGAAACACAACAAACTCTAACCAGAGATTGACTGGGAGGGAATTCACCAGATATGTCACCTCTAAAAGAGGATGAGATCTGGAGGCTACCTGGCCCTCTCCAGACTCTGTCTAAGAGTATGAAATAAAACACATCCAACGGTAAGTGAAATGTAAGAGCAAGTGTTTTACTACCAATATGAAATTCTTTTTGGTATTTTCTGAATTGTTTTTATTTGTGGTTTGCAAGAATGTCCTAACTTTGCTTCAAAACTTAGCTACGGTTATGAGACAAAGACAGTCTACTCCTATGGCTAAGCCAGCTGATTTTTCAAGGTTAGATAAAAGCTTATAAGAATCCTAGGGTTCACCTAGCTTGTCACTGATTCAAACAAGTTTCATCATGATTACCATTTCTTGGTAGTGCTTGAAAAGGCTGCTTTTTACTCTCAAGGTTTGTATGAAAATCAAAGGGGAAAAGGTGAAAACTCAACTCAGTTCCCCAACGGATTCGCCATAAATGTTAGGTCTCTGTAATAAGCAAGATTGGCAAAAGTCCGATCACAGAGTTAACATCGTTTCAACCAACTTTGGGATTCTAGGATCTAGCCCTCCTGAATCCGGAGAGGGATCTCTCCAATATGTACAAAGATGGATTTGTCTTTGAAAAGCTTAAGGTAATGATATTAGGCTAGTTATGATGATCAAGGATTTGTTTTGTTTTTGGATGGTTGAACATGATTACTGCCTGAGGCGGAAAGATCTATATGCAAATAGGTTCAAAAGTGAAAAGTTGCAAGCAACAAGAGTAAGCTTCGATCAAGATGAAAGATGATGGTTGGTTTCAGTCCATTGGGCTATGGAGTCATAAGAGGATTTAATTGAAACAATCAAGTCCAAGAGTGGTCTGTGGGGCAAGTCATCTATGCCTAAGGATCTCTTTAAGGTTTTATTTATGGAATGGAGTGATACATCAAGAAGAGAAATAAATAGATGCAGAAAACAAAGAGCAGCCTAAGATCTGATAAGTACTTTGAAACTAGTCAGCTTTTGACATACACTTAAGAAAAACATAGAAGTAAACTAGGATCTGGTAAGTACTTTGAAACTAGCCAGCCTTTGATACACTTCCAATAGAAAACATATGAAAAAACAAAGGGAAACTTGAAGGCAACCTTTGGACTAGAAGCTAGCGGGCCGGGCGCACCACAAATCCTCTCCTAGCTCTTCTTTACTTGGTTACTTTCAAGACAATCACAGAGATAACACAGAATGGCCTAAGATCTGATAAGTACTTTGAAACTAGTCAGCTTTTACACATCCTAAGGGAAACAATCAAATAGTTGTGCAAATAAGAAAGGGACTCAGGGCTAACCTTAATCTCCTCAGTTCATCTTCACACAAAATATATTGAAAGTAACATTTAAAAATAACATTCAGTCAAGGAAATAAGATGAGGGAACGCCAACATGCATATGCCTAAACTGAATTAATCATTTCCAAATAACACAGATAGAAGAAAACATCTAAGTAAAGATTTCTCAGCCAGAGAAGGTTACTGGTATACAATAGGTCCTAACTCTGTTTAAACTGTTCTTTATAGTGGAGAATGAAACAAAATGAAAACAAAAATAAAAAAACAAGTTACAATGAGAATAAAATCACCATCAACATAGATCAGGATCCCATAAATCAGCTTGTATTGATGCTCCAAACCAGTTACAATTTTCAAATCCAGTGTTTTAATTCATCTCTCCTCACAACCTAACCTATCTGTTACAAGCAGAGCTCCAAGAGCCAGTGAATCACTATTTACAAACAGAAGCCTTAAGCTCAGTTACATAGAATGCTTCAGTAATTACATTAACAACCAACCCCTCACTCATCTTCTACTAAAGTATTTATAGAAGTATGAGGAGGTGAGATCTGAATAAAGATCTCAAATACAATAAATGCATATTTAATGTCTTTCTTGGCCCTCGGAGGCTCAACAAAGAAACCATACAGGTGTTTCACTGCATTAATTGATTTACACTCATGATTCAAGCTCGGTGGGAGCTTTTGTTGACATTTGCGGTTTTGTGTGATGATAGGGTTACTCTGCCGTCCTTCTGTCATTAAATCCCTTGGAGAAATAACCCTTCGGCTTCTTTGAGGTAAAATATCTGACTTTGATCAATAAATTCAGTTCTTGATTGAATGCTTTGAGGCACAGGTGGCGCTTTAGTTGCTTGGAGGAATGAATCTGTCTCTTTTGGTGACGGTGTAAAGTTTCCTGATGAAACACTTTAGGTTTTCCTTCAAATTGTGTTTTTAGATCGAGTATTAGGCGTTTGATAACTGTCTTAGCCTTAATACCCACAAATCTGTCCACTAATCTGCTGTTCTGGTTCATTCTCAGTCTTCAACATCTGATACTCTTTCTCTACGTTGATCTTCATGGTTTTTTTTGTCGTGCAGGGCTGCGCAGGGTATGTAAGGCATCAATGCCTGTGAAAACATCAATATAACGTGAATTTAAACCCTGTGGATGTTTTCCTCGGAGGAATCGAACAAGGGAGGGTCGTCACCCTCAGTCGCCGGATATTCTTTGGAAATGACAGAAGATACATTCAAACCTGCAAAAAACACGAAAAAACGTTATATAATCCTGCGTATTTGGTTTACTACATCGAGGACTGTGCGGAGGAGCGTGGGTCGTTGGATGGCATCATCCAACGGCTGGGATTTAATCTTAGAATGGTCAAAAAAGCATGGGGGGAGGAGGATTAAATCAGAGCCGTCGATTCGCGCCGAGATCGACGATCGGGGATGACTACTGGGGGTTCGGATGTACGGAGGAAAAACTTCAGGGGCATACCCCCGTAGTGAAACTGCGCCGTTGATCTGATTCATTTTGGACGGTCTAGATGAAATTAGGGGGCGTTGAAAGTCAAACGGAGGGAATCTGGAGGATGAGTTTTGGACCGTCGATCAGATCAGATCGACGGCGGAGATGTGATTTTCATGCGGCGATGGCCTGTTTAGCGCGCGCGCACCTTTGTTACCCATCGCGCAACTCTGGTTAGCGCTGACCGTTGGATCATCGGGCCTAGATCGGACGACTGTCATTGATTCTGCTAGGCGGTTATGGTATGACGGATAACGCGCGGGGGACTGACTTTATGCGGCGGTTTTGAAACAGTGTCGAGGACACATGTCGGCCAGCATATGGAATCGCTGGCCATTGGGAGAAAACCACCATCCGGTGAAGAGTGGTGCGGAATGAAATCGGTGGGATTTCGGAAAACAACGCGGGGAGTGGGGGCCACAGGCAAGTCGTGCTCCGCTCCGTCAGATCTGCAGAGCAGATCGACGGCTGAGATTGCTCCCTTGCCGTACAGGCGGAAACTTTGGAAAACAAAATACAAACCCAAAAATCATGATTTTACAATGGTTTTTATTGTTTTTGGCGGAGAAATTTAATATGAAAGGATAAGCACCCTTTTGGCTTAGCGCGTGGTTCTAGCGCTCGGGCTTATGGATGAAAAGGGTGAAGGGATTAGCCCGCGGGGGCTAAAAACCTTAATACACAAAAATATGTATTTTCTATGGTTTTTCAATGATTCTCCAAAGGATTTTAAGGTTCTAACAAGGTTACAAAGTGGGTTTTTAACCTTAGGAAATGAAATTTATGAAGGGATAGGGGAAAAACAGGGAAATGTGGAGTTTTCATGGGAAAAAGGAAAATGGAAAATGGGGTTAGCTTGTAAGAAATGGAGTGGAAAAAGGGCAATGCAACATTTTTTTGACTTGGATTTTTGCAGGATATCAAAGGTTTTGAAGAGGGAAACAGCTATGTGGGATATGGACAGAGGGAAAAGGCTGGAGGTCTTGTAGAGACTTCAAGAGCCAACAATTTTTAGAGATGAAATTTGTTCCTTGAAGGCTCAAAAAAAATTTAGCCACCTTTGGGATGATCAAATTTTACAGGTGGCTAACACGCTGTATGATGGCCTAGTTATCGCGCGGGCACTTTGGTTATACATCGGACACTTTCGAAGAGTGATAGCCGTTGGATGAGTGGGCCCAGATCGGATGGCGGAGATCAATTTCGCTGGGCATCCTGGTCCAGACTATAACGCGCGATGGACGATGGTTGCATGGTGGTTTTTAAATCGTACAAAGGACACGCGTCAACCGTCGTATGGAATCGCTAGCCAACGGGGTAAAACCACCTTCCTCCGGAGAGTGGTGCGATGGAAACCACGCGGGTTTGGAAAACAACGTATAGATGGGGGGGGGGGGTCCACAGGGAGGCGTGCTCCGCACCGTACGATCTGTGGAGCAGATCAAAGGTTGAGATTTCTCCATAATTTACATGGGCGGGAGACTTTGGAAATGAATTAAAACCCAAAAATATAAATAACAAAGGTTTTTTAATGTTTTGGCGGAGAAATTTTAATTTGAAAGGATAAGCGCCCGACGGGTTTAGCAGTTGGTTCTGGCGCTCAGGATTATGGACGGAAAAGGGTAAAAGGCTTAGCCCGAGGGGGCTTAAGTCTCATACATAAAAATATGTAATTTTTCACGATTTTTTAATGGTTTTTGAAGGGAATTGAGGGTTCTGATAAGGCTAAGAAGGGGTCTTAGACCTTATGAAATGGATTTTATGAAATGGAAAGGGAAGAAAACATGAAATTATAGGATTTTCATGGGAGATGGAAGGATAGAAAAAGAGGTTAGCTTTGGAAGAAAGGAAAAGGGAAAAGGGGTTTGCAACAGTATTTTTGGCTTCAGAAATCAACAGGATTTTAAGTTCTAAAGGGAAACAGTAGTGAATATTATCCAAGGATAGGATATTATCAAAAGTCTTCAAGAAAAAACAATTTTAGTAATGAAATTATTTCTTGAAGGCTATCCAAAATCATTTAGCCACCATCTGATATGACAGAATTTTATGGGTGGCTAACATGCCCAACAATGATCATGGAGCAATGTGACAAGCTTGCCATCTTGTGAAGCAATGCACTACATAGTAATGGTAAGAGTATGCAAATCAATGAATGTATAAAAAAAATTCTTACCATATGCCAGAAGTAAGATGGTACTTGGATCCATGAGTGAGTCCTCCATAGTGTTTTGGAATTCTATAAAGAAGAATGGTCCATATGTTGCAAGAAGATAATCCTCCTCATTCTTGGAAATCCAAGTCAAGAAGAATATGTAATGGTGATAGATGTCTCTATCCACTACTCTATCATTATTACCTCCTCCTTTCTCACCAAGTGCATCCAATGTGAAGTGATCCTGGGGACACTCCATCGATAAGTCTCTGCTCCCAAGTGACAGCACTCTGAGCTCATGCAAATAAGCTCTTGTCAATACATTGCTCTGTTCTTTGACATGCTCCTTGTCAAAGACTCTAGTAATGTTGTTGCAAATATGGAATACCTCCCAAGATGGAAGTGCTTCAAAATCATCCAAGGCCAAGGAGTATCCCCTTTGCACCATGAGAGTGCCCTCTTCTACTCCTACAACATCACATAATATATGAGAGAAATTTTTGCCTTACTCTCTCAAGTGCAACTCAAGCTACCAAAGTGCTTGCTGCCTCCTTATGTTCCCATCATACAACTCAAGTAATGAAGACATAATGAATGATATGTGTGTCACATCAACACCATCCATCCATACTCCATGCTGCCCAATGATGCAAGCATCCTACAACCTCTCCTCTTGTTATCACTATAAATTTTTTTTCCAAATTTGGATAGATTGCTTGGTTCCTAGTCATGGTTTTTAGATAGGTGTGAAGTCATGTTAAGTTTTTAGGGGTTAAGTGATAGGGTTAGAGTCTCATTTCCATTCACAAAATAAATTCTAGCAACCTTCTTTCATACACTGACAGTCTCATACCATGTTTGGAAAGTCAAATTTTAAACCATTTTGAAAAAAAATTGAATAAGCCACGAAACCACGTTTTCGTAGCATAGACAGTGTAAAAAAATGCTTTTGCACAACGAAAACACTGGTCATTTCATAGCGCAAAACCCTGAATTTGCATTGACCGTGCTACGAAATCGGGGATTCGTAGCATGTCATGTCAGTTATCAAATCCACCATAATTTCATTAATCATTCATGATTAGGTGTCAACCATGAGTCTTTTCTCATGCATGCAACCATTCATGGCCATCATAACATTCATTTAAGCTCATTTTTCTTATGTCATTTTCAAATTTGAAATGCGCTAGTTTTGGTTTTATTGTCTCATGCAAGAAACACATGATGCATACCCTATTCCGAATGATAAGCTCATGGTAAGTATAAACCAAAAATTATTTTTCATTCATCAAGCGAGGCATTTTACTCTAAAATCAAGTGAGTCAGTGTCTCTAATCAAGTGAGGTTGTTCGTTACAGGTTTTCAAAAGCACACAGGAAATTCAAGGAAATGATGACAGAGGAAAGGAAGAATCACCGGTCAGGCCTCTGTTTAAGGACGAAGCCTAAAATAATTGAGGCTCTAACCAAAGAAAAATTAGTTGAGGATTCCTTCAATAAAACATGTTGTTGAGAAGATAAACTTCAACGGAATTAAGGCTCTATGGGAGCTTGAAAGAGTCTCAAAATCTGAAACAGTCCGCAGTGAAGCTTAGTATTTTACCTGGACTCTTTCTGCAATCAGAGAGGCTAAATTTGTGATAAGGATAAATGTTAATTTAAGGGCTACTAATAGAAGGTTGAAGAAGAAGATTGAAGATCTTGAATTTCAATTGAAAAACTTTGAAGGTCAACTACAACAGAGGTAAGGCAGTAAGTGAGAAATCCCTAATACAGTTTTGCTTTGGGAAGGGCACCACTTTTTGAAGACATTGCAAAGTTGACTTATGTTTATTTTTAAAGTCTATTAGCATCAAGGAAATAATTAAAGGGCTGTAAATACTCTTAAGATCTAAAGATTATGAAAATATTGTGTAAAAAGGAGTTACACAGCAGTTTCGCCGCGCGCTACGAAACTGCTGTAGGTGCATTTTTGAACATTTTTGTAAAATTTTTGAGAGGTAAACAATTTGGTTTCCAAATTATGTTGCTTCTGGTGGTTAGAAAGGGTTCACAAATGAAAGACCAAGTCTCAAGGAAAAATAAATTGGATGGTTGAGATATTTTTACCAAGATACAAATTCTGAGCTACGAAAAAAACTACTCATTTCGTAGCACAATCATACCATCTCTCCTTTTTACTTTTTCAAAGGCTCAATTTCTATACATGTGGAAAAGCATGGTTCCATGGAAGTGATAATACATGTCACTTATCTTAAAATGTCCATACTATCAGCAAAAGGGTTCGAAGATCATCAAAGAAGGAAAAGGCTAAATTATAGGAAACATATCCCCTGTTTTGTAGGGCAAGTAAGACATGAACCAGCATGATAGCATAACAAGATTGGAAGCATCATCAAAGTCGAAGATATGGAGGAAAAATAGTTAGAGATATCATTTGAGTTCTAGATAAGGTTGTTTAGATATAATAAGGAGTTTTACTCCTATTTGTATTAGGACTTCTAGAAGAGACAGTTAACTGTCAGATGTAATTAATAGTCAATTTTAGGAGCAAATATGTGTCAGTTTAAGATAGAATTCGAATTCCTCTGAGGATGGATCATAGAATCCAAGGTTGTAAAGACTCTATATGTAGCATGAGGTCAAATTCCTTAAGGTTGGAATTTTTTCATTAGCAAGCAAACTATGTTATTGTAGCAAACTGCGTGTTTTTATCTTAATACAGATATTGGCTTACTACTCAGGATTCAAAAAGAGTTTTTAATGTGTGATCTTCCTATGGATTTCCTTATGTATCTATTTGTAGTGGTATAAACATATGCTAATTTGAATTCATTGGAAAATTCTCTAACTTCCTGCATATGTTTGTAAAATGTGTTTGTTCACTATGTTACTGTTTCGCTGATACACCTAAAAACTCTGAAATTCCCTGACTTCCATTATAAGCCAAGTTTGATTTTTTTTGGAAATATATCTTGACTCCATATCCCAATAAATTTTTTTTGATCAGTAATTCAACCAATCATACACTTTTATCCAATTTATTCCTAGAGTTAGCCATCTAGTCTTTAATTCAAAATCTTAAACCTAGTGAGAGAGCCCTCTCAAGCTGAGGAGGCTAAGCCTCAACTAAAATTTTGGTTTGAAATAGTTACACTGAGGTAGCCTGAACAGTAGCCTATCAGGTCTTATTTTGGTGATAACACCTCCATCCCCATCCTCCCTGGAAGAGGACATGCCAAGTGATGGCCAAACTCCTTCAAGAGGAGTTAGCGCAGCCAAGCCTCTTTCTTCCCGGTGTCATATATTTGCAAGTAGCCTCCCGGCTCCTTGCTTATCAACTAGATCCACTAAATCACTTGTATATTTCTTCTCCTTCTCTTTCCCTTGGTACTCCCATCATGAGGGATACCATCCCTCCAAACCAATTCTATCTCTTTGCACTCCATGAAAAGTTGGAATGCAACTCTTTGGAGACCTCTTATAGAAGATATCTCACCCATGACTATGTGGAATCCAAAAGGATCCAAATGTGATGAAGGTAACATCTCCTCTCCATCATTGTTTGATAGCGTAGTTAATCTCTCCAAGGATGTAATGGTTGTCTCATACTCCAGCTTAAGGATGGTTTCATGAGTTTTCATATGAGTGTCATGGTTTGTGTCATCCTCCCAAGTCAGATTCCTAACTTTGCACTTCATGGGATTTTGAAATGAAATTTTCTCAAGGATCAATTTGATCCCATAAGGACCCAAATAGGTGGTAGGAAAAAACTTCCCATCATGATGTGTATTGCTCAAGGAATGTCCAACACAAGCATGAGATATTTTATCCATCCTAAGGTGTTCTCCATCTTGTATCTGCTCCTGTGAGAAAGTAAGAAAACCCTCTCAACAATAATCCTCCAAGAAAAATGAGGTCTTGGATCTGCTGAAAGTAGAAGTTTCTCTTTGAGCTGAGAGGAGCTCATTGAGAAAGGGTCATCTAGAAAGGAGAAAGGGTTTCTCACTTCAAGATGTCTAATATCCTCCATCAAGTCTTCAAACCCCAACCTCAAGTGTGATGTACAATCCAACAATGGCTCATGAGGATGATGGTTTATTTCCTCCTTGAATGTTTCCATGTTGCACAGTGCAGTGCAACCAAGCTGCTCTAGATTAGCAATGGGATTTGACCCTTGGTCATCTAAAAGAAAATATCCACAATTATCAAAAGAATTTGATGCAACAATAGATTGTGGAAATATTTTCATACCTTGATGAGATTTTGGAATCTCTTGTAGGGCTGCAAGAGTTCCTTCCTCCAATGTATTGGCTACCCCAACTGTTGCTGCATGTGGCTGCTACTCTATGAGTGTGACAACATTATTACAAGGCTCCTCAAGTGGTGGTGTGAGCTTTCTTTCCTTTGTTTCTTCTCCATAAAAAGTTTTGATCAACCTTTGAGTGAACTTTGCAAAAATTTTCACCCTTGCATTGCTTAAGTGGTTGAACCACCAAACATAGGCTCAACCCTCCAAGTGCAGCACTGAGATCTCAACATCTTCTTCCTCCACTATAGGATGTAGCAATAAAAATGCTTCCAACTTCCTCACCCAAGCTCTTGCTGTAGATGACCCATCAAAGGTAGATAATAGAAATCTATTTCGTTTGATTTATCTTATGCTGCAGGGTGTCTTCTCCTCCTTCAACTTGATGAAATGTGGAAAATATAGAGTCTCCTTGAAGGCTCTAGGTTGATAATTATACTAAAAAAGGTACTTTTTTATAGTCAAATGATCCAATTATCTTTCATGCTTGTCTTCTTCTCGATGAGAATAGGAAGTGCATGGTCCTTCCTCTTCTTCTTGATCCTCCTCTTTGGAGAGGCTCTTCTTATTTCTGAAAACTGATGAGAGTAATCTCATCTTCTTCATCATTCTGATATTCTTTGGTCTTATTGGGCTGAGACTCACAGGCCGAGCCAAGAAAGCTGCTCTGATACCACTGTAATATCCCAAAATGAGATTTGCTAGAAAGGCATGACTGGAAAACTCATTTTCCAGGAATGGCTACTACAGGATTTGAAACCAAGACCTATATCCCTTAGATCAATGCATATGAGACTAAAATCCAACAAGTGGCTCAAAATAAATCCCTCTAGTTGGGTTAAATAGATCTCCCACACCTAGTTGTCCTCAGAAAGTGCCCAATGAAGGGACTGCAGCAAAAAAAAGAATTTATAATGCAACAACAACATTATTATAATGAGCTTGAGTAGATGAAGATGTAAATAGCCAACAAGTGATGTTATAGTAGTAAAATAAGTACAATCCTTTGAGTAAACACTCACTCAAGCTAGGAAATGAAGCCTCAACAACACATGTACAAGAACCTAGAGAACACTGCTATATATATATAAACCCTGGCCTATGACTGCATAGTTTATATGATACACTACTGCAAAAATGATAATAATGCAAGGATATGACAATATATGGCTCAAATAAATGGGGGATCAAGCTATAAATCCATAAAAAATAATAATACATCAATCCTGGGAAGGATTGGCTGAAATATACAAAATGGAAAAAATGTCGGAGTTGTTGGGCATCAGCTGCAACTCAAAGCTAGAACTGAATAGAGAAGGCTGAAGATGATGAATAATCTGAAGTAAACCTCCTCCAATGGATATTATAAGTGTAAGGCTGATCCTAACACTAAATATCTCACCCTCTAATCAACACTGCAAACCCTCACTGCATGTGTGCTCTGAAAATAACGCAGTCACTGAGGGATACTATGCTGTAGGTGGAACAGAATGATTTGGCGAAGTTCCAAGATCTGAAATATGCTCAGAATAAAAATCTTCCCTTACTTATCTCCCAAAGGAAATAATGCCCCCTCCTCTGAAAAACAAGCCAAGGGATAGTGTTGTGGGATCTCCACTGCAACACCCTGCAATCACAACGTTATACTTTAGCAGAAATAACGCCGTAGTTCGAGGAGTGGCTTTGGCCTTGAGCTTGGATGTGGAGAAATGAAGTGCAATACCTCAAGAGGCCTCTCAAGAAGGAGAGGAAATACTAAACAGGAATCCCTTGTGCTAAGCAGAACTGCAACTCAGCTAAACAACTGGAGACTGCAAATATTCTAAGCAGACAAGAAATCAATAATCATATGCATGTGTAACAATGGCTGCCTTGCCCTCCTTTTAAACACATGAGAGATCCCTCTCCATGGGTCCCACTCTTTAGGGTTTCTTCCTTCAAGTAAACTTCCCTCCTCTTTCTCTGCGCTGTCCCACAAGATGCTTTCCACCTCATACCCCTGCGTTGTTTGACTTGGTCAAACTTGACCTAGCCTTCTTGCAAATGTCTCATTTCACACATGAGGGTGTGAAATATTGTTCCACTGATGATCCCCTTTCATACCAAGAGGGATTTTATCCATGTTTTTATTATTAATGGGCCTTCTCACCAAATTATTCAACTCTTAAGTGAAAATAGAAAAATTTTAATATTCCAATTTATTGAAGGAAAAATTTGGAATATTACACTTTCAGTGATGGTATCCAACCTCACTATGAGTAGGAAGGTATGCATGTTTTTTGATGGGATGGCTGAATCGTTGAACGTGTTGGTAAAATCCGCTAAACCAACAACTCTCCTTGAAGCTATGGGGAGAGCTAGATAATTGCAACATACTTTGCCCAAAGTAAGAACATTGTTGCAACAGGAGACTTCTTCAAGGCCAAAGGATACAATCCTTAATCATGACTTGAAGAGTTTTAGGAAGGAGGGTTCCTGTTTTGCATATCAGAAGCCATGGGTGCCAAACCATGAATTTGTTGCAGGGAAGACACATTCTATTGAGACCTTCTCTAAGGAGGGGGAGGAGGCCAGTGCTATACCATAAGTAGAAGACTTTGCTCCAAGAGGGGGAGCTATTGCAGCGTTAAGAGGGGTCCCAAAATATCTGACCTTGAGGGTAAGACATAATATTATGGGGCAAAGAGTGTCAGTGATGATTGATAGTGGAGCTACTCATAATTTCATTGATGCACAGCTGGTACAAAGGAGAGGGTCCACATGGAGGAGTTTGAGGGATTTTTAGTTATGGTTCCAGGGGCTAGAACCATACAATGTGCCAAATATGTTCCGGCACTATCCATCACCATGGGGACCTACACTTTAACAAAGCACTTCTTTGTGGTTGATATTCCAGACACCAACGTCATATTGGGGGTCCAGTGGTTGATCACTCTTGGGATATTTACCACTGATTGGAAAAATTTGGAGATGGAAGGGATAGAAAGGGAGAGTGGTAAGCATCAGAAGATCAAGGGAATAAAAACATACCCCCCTCAGATTGTTTCAGCACACAGGATGGAGGTAGATCTACGCATAGGAGATGTATAATGGGCAGTAGAACTACATCTGTCAGAAGCAGGAGGCAAGGATTCACCGGTACATCCATATGTACAAGCTCTTTTGGACGCATTCTAGGAGGCCCTCTGATCAAATAACACACTATTGAGCGGGTTCCAAGAAGTAATCACCACTCCTTATAGGCATCCCAAGGATTATAAGGATGATATTGAGAGGGCCATCCAAGAGCTGTTGACTCTAGGACATATCAGGCCTAGTACCAGTCCTTTTGCTTCTTTGGTGGTCTTGGTAAAGAATAAGGATGGCACATTGAGGATGTGCATTGATTATAGGGCATTGAAAAAGAATACCATGAAGAATAGGTACCCCATACCCAAGATTGATGAGCTAATGGATGATCCGAGGGGATCTAAATACTTTTCCAAGATTTATTTGAGATCTGGGTATCATCAAATCAAGGTCAAGGATCAAGATATCCCCAACACAACATTCAGGTGTCACTATGGGCATATTGAATTCTTGGTGATGCCCTTTAGATTGACCAATGCCTCAGCCACTTTCCAATCTTGCATGAACCACATCTTCTGTGGTCATTTGAGGAAGTTTTTATTGGTTTTCTTTGATGATATTCTAATCTACAACCACACTTGGGAAGAGCATTTGCAACATATTGAGACATTTTTACATATTCTCAAGGAGCAAAAATTCTATGCTAAGCTCTCCAAATGTAAGTTTGGACTCACAAAGATGCTTTATTTGGGTCACATCATTGGAGTGGATGGAGTAAGGGTGCATGAGGAGAAGATCTAGGCTATCAGAGATTTGCCTGAGCCCAGGAATGCCACATAACTCCAGGGATTTGTAGGCATATGTACTTATTATTAGAAGTTTGTAAAAGGTTTCTCACAACTAGCAGCACCACTCACAGACTTGACCAAGAAGGGAGCTTTCATTTGGATACCTATAGTGCAGAGGGCTTTTGATAAGCTCAAAGAGGTAATGAGTAGTTTCCCTGTATTAGTTTTACCTGATTTTTCTCAACCTTTTGTTCTAGAATGTGATGCATCAGGTGAAGGGATTGGAGCAGTCTTGATGCAAGGAGGGCATCCTATAGCATTTGAAAGAAGTAAAATGATTCCTCATGAAAGTTTATACCCCATCTATGATAAAGAAATGTTGGCTATCATGCATGCATTAGCCAAATTCTAGCAGTACTTGGTGGGGAATAAATTCAGGGTGAAGACTAACCATAATAGCCTTAGGTTCTTTCATGAACAGAAGCAACTCCAAGAAAGACAATAGAAGTTGGTGAGCAAGGCCTAAGCATATGATTTTGACATAGAATATTTCAAGGGGAAGAGCAATGTAGTGGCTGATGCTCTATCCAGGAGACCTACAGCGCTGTCCTTGAGGGGCATGGACGTAGATTGGAAGGCTCAAATTTTGGTCGAGTATTCCAAAGATGATTTTTCATGTGAGATACCTGATGGAGTGGTACCAAATAAGAGGTATAGGGTGATGGATGAGGTCATCTATTACCAGGACTAGATCTTCTTGGCTAAGAATTCCAAGCTCAAGGAGAAGATCTTACAAGCATCATATGATTCCCCACTTGTAGGGCATCAAGGCTTCACAAAGACTTATAGGGCCATAAGGGAGAGATTTTCATGGAAGGGTCTCAAGGAGGATGTGCTCCAACATGTCAAGGAGTGCACAGTTTTTTAGCAGAACAAGGGAGAGCACACCCACCCTGCTGGGTTGTTGTAGCCACTACCTATTCCGGATGGGAAGTGGGAGAGCATCTCTATGGACTTCATCATCGGCCTACCTCTAGCATAGGGTAAGAATTGTATCTTTGTAGTTGTTGATAGAATAACAAATTACTCTCATTTCTTTTCCATTTCTGGACATTATACTGCTTCATAGGTATGTTGGCCGGATAAATCGATCTTGCGGACAAGATCGATCTCCATAGTGTTAGAAGGCAATATAGCAACAAAAAAAAAACTAAGCTTGTATTTCTCTAAAAATATTCGTTTTACAAATAAATTTTATGAAGGTGTCGATCCTACCTTAGATCCAAATGCTTATTTGTGGTCGTAAAGCTTCAGTCGCATCAAAATCCTTCCGTTGCAACAAGAGTTCTTTCGTTGCAACAAAGTGTCGTCTTTTGTCGACCTGTAATCACAAACAAGCAAATATTAAATAGCACCTGTATAAAAAATAATTATAAAACATACCTATCATAGTGATCAAGGAATCTATGAAATAAATGATCAAATGATAGCTTATTGAAATAAACAATCGAACGAAAATTTATTGAGAAAAACAAAACTTAATTGTATTAATCTTAAAATAATAGAAGAACCTTACAACCTTAGCCTTGATGTTCGAAAGGCCTTCCCGGGGTCTGAAGCAGGAGTCTCCTCTACTTTGATAAGTCTTGCACTCTTCCTCCAGGAGCACAAAGAGGTATGTGATCTTTCCTCTCAAAAGCTCAACAGAAGGAGTACTAAATCTCAACAGCACTTCAACTCAATCACAGATAAAGCTTGAACTCCAATTCTCAATCTCCAAAATCTCACCATTTGAGGCTACCCAATGCCTCCTTTTATAGAGAAGATGAGGAGGTTAGGATTCCACCTTTGAAGGGATAGAATCCTCCTTCAAAGGGATAGAATCCTCACATCAAGGGATTAGTTCCTTAAGGTGAGGGATACATGCACCTTATCAAAGCGTACTCATCCCCAAAAATTCTCATCTAGAACCTTCTAGAATTGACCTCAAACCAATTTTTTTACTTTACCTTCTCTCCTTTTTGACTTTGAGGAGGGTATGCAGGCATTTCAAAGGAAAAATACGTTCTAGAATGTAGGTAAACAGTGTATTACCTACGTACCCAAGCTAGGAACGCAGACAAGCTTCATGTTACCTGTGTACCCAAAGTTTCAGAGATTTTTAGGGTTTTTCCTCCTGTTTTAGGGCTTGACATGAGGAGTAAAAGTTGTAAGAATTGAAAAGGAGGCATGTATGAGTTTTAATGAGCTCATACAGTTAGCAGAATGTCAAGGTGACAGTTTTTAGTGTAACAGATTGCCCCCTAAAGTGTGAAGTCTGGAATAGATGAAGATGAAGTCTGTCATATATGAAGAGTGAAGTACTTTATCATTTCAAGGATCATGTTATGGACACCCCGATTGTAACCTGTAAAAACATTCAATTCAAAATATATATATCATCGCTGAGGTAGGCATTCCCATACTCAGATCAAAACTAACTAGAAAACTGATTTAAACTGTTCTGATACAGGCATGATTTTCAATACATCAACAGTATAGACATATGTAGACACAGCATGGACACAACCATATGTTTATGAATATTCCACTGTATAAATGAATAACAAAAATTCCTCACAGCCTGGATGGTGGAAACTAGATCCAGGGTCTTGATTTCTGCATCTCGAACTAGTACGATTCTATCCATGTGAATGAATGTGTCAAAGTCGAACATGGTAGAAACCACTTGATTACCAGTAAATGATGTAAACTATTGAAAGTGTGAGCGTAACCACCAGTAATGTCAATGGCTCTCAAAATACTCAGTACAATCCATGAAATGTGAATGAATGAGCTGAAGTCGAACATTTCACGGAATCATTCGATCAAAGGTCAATGATGCAACCTGTCGTCGAAGGCGAGAAACCTGCCATTGAGGCATGCAGATTTCAAGGTACTGATGATTTCTATATCAACTTCCTAGATAATGAGCTTTCGTCGATAGAAAGTGATCCGTCGTAGGCAAGCCCACAACACGAAATCATAGATCAAGTTTTGAAGAAATATATTGGCAAGGACTAACTCAGGGATGGTCAAAATGGAAGACAAATATTTTTCAGATGAATGGTTTGTTTGAACTGTCCTCTTGAACACATAACGACACTGCAAATGGCTTGGTGACAATTGACCCAAAGCTAAAACCCAGAAACCGGCTGGAGACTTTCAATGTGGTTTGATTAACTATTAGAAAAAGGATTTCCCAACCCATGTGAACAAAAGTGTCATGTTCAAGAGTGGTTAACGGTTTTTTGAATAATCAAAATGTAACAAACAGGTTCATTTTTCTCTCTTTTCCCCCACCATTTCTGGCAAGTACCTCTTTATTTTTGACAAGCTTGAGGAGGATAAATTTTCTTGTTTATAAGCTCATCCTTCAGATGAGTCCAACTTAGTTTAAAATTCGAACCCTAAGAAGGAGTGGTTCATTCCTATTTAAAAATTGAACAGGTCCTTTACTGTTACATTTGAACGAGTCCAGTATAGGAGAAACTCAATGTTTTTCATTTTTAGGGAGTCAGAAGAAAAAACTTAAGAAAACTCCATGGGTGAACTTTTTCGTAAATTTAGTCTCTCGAGCCTGAAAAAGGATGAAATAATGTGGGAGAGAACTCTATTGACTGTAATTAGTCAACGTATACCTTTTTCGTAAATAGTCCATTTCAGTCCGTAAAAGGGGTGAACTTATACTGAAGGGATGATAATTCATTTACTTTAACGAGTTCAAATAATCAAGTGCTCGACAATCTTTTCATGTTTCGAGAGTCTGAAAAGGGCTTAAAAGAGGACTCTAGGCTTTCACTTTTTTCGTAAGTTTTAACGAGTTTGAAAAAGGGATAAAAATGTACTCATGGTTTCTCTTTTTCTGTAAATTTTAACGAGTTTGAAAAAGTGATAAAAATGTACTCATGTGGCTGAATGTCAATTTAATTTATGAGCAGGAAAAGACGAAAATAACTCAACATTTTCATGTGTTTTACGAGAATGAAAGATAGCAAAATAATCTCGGGATTTTCATGAGTTTAACGAGTCTTGAAAATAATAACCGAAATGGACTCAAGATAGGTTTCATTTTTACAAAAGCTTGAAACAGAGAAAAACTATGCTTCAGAGTGGTTTCATTTTTACACAAGCTTGAAATAGAGAGAAAACTGTGCTTGATGCCCCCTAAGTGTAACTGCTAGAACACATGCCCCCGCAGCTTCATTTCATTCAAATAAGTACACTGCTGGTAGTTAATAGCTGGATGGAATGAAGGGTCATTTACGAGATCATATGAAAGACCAAACCTAAAACTGTAAGAAAATTATGCAAAAACTGAAATAACTAACCTAAATAAATGACTTAACATTTACGAGATCTAGTCAAAGACTCGACTGAATTAGGGGAGGGTTTGTTTCATTTTTTAATGAGCTTGACACAGGAAAAGAACTATGCACATGGCAATGTGTTTCATTTTTTAATGAGGTTGACATAGTAAAAGGAACTGTCCTCATACCTGAGTCATTTTTTATGAGGTTGACTCAGTAACAGGAACCATCCTCAGAAACTACTTATTTCTAATCTATTAATCTACTCTCTACAATCTACCTACTGATTCATTTTTAAATGAGGTTGATGTTAGCCCCCCTATGAAATTCTTGACAAGCAAGCTGGGGGCTGGATAGTTTCAGAGACCTTCAAGGATAACCTTTTCCCTTGAAAAACCATCCTCCTTGAAGTCTCTGAGTGCTATGCCCAATGCAAATCCTATTTTCTGATCCATTCCCAAAAGGCTTACTTTTTCCCCTTGCACCCCCGCAATTATCCTATTCTCCCCTTGTTCCCTCCTTCTGTCAAAATACCTTTGTTCCCAAATTTCCCTTGTTCATCCCAAAAATCCCCTCAAATTCCCTTGGAATCCTATTTCTGCCACTTGTTTAGCCTTGTCATCCTTCATCCTCCTATCGTTGCCCTGGGTTAGCCCTGAAAAATCTTAAAAATGGGCCTAATTCATAGTCTCATTGAAAAATGTCTTAAAAAAAACCCATTTCAGACCTTATATCAGGCATAGCCCATTTTTTGATAAGCCCGCACCCCTTCTCTTCCATGTAACCCAGCGCTGTAACCACTCGCTAAAGCAAAAGGCGCTTACCGTATCTTTTCATCGAGCGCATCCTCAACCGTCGATCCTGACAGATCGGATGGCCAGCATTTAATCCGCAGCCCTCGCGCTTTCCCCCGTTCAAACCTTTGATTGAGCCATCGTTGTTCATTTCCCTCCAGATCGATGGTCCGGAACCTTTCCCGCCGGTGGACCCCGCAGCGCACTATGTCAAACCCGCCAGTTTCCATCACACCGCTTATGCGCAACAGGTGGTTTTTCTCCAATGCCCAGCAATTCCACTCATCACGTGCCGCGTGTCCCCTGTACGATGGAAAAACCACCACCCCATCATGCATTATCCTTCGGACCAAGCCGCTGAGCGATATGTGTAATGTCCGTCCGATCTGTCAGCCCCCATCCGACGGCTATCGTCCCTCGAAGTTGCGCACTACTTAACTCATAGCCCCCATACCTTTGGCTTGCTATCTATTGCATTCTGTCGTTGATATCCACCGCGATCAATGGCCCAGATTCGTGCCTCCGCCGTTGACTGTTCCCTTGTCCCCGTTCTGCCACATCACTCCCTCCACGTGTCACACCGTACCCTCGCCATCCCATTTGTATAAATTCATCCAAGGTCGTTTTTATTAAGGTTTTCACGTATATCTGCCCTGTGTTTCACTGACCCTCCACCACCTTTGCTCTCTACTAGCACACAAACTTTCTCGCCATTCCTCCGTAGTTCCTCCATCACCCGCACAGACATCCACATCATCCACCTCGTGCATTATTTTCTTAATCGTTTTCATTCTTGCAGGGTTATCAAGAGTCAATGGTCGCCGTGACGCAAGATCTCTGTTATAGTGACAGAGAGATCAAAGAAGATATTCTTTAGCGGCAAAATTTATATAAAAACGACCTGGGAAGGTGAAGACATGACTTGCATTAAAAAGGGCAGAGTCCAAACTTTAAAATCTCCCAGCGCCATTAAAACATGAGCTAACCTGTCAGATGCAAAAATGGAGCAGTAAGGTGTTGCAGTGCAATGAAAAGGAGATTAAGGCCCGGTAATGAAGATTTTAAGCATGGAATCAGTGGTTTAAGAGGCAAAGCACCAGTTTGGAGATCCTGCACACAATAAAAGGTAACATCAGGGTTCATTTATCAGCAGAATGTTTTTCTTCGTCAAGTACAGGGCGCCCATACAACTTTTATTATGCACAGTGTCCCTGAAGGAATTTCCACCCTAACAGCAGTGCAAAACCACCAGAGCATTTATATGGCAGAATTCTCAGTAGATTATTTCATTGTTGTTCAAAACACTAAGGGTACGATAGCCGAAATCTATCAAGATCATACCTGGAGAAGATCACCTTCCACGAGGGAAGTAACACAGATTAAATACACAGCAAACAAATAGAATAGGTTTCGGCCCTGCATTCATTCTATGTTTAATGTTACGATTAGTATTCACCTACCACCTCAGTCGACCTTCTGTTCATCATATGCTATAAAGCACAGAGGGAAATTATTGTAATGGTTGTTGGTTGTTGATTGGATATTAGTATACTGCAAGCTCTCTCCTCTCGAGACAAGTTCTCTGTGTAATATTGTAATATAGGCTGAGATTTGATGTATTTAGGATGAATGGTCAAGCTGTGGACAATGATGTACCTGATTGGTGTTGTTTTTAATATGACAAGCCTGTTTCTTTGGATCCTGATCTAAAGCAGCTGGTGATGTTTTCCTTTGCCTGTATTTGTGATTGAATTGCTTTCATTTCATTATGTTTCTTCAGGCTCGCATCAGAAGTTTGGCATAAGACTTACCCTTGATAGGTACCTTATGCTGCTGCTCTCCCAGCCTTTATGTTTTCTACTTATATGTGTATCTGAATATTGATTTCGATTTATCTAACCAGTGTAGTGGATGTCATTGCCTACTCTCTGATGTATGGATTAATGGAATCTATGTTTAGATTTTCTTTTTAGGGTTTAGTTAGATGAGTTGAGAACACTGGGAGGTCTAAAACCCTATCTCTACCTCACTAGGACCTTTCCATCTCATTAAGCCTTTCTAAGATCCCTTGTCTTGCCTCCGGTTTTGTCCAAGAAGGTCTGGAGTTAAATGACCTCTGGCCTGATCTGTAGACAGAATTGGTTGTTTCCCCTTCACTCATTTTCATTCCTTAATGTTCCATTCCATCAACCATCCTTTAAGATCCAAATGCTCTAGATGACTAGCCCAACTGAAATATTGCACATTGAACACAAGTAAACCCTTTCTTGACTCCATTGCCCAATGGCTTTGATGTTCCCTGAGTTATCTATCTTTGTCTAGTTTCCTCTCTGCTCACCCTTGTCTTATATTGGACCCTTCTTTCCTGATTCCCAACAACCAAACATAAACAATCAAACAAACAACCCTGTGCATATAACTAGCCTAAAACCTTAAAATTTAAGCTTCAAAGAAATAAAAACTTTGACTATCATAGAGAGATCCCTCTCTAGACCTAGGAGGGCTAGATCCTAAGGTCTGAAAGTGGTTCTATGTTGTCTCATCTTTTGGTCTTGTCAACCTGGCCAAAACATGGGAACCCCAACATAATGGTGACTCTTTTGGGGATTATGAGGAGCTTATAACCGAAAAAATTGTTAGTCTGTGTCCCAATCTCGTCACCAACATAATGGCGACTCCACTGGGGAACTTCTGAGTGCATTTCACCTTAAACATTCTTAGAGACTCGGAAGCTTAGAACTCTGGTCAGGTTGATAGTAAGTCACTCCTTTCTTGAATCGACCTCCATTGTTGAGTATCCATCACACTCTTAGACAGAGCCTGGAAAGGGCCAGGTAGCCTCCAGATCTCATCCTCTTTTGGAGGTGACATATCTGGTAAATGCTCTTCCAGTCAATCTCTGGTTGGAGTCTGCTGTTGTTGAGGTTATTCTTGGGAGGTGATAGTGCTTGAGCACTGTGGTGGACAGTGTAACCCTTTTGACATACCCTAAACCTTCCACCTGGTGACTCCATTGTTCCTAAACGAAGAGACTCCACTGGTGATCAGTAGGCCTACTGATTATCTTGGTTTCACATTAGACTCCACTGGGAGACCAGCCTTTGAAACAACATTAACCACAATAGAAGTAGCAAGTAGGGTTAAGCTGCTTAGTTAGAAGTACAATATTCTGGCTTTCAGAACCATTCACACAAGAGCTTACCCCAACCCTGATCCACCCGAAATAGTTGACAATCCGGAGAGTATCCTCAAGAGAGCTCCTACACCTAAAAGACCAAATATTTCCAGTCACATTCATAGAGCTAATTCTGTACCAGAAGACTTAACAGCTCTATCACATTTTCTCCCTGACCTAGACCCACCTAACAGATTACCTACAACTAGGTCATTCAGTCATCTAGATCGGCCAGAACTCGAGCTTCACGGTTCACCATCTCATAGTGGTCCACACACTAGGGACGAAGGAACCCCTCCATCTACACCACCTGATATCGACTTCATTCAAAACTTGGGGCTTTCCCACCCTAGATCTGCTCAGCAGACTTCTGCCAGTCTTAACATCCCTGTTATCCACATACCAGCTACTCAAGTTAACCCTTTACCTCATCAAAATATCATCATGGCAGCTTGGTACGCACCTCTGGTTTTACCCCAGCCTATGTTACCCTTACCCAATTATTATCAGTCAAAAATCCCACACTTTACTGCAAAAGAGTCCATAACAGCTCAGCAACATGTAGATAAAATGGAGGATTCCTTTGATTACATGGAAATTGACGATGAATCAATCAAAATGAGAATATTTTCCCAAAGCCTAGGAGGTGATGTAAAGAAATGGTTTAAGGGCTTACCTCCCGGCAGTATCCAAGACCTCCCTACATTATATCAGACCTTCATAAACAAATGGGAGACTAGGGAAAACCCTCGTCAACTCCTAGCCGAATACATGAGCCTTAAAAGAAATGTGGGGGAGAGTGTGCACGATTACACAACAAGATTTAACAGCATTTACAATGCTCTCCCTCCACATATGAAACCTCCACAAGGTATGGCCCTAACAAAATACCCTGATGGGTTTCATGCTGACATGGCCTATGAGCTTAGGGATAAATAATACACCACACTAGAAGATATGCAGAAAGGGGCTGTAAACATAGAAGAAAATTTGATTAAGAAAAGAGCAATACTGAGGTCTGAGAGGAGGGTAACCTATAGGGATGACAATGTAGCTTCCACATCCGATCCAAACTATGACAAGTTGTCTAAAAACTTGGAAGAGCTACAACATTTTATGAAGAAAATGGTTGTCACAGTTAGCAATCAGAACAGAAATCAGAACTTTAGAAGAAACAACAATACTCCTAAGAGATAGAGAGAGTGAGATCAACAAGTAATTCCATTGTTCCAAGAGAACTTTTTAGATGATGATGAGGGGATTGTAGAAGAGTCTGAAGGGAATACTATAAAAATGTTTGAAACGGAAGACTCAATCCTTAACTGTGATTCAGGAGAAGACCAACCCTCACCTTCATACTGGGATGAGGAATGGTTAGAAACTAATGATTACAGATTAGGATTTGAAAATGCCATGATGCAGGTCAGAGAAAAATATGAACTTAGGAGCAAAAAGAATCAAGAAACTTCCAAACCCAAAGCTCCTGGGGTTACCATCAAGAAAAGACCTGATAAAACTTCTAAAGTGACTGCTGAAAATAGTAAAAAAACAGCTGAAAGTTCTGGGAAAAGCAAAGAAAAGAACAACCAAGACACTGAAAAACAAATCCAACTAGCTAATAGCACTAGCACCGCAATTAGTGCTCTTGATAAAACAATTCCAGATCCTGTACATAGTGAGAAATCACAAACTGATTTAGCCACTAAGGCAGTGGAAAATAAAACAGAATTGAACATTACAAAGGTCCAGTCCACTTTCAATCTGAAAAGTGAGATTGCAAAAATCAAAATCTTTGTACCATTATCTGAGCTGGCCACTCAGAATGTATATAAAGGCCAAATTTTGAGAGCATTAAATCTGGGGGAAAATAATGACACTGTGAATTTGAACGATGATCAACCTTCCCTCTTGTTTGGTCCAAAAATTGAGGGAAAGTTTCAGGAAGGGGTGGTTCCACCTTTTTATGTCAGTCTCAACATTCATGACAAAATCCTTCATAATGCCATGCATGACTCTGGAGCGCACACAATCTAATGCCTAAGGTAGTGATGGAAAGGTTAGGCCTAGAGATCACCAGACTCTACAAAGACTTGTATTCATTTGACTCTAGCAGAGTGAAATGCCTTGGACTAATCAAAGACTTATGTGTGAGCTTGACCCAGATCCCTGCTAAGTGTATGGTCATGGATGTGGTGGTGGCAGATGTGCCACCCAAGTATGGCATGCTGTTGTCAAGATCATGGGGAGCCAAACTGCAAGGAAAAATGCAAATGGATGGCTCATATGCCACTATCCATATCTTTGGCCAACTAAGAAGACTGTATAGAGAAGCTCAGATGAAATTCCTAGTCAGTAGCCCTGAGAAGCCTGAAAAATCTCCCTTATACTATGTGCATACGGATCTCGACTCCTTCATCCTCTGTAATGATGAATCCTTGGAGGAGTCAGAATCTGAAAGCATGGGTATAAACGTAGAGGCCGAAAGCACAGACCTGAGCATAATGGCCACTTTAGAGGAAATCGAAGAAGAAAAAAGCAGTGAAGCCTGCAGAATATGCGGTGGGAGCCTAATTCAGAATGAACCAGAAACACCATTTAGTCAGCCTGTTAGTCACCCTCCTCAGACTGATACACCACGTAAAGAAAAAGATGACCCACAACCTAGTACAGATCCCACAACGCAACATAATGGCGAACCCCTGTGGGAAATGAATTTCGATGGGTCCTGTACTAGGCAAACTGCTGGAGTAGGGGTGTGGCTGCGTAACACAGAAAATGATCATGCAGAGAGCCACGCTGTCAATCTGCATTTCAAATGCACAAATAACATTGCAGAGTATGAGGCTCTTATTCTTGGTTTAAATCTGTTGAAAAAATTAGGGTCCCATAGGATAACTATGCACGGAGATTCTGAGTTAGTGATAAAACAAGTGAATGGTGAGTACGCAGCAAAACATCCCCGATTAAGAGCATATAGGAATGACACAAAGGACTTATTGAAATTTTTTATGGAATATGAATTAGTGTTTTTTCCTAGGAGTCAAAATGTCATTGCAAATGGATTAGCTTGTCTAGCCAGTTCGTATCCTAAGACTCTAGCTGACCAACAAATCATCATTCAGACCAAGTTCAGACCTGCAGTGCCAGACAACGAAAAATATTGGCAGGTCTTTGAAGGTGACAAATAGATTGAGGATTTCTTAACAAGCAAGAATGAGTTTGAATTTTCTGATTCAGACTCAAAATCTGAAGACAGCTGCCTTAGTGAGGAGTCTTCTGATGTAGTATCCCCGTCTTGTAGCATAGAAATAAATTCTTTTTCTGAGGAAACTGGAATTTCAACCAAAAAATGTGAAAACGCAGATAGTGAAGAAATAGAGGTGTTGCAGGCCAAAGACAAGAATATACCTAGAGGCCTCGCACCCTTGGAAGACCTATTTGATTTTGACGATGTAGCAAAAAAACCCACTATAGAACATGCAGACTCCGAGGTTGAAGAATGCAACATAGGCACTGAAGACAAACCCAGAATGATTAAACTAGCTAATTCTATACCTGCAAACATGAAGAAGAAATACATCGAGCTGTTCAAAGAATTCATTGATGTGTTTGCGTGGAGTTATGAAGACTTAAAGGCCTATGACACCAATATCATACAACACAAGATACCTTTGAAGGAAAATCAGAAGCCTTTCAGATAGAAACTCTGTAGGATCAATCTGAAACAATTACATGTAGTTGAGAAAGAGATTAAAAAGATGTATGATGCAAGCATAATTGTTCCTGTGAGGTTCTTTGATTGGGTATCAAACTTAGTGGCTGTAAGGAAGAAAACTGGGGAGATCAGATTATGCATAGACTTCAGAAACCTCAACAGAGCCTCCCTAAGAGACAACTACCCCTTGCCCAGAATGGAACACATCTTACAGAAGGTAGTGGGCTCTAAGAGAATCTCACTGCTTGATGGTTTTTCAGGGTACAACCAAATACTGGTACTCCCAGAAGATCAACTCAAAACAGCATTTACCACTCCATGGGGCACCTTCATGTATGTGAAAATGCCCTTTTGATTGATGAATGCTGGCACCACCTTCCAGAGAGCGATGGACATAGCTTTCTCAAAGGAGATAGGGCACTTCATAGTTATCTGTTTAGATGACTTGACTGTCTTTTCCAAAACTGAAGAAGAACACCTGAAACATCTGAGGAAAGTTCTTGAAAAATGTAGAAGGTATGGTCTGTCCTTAAATCCCAAGAAAACTGTGATTGGGCTGCAAGAAGGTAAACTTCTTGGTCACATTATATCTGAGAAAGGGATTAGGATAGACCCACAGAGGGTTGAGGGAATTCTCCAAATCACACACCCAAGAAACATCAAGGAGTTACAGTCCTTCATTGGGAAGATAAATTTCCTTAGGAGATTCATTCCCAACCTTGCGGAGCACCTTAGGGTTATGACTGACATGCTAAAGCAAGGTGCAGGAATTAAATGGACTGTAGGAGCCAAACAATCTTTCAAATTTGTAAAAATTGCACTCACTCAGGCTCCTATGCTTATTAGCCCTGATTTCTCGAAATATTTTCTGATCTTTTCATTTTCCTCCCAACACACCGTGGCTGCAGTCTTACTGCAGAAAAATTCATAAGGTAATGAACAGCCTATAGCTTTCTTCAGTAAAGCCTTAAGAGATGCACCCTTAAAGTACAAAATCATGGAAAAGCAGTCCTATGCCCTGATTAAGGCCTTAAAGGACTTTAGGGTGTACATTCTGCATTCTCACACCATTGCTTATGTACCGAATATAGTGGTCAAAGATATCTTGTCCCAGGACTCCGATGGGAAAAGGGGCCAATGGATTGCTACAATATTAGAACAAGACCTTGAAATAAAACCCACCAAGCTAATAAAAGGTCAAGGCCTAGCCCAGTTAATGGCCGAATCAAACTTGCAGGCCCTTGACATTAATATGATAAATGCCTTAGATGAGCAGAAAGGATTACCTCATCCAACTGTCGAGGAGTGGTTTCACAACTCTCCTTGGTATACTGATATCCTTTAAGTGCTCACCAACCTCAACGCCCCTCCAGAACTTTCCAAAACCAAGGCCAGATTCATGAAACTCAAAGCTAGAAATTATTACATTTTGAATGAGCATCTATACTGGAAAAATCCAAATGGCCTATTGTTGAAATGTTTGTCTGAACCTGAAGCTGAAAGTGTTAAACAGGAATTCCATACTAGGGAGTGTGGAGGCCACCTAAGTTGGAAAGCCACTGCAAATAAGATACTCAGGGCTAGTTATTATTTGCCTACACTGTTTAATGATGTCCATAAAATGAGAACCACTTGCCACAAATGTCAGATCTTTGAAGGTAAAATAAAACTCCTCCCCCTTCCCCTAGAACCCATTACTGTTGAAGGTCCCTTTCTGCAATGGGGTCTAGACTTCATAGGGGAGGTTCACCCAGCCTCTTCTGGACAACACAAGTGGATCCTGACTGCCACAGATTACTTCACTAAATGGATAGAAGCCATACCCACTAGGAATGCCACTGATTCTGTCATCATTAGGTTCCTAGAAGACTTCATCCCATCTCGGTTTGGCTATCCAAGTAAAATAATCACTGACAATGTCGCTGCCTTTGGATCCAATAAAATGGTTGAGTTCTATCACAGGTACCGTATCACGCTTGGTCATTCAACTACCTATTACCCCCAGGGTAATGGTTTGGTTGAATCATCTAACAAAAGCCTGGTCACAATCATCAAGAAACTGCTGGAAGAGAACACAAATTCATGGCATAAAAGTTTGATACATGCTTTGTGGGCTGACAAGCTCACCACAAAGAAATCTATAGGCATGTCCCCATTCCATCTGGTTTATGGAACTGAGGCAGTATTTCCTACAAGCCTTGGAGTTCGAGTGATCAAACTGGTCCAGGAGATCCAATCAGAGGAAGACATCATGATAAGGAGGATAAATGAAACAATCCATGTGTAGAAAACAAGGGATCAGGTTTACAACAGAACAATGAAAGTTCAGGACAACATAAAGAGGCAGTTTGACAAAAGAGCCAAAGCTTCAAACTTCAAAGTTGGTGACAAGGTTTTGAAGTGGGACTCAAGAAGAGAGGACAAAGGTAAACATGGCAAGTTTGACAGCTTATGGCAAGGTCCATTTATCATCCAGGCCACTGTGGGTCCTAATGCGTTTTTCTTACAAGAACTTGATGGTATAGAGCTGTTTGGGGGTCCTGTCAATGGCAGGATGCTCAAACACTATTTCTGCTAATTTTCCATTTCCAGTTCCATTTCCATTGTACATACCATTGCAGTTCTAATTTCAAGAAAATCGAGAAAATGTTTCCAAAAAATAGCGAAGGAGAGGTTCAGACATACTCAAAACATGGGCCTCCGAAATGCACAGAGTGGCTCAAACATGATCAAAATCTGAGCCAAAAGGAGCAGAATAGCTGGTCCTAATATGCTCAAAATCTGGACCAGCAGTGAAAAGAAGAATCAGCTCTGATATGCCCAAAAACAGAGCTGAAATCAAAGAAAAGAGGTGACTCAAATATGCTCAAAATCTGAGTCACAAATAGAGAAGGATATTTCAAACTGCAGATTTCATGCCTTCACAGTTTTGTTTGCAATTTTCTACTAGTCTTCACCCCAGCAAGTCAAACAGTTTAATCCTGGCTTGGTTGTTTTTCAATTTCCTGTCTTAGAATGTAGGAGAAGAAATCTGCTGGACAGTTTAATCCCAACAGATGTTAGACTAGGTTGAGAAGCATGTGAGGCCAACTGTTTAATCTGGTCTCATGGAGAAATAAGGGTAGAAGTAGAATAGGTTTATTTTCTGTTGTAAAATAAAATGATGAAAAGGGGTCTGCTAGCTAAAATGCACCCAAAGGGAAAATTGTTAGGACTATAGTTTGGGTAGGTAGTTTGGTTGGGAAGGTCTTTCTGCTGATGTTTCTACCATATTGAGGCAGCCGAAAATTAAAGAAAGAAATGGATGCGCCAAGCAGCAGGCACTTGGCCTGATTCAGAGATCATTTCTGGTTTCTTGACTCCTTCAAGAAGACGCCATCCCCATGTGGAGCCACTGTTAGCCCCCCTATGAAATTCTTGACAAGCAAGCTGGCGGCTGGATAGTTTCGGAGACCTTCAAGGATAACCTTTTTCCCTTGAAAAACCATCCTCCTTGAAGTCTCTAAGTGCTATGCCCAATGCAAATCCTATTTGCTGATCCATTCCCAAAAGGCTTACTTTTCCCCTTGCACCCCCGCAATTATCCTATTCTTCCCTTGTTCCATCCTTCTGTCAAAATACCTTCGTTCCCCAATTTCCCTTGTTCATCCCCGAAATCCCCTCAAATTCCCTTGGAATCCTATTTCTACCACTTGTTTAGCCTTGTCATCCTTCATCCTCCTATCGTTGCCCTGGGTTAGCCCTCAAAAATCTTAAAAATGGGCCTAATTCATAGTCTCATTGAAAAATGTCTTAAAGAAAAACCCATTTCGGACCTTATATCAGGCATAGCCCATTTTCTGATAAGCCCGCGCCCCTTCTCTTCCATGTAACCCAACGCTGTAACCACTCGCTAAAGCAAAATGCACTTACCGTATCTTTTCATCAGGCGCATCCTCAACCGTCAATCCTAACAGATCGGATGGCCAACATTTAATCCATAGCCCTCGCGCTTTCCCCCATTCAAACCTTTTATTAAGTCATCGCCGTTCATTTCCCACTAGATTGACGGTCCGGAACCTTTCCCGCCAATGGACCCTACAGCACACTATGTCAAACCCGTCGTTTTCCATCGCACTGCTTATGTGCGGCAGGCGGCTTTTCTCCAATGCCCAGCTATTCCACGCATCGCGCGCCGCGTGTCCCCTGTATGATGGCAAAACCACCATCCCATCGCACATTATCCTTCAGACCAAGTCACTGAGCGATATGTGTAATGTTCATCCGATCTTTTAGCCCCCATCCGACGGCTATCGTCCCTCAAAGCTGCGCACTGGTTAACTCATAGCCCCCATACCTTTGGCCTGCTGTTTGTTGCGTTCTGCCGTTGATCTCCACCACGATCAATGGCCCAGATTTGTGCCTCCGCCATTTACTGTTCCCCTATCCCTGTTCCGCCACATCACTCCCTCCACGTGTCACACCGTACCCTCGCCATCCCATTTGTATAAATTCGTCCAAGGTCGTTTTTATTAAGGTTTTCACGTATATCTGCCCTGCGTTTTGCAGACCCTCCGCCACCTCTGCTCTCTACCAGTGCACAGAATTTATCGCCATTCCTCCGTAGTTCCTTCATCACCCGCACAGACATCCACATCATCCACCCCATGCATTATTTTCTTAATCATTTTCGTTCTTGCAGGGTCATCAAGAGTCAATGGTCACTGTGACGCAAGATCTCTATTACAGTGACAGAGAGATCAAAGAAGATCTTCTTCAGCGAAGGAATTTATATAAAAACGACCTGGGAAGGTGAAGACAGGACTTGCATTAAAAAGGGCAGAGTCCAAACTCTAAAATCTCCCAATGCCATTAAAACATGAGCTAACCTGTCAGAAGAAAAAATGGAGTGGTAAGGTGTTGCAGTGCAACGCAAAGGAGATTAAGGCCCGGTAATGAAGATTTCAAGCCTGGAATCAGTGGTTTAAGAGGCAAAGCACCAGTTTGGAGATCCTGCACACAATAAAAGGTAACATCAGGGAACATTTATCAGCAGAATGTTTTTCTTTGTCAAGTACAGGGCGCCCATACAGCTTCTATTATGCACAGTGTCCTTGAAGGAATTTCCACCCTAACAGTAGTGCAAAACCACCAGAGCATTTATATGGCAGACTTCTCAGTAGATTATTTCATTTTTGTTCAAAACACCAAGGGTACGACACCCGAAATCTATCAAGATCATACCTGGAGAAGATCACCTTCCATGAGGGAAGTAACATAGATTAAATACATAGCAAACAAATAGAATGGGTTTCGGCCCTGCATTCATTCTGTGTTTAATGTTATGATTAGTATTCACCTACCACCTCAGTCGACCTTCTGTTCATCATTTTCTATAAAGCACAGAGGGAAATTATTGTAATGGTTGTTGGTTGTTGATTGGATATTAGTAGACTGCAAGCTCTCTCCTCTCAAGACAAGTTCTTTGTGTAATATTGTAATATAGGCTGAGATTTGATGTATTTAGGATGAATGTTCAAGCTGTGGACAATGATGTACCTGATTGGTGTTGTTTTTAATATGACAAGCATGTTTCTTTGGATCTTGATCTAAAGCAGCTAGTGATGTTTTCCTTTCTCTGTATTTGTGATTAACTTGCTTTCATTTCATTATGTTTCTTCAGGCTCGCATTAGAATTTTTTCATAAGACTTACCCTTGATAGGTACCTTATGCTGCTGCTCTCCCAGCCTTTATGTTTTCTGCTTATATGTGTATCTGAATATTGATTTCGATTTATCTAACCAGTGTAGTGGATGTCATTGCCTGCTCTCTGATTTATGGATTAATGGAATCTATGTTTAGATGTTCTTGTTAGGGTTTAGTTAGATGAGTTGAGAACACTGGGAGGTCTAGAACCCTATCTCTGCCTCACTAGGACCTTTCCATCTCATTAAGCCTTTCTAAGATCCCTTGTCTTCCCTCCGGTTTTTTCCAAGCAAGTCTGGAGTTAAATGACCTCTGGCCTGATCTATAGACAGAATTGGTTGTTTCCCCTTCACTCATTTTCAGTCCTTAATGTTCCATTCCATCAACCATCCTTTAAGATCCAAATGCTCTAGATGACTAGCCCAACTCAAATCTTGCACATTGAACAAAAGTAAACCCTTTCTTGACTCCATTGCCCAATGGCTTTGATGTTCCCTGAGTTATCTATCTTTGTCTAGTTTCCTCTCTGCTCACCCTTGTCTTATATTGGACCCTTCTTTCCTGATTCCCAAAAACCAAACATAAAAAATCAAACAAACAACCATGTGCATATAACTAGCCTAAAAACTTAACATTTAAGCTTCAAAGACATAAAACCTTTGATTATCATAGAGAGATCCCTCTCTAGACCTAGGAGGGCTAGATCCTAAGGTCTGAAAGTGGTTCTATGTTGTCTCATCTTTTGGTCTTGTCAACCTGGCCAAAACATGGGAACCCCAACTGTTGAAACAGGAAAAGAACTTTCCTCTTACCAACTGATTCATTTTTTAACGAGGTTGACACAGTAAAAGGAACTCTCCTCACACTCACTGATTCATTTTTTAACGAGGTTGACACAGTAAAAGGAAATTTCCTCAGCACAACATGTTTCATTTTTTAATGAGGTTGACACAGTAAGAAGAACTCTCCTCATACTCACTAATTCATTTTTTAACGAGGTTGACACAGTAAAAGAAAATATCCTCGGCTACATGATTATGGCTTCCAACTGGAAGAAATAAATGTCAATGGACACACCTCGATCATGGCTTTCAAGAGGTCTTCATCAGATGGAAGAACAATTCTATGAAAGGAAGACATGTCAAGGGACTCAAAAGAGATAAAAAATTCATGTTCAAATAATCCCATAGAGTTTTCCATGTCAATTACCGGATCTAAGTCATAGGAAGTCGAGAAAACAGTGAGAGGCTCGCTTACATTGGTAATTGAAAACATGGGACTAGTTGCCACATAATTAACCCGTGGCAGGGTAGATAGCACTTGCGTATGAGGAAAAATCAGGGATGTCAGATCATTGGTAGTCAAATCAAGACTATGGAATGAAATCTGGCCTACAGTCACAATATTTCCATTGTGAGGGAAAGACATCACGCGAAAGAGTGTCGATACAATAGATTTCATTGCATAGACATAGTCTCGCCCAAGGAGTAAATTGAAATCCAAGGGGCCTCGAACTACCATAATATAAATACAGACAATTTTACCTTCCAAAGTAATAGAAAACTTGGGAAGGATCCCTAAAGGTTCACTAATGGTTCTGTTAAAATCTTTCAGATTCTGCGTAATAGGCACAAGCTGAGGGGAACCCAAAGCTTTCCAAGCAGTTGAGGATAAAATACTAACGGAAGCACCTTCATCTACCTATGTGCGATGTATGTCCCTACCACCTAACTTCACAATGATTTGGAAAGGGATGGAGGAAGGAAGACGAGGTTCTGTCAGTCTATTCCAATCGAAGGAAAAGACCTCAGTACTTGGAGGGGGTTCTGTAGAAACAAGTGAAATGCACCCCGGCGTAGAATAATCTGATGTAACAAGAAGAACCTGAGTGGTATGAAGTTCACTCTCTACAGGGAGAATGGGATCAAATGAATGTGAAATCAAATCGACCACTTGATCAACTAATGGATCATCAACTTGAGTGATATGAGTTTCACTCTCCAATGGAAGAGTGGGATCGACTATACTTGAAATTAGATCAATAACTCTGTCAGTTGACGGTAGGTTGGGAGAAATTTTACGATAACTAGTTGGAAACTCTTACTGTGGAATAGTAAGGTTTTCCAATAATTTTGAGGCTTCATCCATGTGAGGGAAAATGTGAGTTTGATGACTCCCTTTGCATAACTTACAAGGAAACCTAACTTTACCCTTTTTCCCAGGAACCTGACTATCACTGGTTGATGGATCAACGGAAAGTTGATGAGATTTTTTTGACCATACTTCCAAGACCTTTGGAATAATGGGACAATTGATAAGGAAGTGCTCACCATTACAAAGCCTGCAAGTGTATTTGGGTTTACGATGCATGTTGGAGGTTTCCTCAACACAACTAACACTTACAACCATGGTTGGTTGGTTGAATTCTTTCTTATCTTGCTTCTTCTTCTTCTTCTTCCCTTTCTTCTTCTTCGTCACCACTTGGTTACTAGCATCAAGGCTTTCACCAAGCAAAGAGGAAGAAATGGATGAAGCAATATTAGGCAAAGAAGGTAAAGGGTCAACAGAAGGTTGGTAATGTTGAGATGGTGAACTCTGTTGAGGTGAAGCATTCGGTTGAGGTGGAACAATTGGAGTATTTAGGGTCAACGAAGTTGAAAATAGCCATATAGGTAGACCTATTGTAAATCCAGGTAATGATAAAGTAGCCATATATGGAGGACCAACATTTCCAAAGCAAGGAAAAGTACTAGGATTCTCGTTAAGAGGGGTTCCTTGGTTGGTAAATTCTGGAACAGTTGCCATTATATTCAACTTCAGTGAATTTTATTAACAATTTAAAAATAAAATTAAAAATTCACAATTCACACCTAACAATTAAAATTCACAATTCACACCTATGGTCTCTAAAAGTAAAAACAAACAAATTAACACACGCTATCAAATCTAGGATTCAAACCACACATAAACAGTAACTTTCCGTACTAAAAACACTAGTTGGTGATGAAATCCAACATCGTAGAATTTAATACAGAAAGGGCGGTTGGAACAATTACCCTAACAACCTAATTAATGAAACATACTGGCACAAGTTTCTTCAAAAAACCATCTCGAGTGAAGAAAACCCCCCAGAGAGTCCATGTGAGTCTAGTCGACGTCTGCTCCAGGTACAGTGAGATCTTTCCTTCACCGTCACCTTAGGAAATAATCTTAAGTTTTTGGACACTAAGGTTACCAACAATAACAAATACAATTGGGGGAACAGTCTACAATATGATCCCACGCGCAAGGGCAGAGTAACAAATATCAATCCCTTTGAAGGCTCCTCGACATGGTTAATCTGAGGTTTACCAAAAAGTGACCCCAGGCTCCTCGACAATGGTTAATCCGAGGTTTACCGTTTGTAATGTGCGCAAAATATTCTATCTTCCCCAATGAAACATAATTGATTATCTAAAAGGTTTGGACATGATCTCATGATTGAATTCTTTAAGAGAAGCTTCCCAGAATGTACCAGTTACAATTGGATTTATTTCCTACCGCAAGATTTATCAACTTGTTTGTTTTAGTTGCTTTGGAAAGTTAACTACAACCTATCCAAAGCACTAATCCTAAGCTAGATTGGTGGAAATAGCCCTAAAAATGTAAAAATTACTAGATGAATTTTAATTAAGCGCTGTGTTATTTAGGCTGTTATTACTCAAAAGGGTAAATGGATATGAAACCAATGGTGTTATGACCCGACACAAAACTGAATGCAATCGAATATGATAATGTAATCTTTTCAATTCGATGAATCCTAACTAAATTAAGGAAAGAGTTTCCATTCACTTCCAACAATGCAAAAATTGATCACTAAGAGAAAATATAACAAATTCTCTAATGCACTAATTTCATCAAGAAAAACTAATGCAAATCAATTCCAAAACAATTTTTATATTTTTTTGTTTTTAAAACAAGCATAAAAACATGTAAATTAAAATTAAAGAGAACTAATCTAAATCTACAATTGATTTTTCAGAATATAAACCATGTAGTTGTAATATATGCACAATTCACTTGAAAAGTATGCAAATTTAGTCTATGCACATTTTTCATTCATATTCTGAAAATGAGAATTCTAATTATGAAAATGTGATCTATGCAAGAGAATTCTAAAACACAATATGATTCTAATGTAATCTAAGAACCAATCAAGTGCAAGTCAAGAAAATTAGGTGAGAGTTCCAAAGATCAAAAAACACTCAAAGGCAATTAACACTCATACACAATTTAGCGCCCCCCTAATTTTTTTTGCAAAAACAAAAGAAAAAAGATGAAAAATTGTGAAAAGACTGAGACAAACCTCCAAGTAATTACCAAAGGAAATCAAATTAAGAATTTCTCAAAAAAGAGACTCAAAACACCCAATTAACTTAATGGAGATTAATGAGATGAAAAATTTGCTGAAAGAAACTCATAAACAAGGCTTTTTTGACAGAAAAATATAGATATGGGTAGATGCTAATAATCCTAAATTAAATCTAAACTAACCTAGAAAAAAAAAATCTGGAGTTTTTCCAAAATTTTAACAGCGTCCGTAGGCTCCCAGAAGTAACAGGTGCGGTCCCGCACTGTTTACTCAAGGAAAGTGCGAAACTGCCCGCACTGTGCAAAAGAACAAAGTGCGTTCCCAAGAAAAGTTCAAGAAAAACGTAAAATATTTCAAAATTTTCAAAAACAGAGAAAACCTAAGCTACCTAGGCAGATATCCATCAATCAAAAACCAGGAAAAACTTTTCCTCAAATCAAAATATAAAGAGAACCAAAAACAACAAGTTCTTTCCCCAGTGGAGTCGCCAATTTGTTGGCCGGATAAATCGATTTTGCGGACAAGATTGATCTCCCTAGTGTCAGAAGACAATCTAGCAACAAACAAATAACTAACCTTGTCTTTCTCTAAATATATTCGTTTTACAAATAAATGCTATGAAGGTGTCGATCCTACCTTAGATCCAAATGCTTATTTGTGGTTGTAAAGCTTCCGTCGCAACAAGAGTTCTTTCGTTGCAACAAAGTGTCGTCTTTTTTCGACCTGCAATCACAAACAAGAAAATATTAAATAGCACTTGTAAAACAAATAATTATAAAACATACCTATCATAGTGATAAAGGAATCTATGAAATAAATGATCAAACGACAGCTTATTGAAATAAACAATCGAATGACAATTTGTTAAGAAAAACAAAACTTGATTGTATTAATCTTAAAATAACAGAAGAACCTTACAACCTTAGCCTTGATATTCGAAAGGCCTTCACGGGGTCTGAAGCAGGAGTCTCCTCTACTTTGATAAGTCTTGTACTCTTCCAACCCAGACGAATAGAGGTATGTAATCTCTCCTCACAAAAGTCTTAGTGGACTGAGTCTGAATCTTAACAGCACTTAACCTCAAATATTCTAAAGCTTCAACTCCCATTCTCAATCTCCAAAATCTCACCATTTGAGGCTACCCAATGTCTCCTTTTATAGAGAAGATGAGGAGGTTAGGATTCCACCTTTGAAGGGATAGAATCCTCCTTCAAAGGGATAGACTCCTCACATCAAGGGATTAGTTCCTTAAGGTGAGGGATACATGCACCTTATCAAAGCGTACTCATCCCCAAAAATTCTCATCTAGAACCTTCTAAAATTGACCTCAAACCACTTTCTTTACTTTACTTTCTCGCCTTTTTGAATTTGAGGAGGGTACACAGGCATTGCAAAGGAAAACTGTGTTCTAGAACACAGGTAGGTAGTGTATTACCTGTGTACCCAAGCTAGGAACGCAGGCAGGCCTCATGTTACCTACGTACCCAAAGTTTCAGAGATGTTTAGGGTTTTTCCTCCTGTTTTAGGGCTTGACATGAGGAGTAAAGGTTGTAAGACTTGCAGAGGAGGCATGTATGAGTGTTAATGAGCTCATACAGTCAGCAGAATGTCAAGGTGACAGTTTTTAGTGTAACAAGGTAGCTGAGATGTTCTTTAGAGATGTTTAGACTCCATGGTCTCCCAAGGACCATAGTGAGTGATCGGGACAACTGCTTCATGGGTGGCCTTTGGCAAGAAATTTTCCAGTTAGTGGGGAATAATTTGACACCTAGCACTAGCTATCACCCACAAAGCAATGGACAGACTAAGATAGTGAACAAGTGTTTGGAAGGCTACTTGAGAAACTATGTTGTAGGGCAGCAGAGGGCTTGGATGCTTTGGCTCCACTTGCAGGAGTATTGTTACAACACTACTCACCATATGTATATTGGTATGACTCCATTCCAAGCCCTATATGGGGATGATGCACTTTCATTTTCTGATGTTATGTTTGGGGAAAGTAAGGCTCCAAGAGCCAAGGAATGGATTCAGGAGAATCAGGACATACTTAGAGCCCTCAAAGATTACATTGCTACAGCCCAGAACCAACAGAAGATTTATGCAGACCGTGGTCGAGTAGAGAGACAGTTTGAAGTAGGAGATCTAGTATATCTATGTCTTCAGCCTGACAAACAGTATACACTCAAGGAGAAGGGGGTTGAAAAGCTCAAACAACGTTTCTATGGGCCATATAAGGTGATCAGTTGTGTTGGTAAGGTAGCATATGAGCTGGAGCTTCCTAAGGGGAGCAAGATCCATAGTATTTTCCATTTCTCTTGCCTCAAGAAGGCCACTGGGAAAGATATAGTTGCCAACATGGACCTTCCCCCATTGATGATGAGGGCCACCTAATTTTGCAACTAGAAGCAATCTTAGACACAAGGGAAAGGCAGCTAAGAAATAGAGTGATCAAGGAATATCTGATTAGATGGAAGAATCTATCGGATGAGGATGCCACATGGAAGGGAGAGAAGATATTGCAAGATCCTTCTTTTCTATTGCTTGAGGGAAAGAAAATTTTGAGCGAGGAGGACTGTAATATTCCCAATTATCCATTGCTAGTTGGAATATTATATTTACTCCATTTTTGCAGCTAGAAGAATAAATGGGATAGGGAGACCCTTAAATCTCTGAAATGGAAATAAAACAATCCCAATGTAAAAGGGGATCAACATAAGAAGGAAAATAAATACACCTCGGTGTGAAATGCAGGCAATGTAGGAGGACTAGATCTAGTTGACCAGGTCAATAATGCTGCTACATGGGGAGGGAAACCAGTAAGGACATCACAGTTTTGAAGGAGGAATCTTTTGAAGGAAGTTACCTCATTAATGAGTGGGGTCATGGGTGAGCAGGCTCACCAAGGATAAGAAGGAAGGGATAGCAGCAAGGAAGGCATTGAGTATTCATCTATGTTTGGTCTTTTGACTACTTGCATGCTTTAGCTATTTAGGTATAGGTGCAGCACTGTTTAGTGCAAACGATTCTCATGCGGGAATTCCATCCTCTTATTTGGATCAGCTTGTTCAAGGGATCTAAAGGGAAGGTTCTGAGATATTTTTTCATCACCTAACTTAAGGTCAATCATCCATTAACATCTATAGTGTAGTCACTTCTAGAAAATGCGTCTTTTCTGCAGGTGCAGCAGTAGTAGGGTTAGATCCCTTGATTTTGTGCTAGTGTTTGAGGAGAAGGTGTCTATTTCTCACCGGAAAGTCTAATAAGGAGGGCCTTTGGCCATTTTATGTATTTATTAGCTATTTCATGTTATATTCAGTCATATCAAATACATAGTTGCAATAGACTGCGTTATTTTTTGCAGTACTTCCTTCTATACTTGTGTAATGCCGGAAACCCTTGCCGGGTTGTCTTATTCCTTGTATAAAAGAGGTTAAAACTCAATTTCTTGGCTATATGATTAATATAAACTCCAGATCAATATTGATTCATCATTTTCTGTGGAAACCCTCATGTGAATTATGCTATTGTAGTCTTCAAAAATTCTATTGTTGAAAGTCATGGGATTGGGGTGTTTTTAAGCTATATTGAGTTGGGGAGATCTGTTAAATGTATCTAGTGTTGGGGTTCCCATGTTTTTGCCAGATTGGCAAGACCAAAAGATGAGACAACATCAGAACCACTTTTGGGCCCTAGGATCTAGCCCTCCTGGACCCAGAGAGGGATCTCTACAAATAGAGCAAAGAATGATATATCTTTGATGCTCAAGATGAGATGTTAGGCTAGTTATGAAGCACGAAGGGGGTTTAAAATAATTTGGTTTGTTGGTTGCTGGGTTGAGTCATGAGATCATAGGCTGAGAAAGTAATGGGAGAGAAGGAACAAAGCAGCAGGATGTTTCAGCAAAGAGGATGGATCAAAACTGTGCCATCCATTGGGCTATGGAGTCATGAAAGGAGAATTACTTGCAACCACTAGCCAAGGTTTCCAAAGGGAAAGTCATCTAATACCAAAGGATCTTTAGATTAGATGGTGGGATGGAACATTAATATGAGAAGGTGAAAGAAGGAAAGACAACCAGATTTTTGTCTATAGATCAGGTCAGAGGTCATTTAACTCCGGACCTGCTTGGACATACTCTAAGGCAGCTCTCAAAGAGACAAAGGGGCTACTTATAGATCAGACCAGAGGTCATTTAACTCCATGTCTACTTTAGCAACTCCAAGGGAAAAACATAGATAAATTTGACAAGGAAACATCCAAGCAGCAAACCCCCAAGTTCATACATCAGCCAGCAGGCAATAACATCCACTGCACTGGTTAAACCCCATGAATTCACTCTTATATACACATAAGGCAGAAAACATTAAAGGTAGGGAGAGCAGGAAACATAGGGCCCCTAGCAAGGGTGAATCCTATGTTATATTTCTTTTGCCTACCAGAAGAACATGAAACAGTATGAAAATGTAATAAACAGAGTTAGGAAAAACATCACCAATAGTAATAGACCAGGATCCTGTGAAATGTGCTTTGATTAATTGATGCAAAACCAGTCATGTACAATAAGCTCAATGGCTAATACAGTCCAGACTTCTCCTCCCAGCCTATTACATACAACTACTCTACTACTCCCTCTCAAGACTATTCTAGCAGTCGAACTGAATCCCACTAACAGCAACAGCCGAACAACTGAACAACAACAACCTTTGCAATTCGTTTCTGGGAATTCTTATAGGAGAAGAGAGAAACAGAGGTAGATAGACAATTAATTGATCTCATTAAGACAGAATCGGCGGAAGTGTCCACGCCCATACTGCTTAATGGCTATCTGCAACGCTGTAGGTACTCTAAGACTGGTTCGGAGATCTCTGTCAGGTCAGATTTTGACCTCTGGTGTTTCGTGAAGTCCTTCTGGTGTTTGGTATCTGTGCTGCCATTCTGGAATAAATGAACTGGATGAAAATCTGCAGGTCTTCTCCATACCTCCATTACTGCTGCTCAGACAGTCTTCAATGAAGCTCCTGTCCGTGTATTTAATTGCTTATGGGCTCGAGGAGGCATGGAGATTCCTTGTAGGAGGATGTCCTTCTAGAGAAGAGTACTTCTGTTGATATTTAAACACAGATAAGACTCTTTGCATGCTTAAGTCTTCAAACTGTTCTTGAATCCTTTGAATGTGGGATTAGACGTTAATTGTATCAATAATAAGCATTAATCCCTTTGAAGCCTTCCGCTGATCTGCTGGAAATGCCGAAAATACCTCTCTATGCTATCTGCACAATTTAAAATAAACTGTTTAAAGCCCGAGCAGTGGTGGTGGAGGAAATGATGCGGAGGCGGTGAAATGGTGGCGGGACAGTTGAGAAACAATGAAAATGGCGGAGGAAATGGTTAATAGTGAAAAGCCCGGCAACGAACTTTGGGCGAATTACAAAGGAAAAAGCCAACAAACAAGGGGCAGAGCCTTGGATGTGGGACCCAGCGGAGGCGGAGGGCGAATGAACTCGAGCCGTCAGATCTGGGAGGAAACGGACGGTCATGATTAAATCGGGCAATCGCAATCGGAGGGGACCGGGGGTGACACAGTTCAAAAGTTCCGATTGCGATGGAGGAAGGGGATGTGACTAGCGCCAGGCCGTCCAATCGTTGGTCAGACGGACGGATGAGATCGAATCGGAAGACGTCGGGGAGGGCTTGCGATTGGGCGCTGGCCGTTGGATCTGGGACACAAATCAACGGTTCCCATTCAATCGGCGAGAAATGAAGAGGGGCGACGGGCGATGATGCGATCAGCGTTGAGCCGTTGGATCTACGAGGGGAATGGACGGCTATGCTGTAATCGGGAAATCGCAATCGGAGGGGAACAGGGGTGACACACATTGAAAGTTCCGATTGCGATTGGGCGGAGAGAGCGCTGACCGTTGGATCGTCGGGGAAACAGACGAACGAGATTGAATCGGAGGGCGGTGGAAAGGGCTTGTGATTAGCGATCAGAGGGGGTTTTGCGATTGAACACTGGTCGTCTAATCTGGCGGGGAGATCAACGGTGGAGAAGTGGATCGGGGGATCGCAATCGGGAGTCGGAGAAAAAGGTTTGCGATTGATCTGAGGGCGCACTCGAAACATTGCGATTGCGATTGAGCCGGGGTTGCGATTAGCGCTCCGCCGTCGGATCTCCGCGGAAGATCAACGATGCGGAACACACCGCGAGACTTAACGTTATAAACAAATCGCATCAGGGGTTTTAGAGTTTTACAAAGGGATTTGCCTCCCGCCGATTCTTCCGATTGCGATTAGCGCTTGGGACTTAAGCGCTTGGTCCCAGCGCACGGGCATGTGGGGGAAGTGGTTAAGGGGCCAGCGGAAGAAGGGGCTAGGCCTTAGAATAAGGTCAGAAAGTGGGTTTTAGCCCATTTAAATGGAATTTGAGGGCTGGGGAAGGGTAACGATAGAGGAATAAGGGAGGATAATGGCCACCAAAGGGGTAAGGGTAGAATTTAAAGGGGAACTTGGGGGGATTTGAGAGGTAAGAAGGGGAATAGAAGGGGAGAGAAAGGGGATAGAAAAAAAAGGCTTTGGGGAATGAAATAAGAGGGAAAAGGGGGCCTTTGGGCATTTCTTCATAGCAGAGAGGCTTTATAAAGGAGAATCAGCAGAGGGGATTTCATCAAAGGATAAAATACACATAGAGGCTTCAAGAAGACTGTGTTTTTAGAGGAAATGCATTCCTTGAAGGCTCAAAAAGCAATTTAGCCCCCTATTGCTTGTCAAAAATTTCATAGGGGGGCTAACAGTGGCTCCACATGGGGATGGCTTCTTCTTGAAGGAGTCAAGAATTCAGAAATTGATCTCTTGGTGTAGGCCAGATGCCTGCTGCTTGAACCATCCTTTTTTCTTTGATCAGCTGCCACAAGCTATGAAGACAACATATCAGCAGTACAATTCTTCCAAACAACTACCTACCCACACTATAGTCCTGAAATTTTTCTTCTGGGTGCATTTGGACTAGCAGACCCTTTACATCATCAATCTTTACAAACGGGAAAATAAATCTATTCTAATTCTACCCTTATTGCTCCATGAGACCAGGTTAGACTATTGGTCTCATATGTTTCTCTACCTACACTACTACCTGCTAGGGTTAGACTGTCTAGCAGGTTTCTTCTCTACATTCTAAGATAGAAAATGAAACAACTAACTACATGCTCATAGGCTGAGCTTTATTGAGCTTTCCTACCTACCCTACTCTAACTGGAATATTTACAAGTCTAGCTTACAAACATTGTCTTCCAATGTAACCAGTCCACCAAGTGATCCCATGACTGGTCCTTTCTGCTCAACTCCTTGAGCATGCTGGATAGGCAGGGCAGCTCCCACTCCTTTTGTTCAAAAACAGCAGCTTTGAAAAAATTTCTTTCCGTCTGTAACATGCTGCTGATCCAGACCTTAGATCCTTCTTCAAATGTATGCAGGAAATTTGCATAAGGATCATGGAAAGATACCTGGCTATGAATGTTTGGCAGGCTGGATTCGACCAGGATCTCTTCTTCTTCCACTAGATCAAGAGGAAGACTCTCTTGAGAGAGAGAATCTCCCTCATCTTCTGAACTGGAGGACTCATCGTATATTGCAGCTGAGTCCTTCTGGAGCTCTGACATGTCTTGCGCTACTGGACCGAGCTCTGTGAAAAGATCTGCGCATTCGTGAGCAGGGATATCTTCCGTTACCTCCTCTTTTTCAAAGGAAAGCTCTTTACTTTCATCCTGCTCACAAATCTCTTCTTTGCTTAACTCCTCATCTTTTGAAAAGAAAAACTGCTGGTTACCAGCTTCACTGATGATCTGTGGTAGAGCAGAATGAAGATTCAAAGAATCTTCATCTGCTATTATATTGTCATAGCTCTCGCCATCAGTGTCATAAATAGGCGGACTTGACCAAGCCCACCATTCTGGGTGCATGACAAGTCTTTCTTCGTCCTGATCCACAGAGGAGTCTTCTGAATCTGAAACATCAAACTCAAGAGAGGAACGAAAAGGAGCATATGTTCTATAAAATATTTCGGAGGTGGACCGTCGGTTTAATATCCGATCAATCTCTTCTTCTGTCAAAAGAGGGGTTTCCCTCTCATCATGGCCAGAAGAGCAGCAGTCTTCATTCTCTTGTATTAGCTGACTGGGAGGTGTGATGTTTACTTGAGCCTCTTCTTCAACATCAGACTCTGCCTCTTCTATGTAATCTCCTGTTTCCTCAAGGCAAATTTCCCTATCAGCCTTTGCTAATAGGTCCTGATATTCTCTGGTCAGCGTAACACAAGGCAAAGGAAAGCAACCAGGCAGTCCCTGATCACTTCCCTCCCCATCTTCTATAGATTCTTGAGCATCATACATGTCTTTCTCATCTTCTCGGTCTTGAGTTTGTTCTTGCTCTGAAGGAGACATGGGCTATTCTAAATAATCATCATATGTATTCATATTAGCCATGTACGTCTCCCGCACTTTACCAAACATTTATGTTATTCTGCATACTTTATTATACAAAGCATTATACTTTGCATCCCTGTCCATGTTTGGATTTATTTATGCAAAGAAGGCTACTGCTTCTTCTCGACCAGTTCAGTGTCCTTCACCAGTGGAGTCATCAGGTCTTTGGATCATAGGGAGTGTGGAGTCACTAGGTGGATGATTATGAATGTTTGAAGCAGGGTGCTATCCACCATCAGCAGTGAGAATGCCAATCTAACCAGAGATTCTGGGTCTATGAGTGCCTAAGAATGTTTGAGGTGAAATGCACTCTAATCCCCAGTATGGTCGCCATTATGTTGGGGTTCCCATGTTTTGGCCAGATTGGCAAGACCAAAAGATGAGACAACATCAGAACCACTTTTGGGCCCTAGGATCTAGCCCTCCTAGACCCGGAGAGGGATCTCTCCAAATAGAGCAAAGAATGATATATCTTTGATGCTCAAGATGAGATGTTAGGCTAGTTATGAAGCACGAAGGGGGTTTAAAATAATTTGGTTGGTTGGTTGCTGGGTTGAGTCATGAGATCATAGGCTGAGAAAGTAATGGGAGAGAAGGAACAAAGCAGCAGGATGTTTCAGCAAAGAGGATGGATCAAAACTATGCCATCCATTGGGCTATGGAGTCATGAAAGGAGAATTACTTGCAACCACTAGCCAAGGCTTCCAAAGGGAAAGTCATCTAATACCAAAGGATCTTTATATTAGATAGTGGGATGGAACATTAAGGAGAGAAGGTGAAAGAAGGAAAGACAACCAGATTTCTGTCTATAGATCAGGTCAGAGGTCATTTAACTCCAGACCTGCTTGGACATACTCTAAGGCAGCTCTCAAAGAGACAAAGGGGCTGCTTATAGATCGGACCAGAGGTCATTTAACTCCAGGTCTGCTTTAGCAACTCCAAGGGAAAAACAGAGATAAATTTGACAAAGAAACATCCAAGCAGCAAACCCCCAAGTTCATACATCAGCCAGCAGGAAATAACATCCGCTGCACTGGTTAAACCCCACGAATTTACTCTTAGATACACATCAGGCAGAAAACATTAAAGGTAGGGAGAGCAGGAACATAGGGCACCTAACAAGGGTGAATCCTATGCTATACTTCTGTTGCCTACCAGAAGAACATGAAAATGTAAATAACAGAGTTAAGAAAAACATCACCAATAGTAATAGACCAGGATCTTGTGAAATGTGCTTTGATTAATTGATGCAAAACCAGTCATGTACAATAAGCTCAATGGCTAATACAGTCCAGAATTCTCCTCCCAGCCTATTACATACAACTACTCTGCTACTCCCCCTCAAGACTGTTCTAGCAGTCGAACTGAATCCCACTAATAGCAACAGCCGAACAACTGAACAACAACAACCTTTACAATTCGTTTCTGGGAATTCTTATAGGAGAAGAGAGAAACAGAGGTAGATAGACAATTAATTGATCTCATTAAGACAGAATCGGCAGAAGTGTCCACGCCCATACTACTTAATGGCTATCTGCAATGCTGTAGGTACTCTAAGACTGGTTCAGAGATCTCTGTCAGGTCAGATTTTGACCTCTGGTGTTTCGTGAAGTCCTTCTGGTGTTTGGTATCTGTGCTGCCATTCTGGAATAAATGAACTGGATGAAAATATGCAGATCTTCTCCATACCTCCATTACTGCTGCTCAGACGGTCTTCAATGAAGCTCCTGTTCGTGTATTTAATTGCTTATGGGCTCGAGGAGGCATGGAGATTCCTTGTAGGAGGATGTCCTTCTGGAGAAGAGTACTTCTGCTGATATTTAAACACAGATAAGACTCTTTGCGTGCTTAAGTCTTCAAACTGTGCTTGAATCCTTTGAATGCGGGATTAGACGTTAATTGTATCAATAATAAGCATTAATCCCTTTGAAGCCTTCTGCTGATCTGCTGGCAATGCCGAAAATACCTCTCTGTGCTATCTGCATAATTTAAAATAAATTGTTTAAAGCCCGGGCAGTGGTGGCGGAGGAAATGATGCGGAGGCGGTGAACTGGTGGCGGGACAGTTGAGAAACAATGAAAATGGCGGAGGAAATGGTTAATAGTGAAAAGCCCGGCAACGAACTTTGGGCGAATTACAAAGGAAAAAGCCAACAAACAAGGGGCAGAGCCTTAGATGTGGGACCCAGTGGAGGCGGAGGGCGAATGAACTCGAGCCGTCAGATCTGGGAGGAAACGGACGGTCATGATGAAATCGGGCAATCGTAATCGGAGGGGACCGGGGGTGACACAGTTCAAAAGTTCCGATTGCGATGGAGGAAGGGGATGCGACTAGCGCCAGGCCGTCCGATCATTCGTCAGACGGACGGATGAGATCAAATCGGAAGACGTCGGGGAGGGCTTGCGATTGCGATCGGAGGTCGAGCGCGATTGGGCGCTGGCCGTTGGATCTGGGACACAGATCAACGGTTCCCATTCAATCGGCGGGAAATGAAGAGGGGCGATGGGTGATGATGCGATCAACACTGAGCCATTGGATCTGCGAGGGGAATGGACGGCTATGATGTAATCGGGCAATCGCAATCGGAGGGGAACATGGGTGACACACATTGAAAGTTCCGATTGTGATTGGGCAGAGAGAGCGCTGACCGTTGGATCGTCGGGGAAACAGACGGACGAGATTAAATCGGAGGGCGGTGGAAAGGGCTTGCGATTAGCGATCGGAGGGGGTTTTGCGATTGAACGCTGGCCGTCTGATCTGGCGGGGAGATCAACGGTGGAGAATTGGATCGGGGGATTGCAATCGGGAGTCAGAGAAAAAGGTTTGCGATTGATCGGAGGGCGCACTTGAAACATTGCGATTGAGATTGAGCCGGGGTTGCGATTAGCGCTCCGCCGTCGGATCTCCGCGGAAGATCAACGGTGCGGAACGCACTGCGAGACTTAACATTATAAACAAATCGCATCGGGGTTTTAGAGTTTTACAAAGGGATTTGCCTCCCGCCGATTCTTCCGATTGCGATTAGCGCTTGGGACTTAAGCGCTTGGTCCCAGTGCAAGGGCATGTGGGGGAAGTGGTTAAGGGGCCAGCGGAAGAAGGGGCTAGGCCTTAGAATAAGGTCGGAAAGTGGGTTTTAGCCCATTTAAATGGAATTTGAGGGCTGGGGAAGGGTAACAATAGAGGAATAAGGGAGGATAATGGCCACCAAAGGGGTAAGGGTAGAATTTAAAGGGGAACTTGGGGGGATTTGAGAGGTAAGAAGGGGAAATGAAGGGGAGAGAAAGGGGATAGAAAAAAAAGGCTTTGGGGAATGAAATAAGAGGGAAAAGGGGGCCTTTGGGCATTTCTTCATAGCAGAGAGGCTTTATAAAGGAGAATCAGCAGAGGGGATTTCATCAAAGGATAAAAGACACATAGAGGCTTCAAGAAGACTGTGCTTTCAGAGGAAATGCATTCCTTGAAGGCTCAAAAAACAATTTAGCCCCCTATTGCTTGTCAAAAATTTCATAGGGTGGCTAACAGCTAGGATGATTTGTTTCTAATCCCCTTTGGTATGTAAGGAAAATACAACATATATAAAAGGATCCAAGTCCTGTTTCATGTTTTTATAGCATAATTTTCTGAATACATCGTTTTCACTATCTAGAGTACAACAATTCCTAAAAAGGAATATTACAAAGAATCTTCGTTCCACCTCAGAGTAGGAAAACACTTGATTAATTGAAAATTTTGTCACAAACCCTCCTATCACACTATCTACCCAATGATCTACCCTGCGAGTGATGGTATTATCAGTCTTTTTTAATTACTGAATCAGCTCTCGGGTCCATTGCGTAATCCATTCATCCTTCCAACACTTCTGGAACTCCACGAGCCTTGCAAGCCACTCCTCTAGCTTGGTTGCAAATGTTACAAATAAAATCTCATAGATATCTATGAAAACGTACTTATTCTTCCACTTTTTCGCTATCAACCTTGTGCTGCGATTCTCTTTTATCGCAAATTCTTGAATTTGTTTTTCGAACCACTCCTCAATTTCTTTCTTCTCAGGTTTCCAATAATCTCTTGGCATTACCTTATCTCTCTCTCAATATTCTCCTTGTCACCGCAATGGAACCATTTATTGGCTCGAGGGGTCCTGACCCAGGTTCGGAGGTTAAGGTTTTCCAACAAACCCCTATACTACTGACCCTTTTGGCAGTGACCTACTTGCGCAAGCCAAAGTCTCACCTGAAGCAGTATGGGAGGGTGTTGGAACTAGATTTTCACACCTTGAGAGAGAGCAGGTAAGTCAAACAGGGTTGCGTTCCCAGCTTAACAGCTTCAGATCTAGTTACAAACTTACATCGCAAAGTTTGTATCTGCTAACTATCTTTGAATCCATGCGTGAAACACTGATCTATCGGTAAAAAAACTATAATCACAGTAATCAAAAAATCATAGGTTCATTTAAAAGGAACAAGGATATTCTCGCAACTATAAAACAGATCTATTCGCAGGTCAATAGTCCACAGTTACCAGAGTTACTATCAGTCATAGATTAAATCAACACCTTCGCATCAGTAATATCACGAGTAAGATCATAAACACACAAACAATAGATCACAGGAATGCTCTATATTATAACAACGAATAGTTAACCATAGATCCAATATTTCTCATCAACAGTAATAAACTCAGATAACACAGAGATACTTTAACCAGATTCACATATATTAACATTCAAAACCCAATACAATCCACACACACAGCCAACAGGTCTACACACAGCAGGACTGAGGATCTCCATGCACACAGTGTTGATATTCAACAAGATGATGAGCTTAGTGAAAAGAGTCACCTTCACTAAGTGGGCCCGCACGCTATTTTTGGCGCAAGTCTATTTTTAGACATAGTGATCATATTTGAAAAGTTGCAGGATGCTATTTGTGGATGGTTGGTCAAGTTGGAAAAATAGATGAAATTATATTTTTAGAATATTTGGTGAAGTCTATTTATAGATCGTCGATCTAAAAATAAAAGTGTCGATTATTATTAGCTCTTAATAATAATCTGACAATAAACAATAACTTATTCTCTTAGAGCATTTAGTTTCTATGCACAAATTTGGCAAATCAGTGGGCTGAAGGAATTACACAATTCCTAGAGTTGATTGGTGATTCATGCATGGAGGACTTAGTTAGAACTGAAGTGGCAAAGTTATGACAGAGTTGGATGAGTAGTTCATGGAGTTGTATTCAGTTTAACTCAGTTAAAGTGAGTAAGACTTAGTTGAGCTAGTTGTATCTAGTCTAACTGAATGATACACTAGTGAAAGTGGAGTGAATTAATTAGTTAATTAATTCAAAAATAATAACTCATTAATCAACTAAACAAATACAACAGTTAACTACAGTGCATGTTAGTTCCAGTGCAGACCCAGTGGAGAGATAGGTGAAAGGGAAAGACGAACTATTTGTTGTGACTATAGTTATGCATTGATTGCAACACACACAGATTGGAGTTGCCAATGAGTATTGCACAGTCAAGGCAAGGTTAATTCGAATTCATTCAGAGCTATTCTTCAGCAAGGATTGCGCAGTGGAGGTAGGCTATCAGGTGGCAATAAATTGGTGCATGGATTTGCAGATTTACTCTATGTTAGTGTGTTACGATTGATTGTACTGAGAGCTTGATGTACTAAGCTTTGTATGAGATTCTTACATGATCTCCATGATACATAATATATGATATTTTGGGTTTTAAGCTTTAGGCTTTCCCGTTAAACAACTATGTTATGTGGGATTGTTTTTATTTATGCTTCACATGTGTTTGCAATTAATTTTCCGCAAAATATTAACAGTGGAATGACTCTATATTTTGCAAGAAGTTAAATATTGTGAGATCAGGGGAATATGGATGTATGCACGCTTAGTGTATATAATTTATACATGGTATCAAAGCAGTGTTAGTTCTTGAAGATTGCAATTGTGAAGAATTGTTGAGCTTGTGCTGGTGGACAATTCGAATTTCATGCAGAAAAATCTTGGTGTAGAAGTTGAGTATACATTGAAATGTCTTCCAATGGGTTGCAATTGGAGTATGCCCTTGATGGAAGCTCGAATTACATATCCTGGAAGGATAGTATGGAGGTGGTGCTGGAGGATAATGGACTGAAGGAGTTCATCGATAGTAATGTTCCTAAGTCGAGATCTAGCGATGCTGCATTACTTGACACATGACAAAAGAAGAGAGCAAAGACAAGAAGAATTCTATTGGAAGGTGTGAAGGAACATATTGTGTCTAGACATCATGGGAAAGACACTCCATTCTTAATTTGGAAGGCTTTGACAAATTTGTTCCAAAGCAACAGTGACCAGAGGAAGTTGGTGCTGAAATACAAGCTTAGAAAAATAAAGATGCAGAAGGGCGACATTATTCCAAAATATCTCACGAAGTTTTTCCACTGTAGGGATGAACTGGGAAGTGTGGGGATTAGTATTGATGATGAAGAATTGGTGAGCTTGGATATCCTTGGGCTTTCGAAGAGTTGGCATAGCTACGAAGACTCTGGCAATGGACAGGAGAAACTGCCAGGATGGGAGCGACTTTGGTCAGATCTTGTGCAGGAGGAGATAAGGCGGGGTACTAGGGATGGCTCTTCATCGAAGAATGAAGATGAAGAGAATTTATTTTTGGCTTCCAAATCAAGGAAAGGGAAGGGGAATAAATTTCCTTCAAAATCCGAAGCTAAAGGCAAGAAGCAGGATTTTTCCAAAGTGAAGTGTTTTCACTGTCACGAACATGGGCATTTCGCCACTAACTGCCCACAGAAGAATAAGAAGAAGAAGGTTGTTGGAGCTGTAGCTGGAGAGGCCTTAGCCTCACAATTTGAACTTGATTTCTCTTTGATCGCATGATTGGTTTCAAGCTATATAGGAGCAGTGTGGTATCTTGATAGTGGTGTGTCTTTCCATATGACGAGAGACAAGGAATTGTTTAGTTACTTGGAGGAGAAGGACCTCTAGATGCATATCTAGATGGGCGACGATGGTCGATATAGTGTGACTGGAATTGGGACCATTACCTTTGAGAGGGAGTCCAGTAATCCATTCTTGTTGAAGGATGTTATGCATGTTCCAGGTTTGAAGAAGAACTTGGTCTCGGTCGTAATGTTTGAAGACAAAGGTTATGATGTTGTTTTCAGTGAGGGAAAAGCCTTCCTTCGACATAAAATAATGGGTCAAACCAATAAGATAGGGATTCAAGTTAAAAATCTCTAAAAGCTAGAGGTAAATGGCTGCGCTGAAATGGTGGGCAAAGCAGAAGAAGTGGTGAGCCAAGATGAGGGAAAATTATGGCACAGGAGATTGGGCCATCTTCACCATGGCACTTTGAAGATTTTGCAGCAGATTTCTACTGGACTTCCCAAGGGTACTCTTGCACAGTTAGATCAGTGCAAGGGATGTAATATGAGTAATTTTGTGAAGACCACCTTTCATGAGAAGGAGAACCATGCTTTGGTGATCCTGGAGAGAATTCACACAGATGTGTGTGGACCTTTCTCGGTTGTTTCAAAAACAAAACACAGGTGTTATGTTATATTTGTTGATGACTATTCTCGTAGATTCTAGATCTTCTTAATGTAGAAGAAGAGATAAACATTCTCAAATTTTTGTGAGTTTAAATCATTTGTGGAGAAGGAGTCGGGGAAGCAAGTGAAAGCTCTACGAAGCAATAATGGTGGTGAATACATCTCGGGCGAATTCAAAGACTTTTGTAGCAAAGAAGGAATTTGAAGAGAAATCACAGCGCCTCATAACCCACAGCAGAATGGGATCATAGAGAGGAAGAACAAAATTATCGTGGGTGCTGCATAAGCAATGCTACATGACTAGGGCCTAGTGATGCACTTGTGGGTGGAAGCATGCAACACTGTGGTTTATGTGCAAAACCGTTGTCCTCATAGGGTACTTCGCATGAGTACACCTAAAGAAGCTTTTACTAGTAAGAAGCCTGATATTTCTCATTTGAAGATTTTTGGCTCATTTGTTTACATTCATGTGACAAAGGACACCAGGAAGAAGCTGGAACCAACTGTAGAAGTTGGGATATTTGTGGGGTACACAGAAACACCCCATAATTATCTTGTGTATTTGCTAGATAGTCGGATGACTGTGGTGCGATGGGATATAAAATTTAATGAGGTGAAAGCCATGAAGTTTTCGCTTGAGAGGGAGCTACACTTGCATGCAGAGGAGGAACTTATTGTTCCCAAAGATGAGCCTCTAGATGTGGATCAGCCACAGGAGGAGATTCATGGAGTGGAGGAGTCCACTCATGCAGAACCAAACATCAGACAAGGCAGGAAGAGGACCACAGAAGCTGAGAGAATGAAACTTGATGTGGCATAGAATGTAGGAGTCCCTACATCACAGCGCAAACAGATACAATCACTTGACCAATTTACTGGATACATGGCTCTTATGAGCAAGTGTATCGTGACAGAGACATATTCTTTTGAAAAAGCAGTGCAGGAGCCCACATGGGTAGATGACATGGTGGAGGAGTATGACTCCATTGTTAGAAACATTGCTTGGGAGATTTTTCCAAGGCTAGTGGGAAAATCAGTTGTAGGATCAATATGGATCTACAAGGTAAAGAAAGCTGCTGATGGGAGTGTCAAGAAGTGTAAGGAAAGTTTTGTTGCCCAGGCCTTCTCACAGATCGAGGGGATTGATTATGAAGAAAACTTTGCACCTGTTGCATGATATTATTCCATAAGGACGATCCTTCCTCTCTCAGCGCATATGGGTTGGCACATTCATCAGATGGATGTGAAGACTATGTTCCTTAACGGGATCATTGAGGAAGAGGTGTACATTGAGTAGCCTGAAGGATTTTAGATCTTCAACAGCGAGTCGCATGTGTGCAGGCTCAAAAGAGCGTTGTATGGGCTAAAACAACCACCTCGTGCTTGGTACACATGGATCGACAACTATTTCACTAGACTTGGCTTCACCAAGAGTGAGGCGGATTCAAACCTCTATCAAATTGTGGTGGAGGGTAAGTTTTTAATAATTGTTCTTTATGTTTATGATTTAATACTAACAGGTGATGAACAGTTGATACAATCATGTAAGGGAGATCTTGCAAAGGAGTTTGAGATGAAGGATTTGGGCCTCCTTCATTATTTCCTTGGATTGGAAATATGGCAGCGAGAAGGTGAACTATTTGTGTCTCAAGGAAAGTATGCCCGGGAGATACTAGAGAAGTTTCACATGCAAGGCTACAAGCCTATCGACAGTCCTCTTCTAGGAAATTTGAGGAAAGAGGATGCTACATCGGCAGATGTAGTGGATGCCACTGTTTATTGAGAGTTGGTGGGTTTGCTCATTTATTTAGTTAATACAAGACTAGACATATGCTATGAGGTGAACCAGCTTTCACAAGCGATGGTTAAGCCTACCAAGCTCATTTGGAAGGCAGGAAATCATGTACTGAGATATCTCAGGGACACATCTGAGTATCGCTTATGGTATAGACAGACGGATGAGGTGAAGTTTCATGGCTTTCTGGATGAAGATTGGGCAGGCAGCCTAACAGACAGAAAGAGCACATCAGGAGGGATTTTCAGTATCATATCTATGGTAGTTTCTTGGTAAAACATGAAACAAAGATCTATGGAACTCAGTTCAATGGAATCAGAATCCATGGTAGCAAGTCAAGCTGCATGTGAGGTTATCTGGATGAGGAAGATCTTGGTTGGTTTGTTCGGTTCACATTTAGATCCTACAGTGATACATTGTGATAATCAGAGTTGCATTAAACTCTAGATTAATATTGTGTTTCATGATATATCTAAACATATTGATATCTGGTATCATCATATCAAAGATTTTGTGTAGCGAAAGATCATGTTGCTTCAGTACATTCTTATGGAAGATCAAGATGAAGATATTCTGACGAAGTCACTCACTAGGAGAAAATTCGAATACCATAGAGGCAGGATCGGGGTGAAAGATAATCCCTATCTTGTTGAGAGCGAGTTATGAGATTTAACAATATTATGAGCTTAGTGAAAAGAGTCGCCTTCACTAAGTGGGCCCGCAGGCTATTTTTAGTGCAAGTCTATTTTTAAACTATGTCTATTTTTAGACATGGTGATCATATTTCAGAAGTTGTAGGATGCTATTTGTGGATGGTTGATCAAGTTGGAAAAATATATGAAATTCTATTTTTAGAATATTGGGCGAAATTTATTTATAGATTGTCGATTTAAAAATATAAGTGTCGATTATTATTATCTCTTAATAATAATCCGACAATAAACAATAAATTATTCTCTTGGAGCACTTAGTTTCAGTGCACAGATTTGGAAAATCAATGAGCTGAAGGAATTTTTAGTCATCAATAATTTTCTTCCTTGATGATGACTAGATGACTATCCCAAGATTTCTAGAAATAAGGTTCATAAACATTGTGAGTTCTAGAAATCTCATTGCCTTCATTATCCTCTAGATAATCTTTCACTATCTCATCACTCCATAATGTCTATCTTTGCTTACTAGTCCCAGAAAACCCATTAGATGCTTGAATCACCCATTCTGTGCATATATATTCACCTTTGGCCCAAATCCTCTATTTTTTTTGCCTAAAAATTCCCCACTACCACCTAAGCCTACCAATCAAAAAGCTTTGTTATGCCTCCCATGATACACTCAAACACTGATGGTCTCAAATTTTCTTTGTAGACCCTTTGGATTGTCAAGTACGTGGGATTTTATATCTTCAATACACTAATCTTATCATGGATCCTATCTTACACTTGGTGATCCCTGAGTCTAAGTTTCAGTCCAAAATCGAAATCCCAGAGAACCTCCACTAGGACACCTAAGGTTTCATGAGTCTTAGGTGTTGGAAATGTTGGCATTGATTGCAAAGGTAAAGACAAGAAGTAGCACCTAAACTAACCATAAGGCAAAAGAGACAGAGAGGTAGCAGAGGCAGCAGAAGAAACAGAGGAATTGAAGCAAAAGCAATAGAGGAATTAGAGACATAGAAGTAGAGTTGAAAGGGCCTGAAGGAGTGTAATACAAAGGTTTATCTATGAATTAGGGGTTTAATACAGTTTGCAAATGAATTATTGAGAAATTATTCATTAATTGAGTTTGTATGGCATAGACTTTGATTGAAGACTAAAACCCTGTGGTAAAGACTTAATATGCTTGGGGATGAGTTGGAGCATTGCTTAAATGGTAAAGGAGCACTTGAAACAACAATAAAGTAGCAGTGAGGTAGCAGAGACATGCAGTGTATTGAAGCAGAATCAAGCAGTGAATGCATTTGGAACCTAAGAATATTGAACACAGACTCTTGACTCAGAAGTCACAAAAAGTCCAACCTGAAGATTGTGAATAATCTATATCAATTGTGAATAATCGATATGAATCAGAGCAACACTAGGAAGAAGAGAAATATGGTTCGAATGAAGAATTGAACACTTACAACGAAATTTGTAATCATGGAGACATGGTAACTTTGACTAAGAATCAACGCAGCTTGCATAAGGGTAAAGATAAATGAAATGCGTAGAGGTGCGTTGGAGCATCGTCTAATTGCAAGGAAGCCAGAAACCAGGATTACATCGGGGTTCCACTACGGTTAAAGTGATGGAGTCGACTTTCATTCCACGAGATTGGAATAGAATCGATGATTGCACTCTTGAATGGTCACACCGATGCAAGTAGGAAGAAGGGAAGTCAAGATGATACAGAGGAAGGGTTTCAGTCGAAGATGGAGGTTGTAGAACAAAGGCATAGAAGAAATACAAGTGGGCAGAGTTAAGTCAGAATGGTGTATGAAGAGGCAGAACCACGGAACAAGAACGAACAGTCAAGAGTGAGTGGAACCTGGAGTGTCGAAGAAGCGGAACCATGACCTGATGAACAGTGACGGCGGTTTATGGTTTTCATCACACCACCTTTCACTGATAGGCGGTATTTTCTGGTTGGGGATCGATTCCATAGGTCTTTCGACATGTGGCAAGGGAAACCCATGGAAAACCACCATTGCTGCGCGCCATCGTGCGTTAAAGTTCGTATCCGGACGCCAAGCAATATGCGTATATACCGTCGATTTGGAGAATTTCTATCTAACGGTAATCACATGCTGGACTTGCTCGAAGTTTAATAAGAGAACCCAGATCATACAAACAACGATCAACGGTGCAAATTCATTGCTTGGGGGACTAGCCAAGGTTTGTCGCCGTACTCCAGGAGCCTCTGCAATGACGTCATGAGGCAAAGTGGAAGACAACTGTAATCCATGATCAAGGGTGTAGATTCGTTGCGAGGGGGACTAGCCAAAGTTTGCCGCCATACTCCAAGAGCCTCCGCAATAGTGCTGGGCCCCAGTTTAATTTATATTGCTCGTTGTTAAGGTTTGTCGGTTTAACAAAAGTATGAAATTTATAGGTGGCGGCCAGTCTTTTATGGATGTCGAGTTGTTTGTATTAGCGAATGTGCATATATATATGTATTGAGATATTATAGTGCACATGTAAAGAGATGGTATTATTACGATTTGAACATAGAATAGAGATGGTGCCTCTGCCAGCGGAATCATATGAAATATGTGATGCAGTGAATGTGATTTAATATATGTGTCTGCCGAGGGATAACATAAGGGCTTGGAATTAATATCTCAAATCTTAGATATTTGAGATATTAACACTCTCAGATTTAAGTATTGAACTTTCCAGCCTTGAATAAAGGAAGGTTGTGATATTTCCCAGACTAGGGAAGAGGATTGGACATGAAAATTTTGAATGCAATTGTACACACAGCTGATGAAAAGGTTGAGCTAAACCGGGACTGTGATGTTGGACCAGGGCTTTGGGGTGACCCCGCTACATCAAGTGTCATTATACTCTCCTTTCTGAATACATATTGTCCAGATGTATATGTATTTGAGAATAAACATGAGAAGCAGTTATATATGTAGCTGGTGCACACAAGTATAGTGAACAGATGAATAGACACAGAGGTGAACCAAGATATAAAAAACAGTCACTCAACAGTAGCAGAAAAGACAAATCCAGTAAAGCGAAAGTTCAGAAAAGGAGCTGAGTGGTATTTAAATGTGTAACTAAAAATGTAAATATTTTTGTTGTTTGTAATGCAAAGGCAAGTATCCTAAGGAAAATAAAAACTCCCACTGTAGCATGGAAATTTGTAAATATTGTTATAATTTTAAAATTGAGTTGGATAAAGGAATAAGAAGACAGAAGCCAAAGAGTCATGACTGTTCACTCCAAATTCCTTGTGAAATACAAACAGTCATGTGAGGATCTCTATATATAATATCAATTTGATATGCACAGAGAGGTCAGAGAGAGTGAGTGAAGAGAATACAGAAATGAAGTAGTGAAGCAGAGAAGAAGGAGGAGCTGAGCAGAGAAGAAGGAGAAGCTGATAGAGAATCTGAAAAGATGCAGAGATGATACAGGGTAGCTATGAGAATAGATGAGCTGCAAAGTAGATGGAATAAAACAGATCTGATATCCAAGGTAAATAAACAAGTGTTTCTCTTTTGAAAGAGTAAGAAAGCTGGAGCTTCCCTACCAATTTGTAGCTTGATAGATGTCAGTTGTAGCTGACTAAGGTTGGAGCCTCCTGTAGGTTGGTGCCTGCAGAAAATAGATGGGAGTTGGTGCTTCCACATCAAGTTGTAGCTTGATAAAATTTCAGTTGTAGCTGAGCGGGTTGGAATATTACAGCAGGTTGGTACACCACCCAAAATTAGCAGATTTGGGCTTCTTGCAAGTTGTAGCTTGCAGAATTGAGGTAGGAGCCTCCTGTAGGTTGGTGCCTGCAGAAAAATAGTGGTGAGAGGGAGTTGGAGCTTGCCTTTGCATCACAACAATAATAAGATGTGGTTTTCTCCCTTTATGGGTTTCCACTTATATCTGGTGTCTCTGTGCATGATTTTTATGTGTTGATATGGTTTGCATCATCTGCTTAATACTTGCTGCTATCATATTAAGTCTATTGTTACATTATATTAATGATTGCTGCTTACATTCTAAGATTACTCACAAGTTAAGTTAAACATGAAATGAAGGTGTAAACAAGTGTTAATGGAAAAATTTTAAAAGTCCATGAATGTGTTAAACTGATTCACCCCCCCTCTTAGTTTCACTAAGGGTTCAACATTAGGGTGGATTTGGTATCCTTCAAATCTCTCTTTTATACCTACAAGGATACTACTTTAAAAAAAAGGGGGACAGAGACAAGTAACTTGGTCCAAAACTAATAAAGAGATCCTTTAAGGAAGGTATTTGATCTGAAGCATAAGTCTGGTAAGGGGATAGCTACCCCTTGCTCACTTTCCTACCAGGAAAACCAAAAGGGCCAACATATCAGATATGAGGTAAGGTGAAAGAGGGAGAAAATCATCACAGGAAGATAATCAATAGAAAAAGGACAGAAACAAGCATGGGTTTTGAGAGATCAGGGTTAGCAAATTTTGTTGGCTAAAACAAGGAATAAATGCTAAGGTTGCAAAGGAAAAGGCTATCAGACTCCTTCAATGCACAATTAGAAAGATAAAAGAGTTTTGATAGGTTTTTAGAACTTAGAAGATAACAATGTTTATCTTTTTCTTAGCAGCCCTCAAAACCATGAATTTGGAGAGAAATGATAAAATGATCAAAGGATGATAGAGCCTCCTTCATTACATTAGATGGCCACCAGAGGTTCCCAAATAACCTCTCTAGGGTTTATCAAGAACAACAATGTTTCACCAGCACTCAAGAAGGAATGGAAAAGAATATCAATTTAAAAAGGCTAAATTCCCAAAATGCAAAACAGAGGTCTTCAAGGTAAAAAAAAGAAGACAAGCATAGGCTTGAAACTCTGAAAGTCCCCAAGTGAAGTCCATGTCACAATATGATTTGTTTACTATGGGTAAATGAGATTGTTACTACCTTAAAAATAGAAGAAAAAATGAGGAAACAGTCTTTAGGTCACCAGCAGTCAAAGAAAGCCAAAGAAGGTTAAGAGAAAGTTTTTTTTTTAGTTTGACTAAAGCATGCTCATAAATAATTTCTTAGTACCCAAGTCATCAGAATGAAGAAGGGTAAAAGGACATCAGCACATCAACACTACTAGAAGATAAAAGTGCCTTGAGGAAGTTTCTCAAAACCCTCCAAAAGATAAAGGTTATGAGACAAATGAAAAGGGACCTAGACATTACCAAAGTTGGTTTTATGGTTTGATTTATTTTTTCTCAAAAACATAAAGGATTTTGAATTTCTCAATTTTTTCATATCCCGCACTTGGCAAGGAGAGAAAAAACTCCAAAGAGAGAAACCAGTGTTTCTAGGCCATTTCTGGGCGAAATTGTCAGGCGCTATGTAAAATAGGAGTCGGTGCTACACAAACTGCCATCCTCCCCATTCATTTTTGCACAGAGCTACACAAATTTGTCTTTGGCACTACAAAACGTTTGGGCGCTGCGTAAATTTAGGCCCAACCCACCCGAAGCCTGACAATCTGTGCCTTTTGCCCAATCTACAATTCCTTCCGCCCGGGTGCTACACAAACAGGCTGCCCAGCCGCTTGACTGACATGCAGGGGCCACCCATTATTCCGGGCTATGCGCAAATAGACAGCCCGACCCACCCAAACAGTGTGCATACTGCCCAATGTTGCGCAAAACACAATTCAGCCTTGTCGATGCTACGCAAACAGGCAGCCCGGCCCACCCAGAATAGGGGCACTGCACAAAGTTCAAAAAGGTTCCAAAGGTGCCATAAGGACCCTAATGCATGAATTTATCCTTCAAAGGTGCCTCCAAGACTGAAGAAAATTAAGGAAAGTGGTAAGTGACTTTCCTCTTTGATTCCCAAAATCAAATTTGCAAAAACATCTTGTTTTTATTGGTGAAGGTAAAAGCCCTAGGAGGATGAAACCCTAGGTCAAAATCAAAGAGAATGGTTTCCCTCCTGAAACTAAATTTGATAGCAGAAAGTATTGGAGGAAATTAAGGTTGTTACTATATTTGTGATTAAATACCTTAAGTTGAAAAAATCACTCAAAACCTCAAAATTCATCTCTTAGCTAAAATTGAAATCAATTTCATTCCTCACTTGGTTCTTCCACTAAAAAGACTCAAATTTCCAAATCAGTGTCTCCCATCACCGTGTCAGATATGGAAAACAGTAGTGGTATTCAAGGCAATCAAAGACCTTCAAAATCAAAGCACAAGGGAGGGAAAATTAAAAGGTTGGAACCCCAGAATACAGTGGCCATCACATCCTCTCATAGGATCTTTTCATGCTTCCAAAACACAAGGTGTTTTCAGTTCTGTGAGAGGGTCAAGGAGGTGAAGAGAAATCATGAGCTTACAAGGCTCCTCATCCTTAATTTTCAAAACAAACATTCAGACCTTGCAGGGATAAAATTTTAGATTTCAGCAATGTCCATATCTGAGGCCACCAGTATCCCTTCGGTGGGTGAGAAATGGTTCAAGAATGGTAAGCTAGAAAGAGATTTGTTTTTTCCATTTCTCAAAAGGAGGTATAGATAGGGAATTACCACTATTTTTCCTTTCTCACATCTCAAACACAGGTATGCACCTTTGATGTTGGCTATCATGAGGTACTTCACCTGTGAGGGGAGATACTCCAGTGTATATACCTATCATCTTAGACTCCTTATACATTTTATGTTGGGAAAAATACTGAGGGGGGGGGGGGGGGGGTTGAATCATTATTTAGGGCATACTCAAAACTTTTCACTTTTCCTTACTTCTAAAACCCATACGCTACTTTCCTGATACATACTTGCGTATATACGCGGATACCCTTTATGAAACTCGCGTATACACAGAGATCTAATTATGCCATTAATTCTTCACATATATCATTCCATCATTCATTCGTCAGATGTTCAATAAACAGTAAACATTTGCAGTAAGAACAGAATAAACCATCACACATGAACACCGAGTTTTAAGTGGAAACCCAGTCGGAGAAAACCACCACTTCGTCATCTGGCCTTCAATATTTTATTATAAAGAAAACATCTGGCATATGTGCGCGTAGTCTCCTACCGGCACGCGAGGGCACCTGTGGTGCCCACGGCCTCTCCTGGAAGGGAGCTACGACCCCCTGCTCTCGTTTACCAGCCTCACCTAGAAGGGAGCTACAACCCCCTGAATGAAAGCTACAACCCTCAGCACCTCTATGGACCACGTTTCATCAATTTTCACACTGGATACAACAACTTCAATAGAGCACAACTTGCTGGTCACGTTTCATCATATTTTCAGACTGGACCCACTCCACACATTTAAGCTCAAACTTAAAAATTCAGACAACCCAGATCAGAAGAATTTATCATCATCAGATAGCAGTAACACAGCAGAACAGATCATACATTTTATACTTCATACTTCATCAAACCCTAGCTTTTCATACGCACTTTCCTTTCACTAATATCGTGTATATACGCGCTTCCATTCACATAAACCCACGTATACATCTGCCCAAACTTCAGAACTAACTTCACAACACATACGCGCTTTCTCTTTATGAAATCCGTGTATATACGCGCTTCCGCTATTCCAAACCAGTGTATAGATCTTCAGACATTATAGAGCAGCATTAACCCTTCACGTTAGACAGATGTTCACCTCATTTCAGATCTCGACATTTCATAAACAGATCTAGAAGATACATTTTAGATCTAGATAGCCTTCTTCATCATTTCTTCATAGTTGCATCACAGATTCAGATCTATCATTAAACTGTTACTCATTCCATACAGATATACTTCAGAGAGAAGTATTCATTCAAACCCAGACATCTTGCACACTTTGCACAATGATCTTCTTCTCCTTATATAGATTAGCCTTTTTTCAATACCATGAGTCAAAACCACTCAACCTCCGATGGTATTCCTGGACGGGATCAATTAGATAATATAGCGCTCAATACAATGGGCCAATACCATGGTAATGCCCCTTGGTATCATAATTTTAGAGTGCAAAAGGGCATACGCGACTTGGAGCATTCGTTTCCGCGTGTATACGCAACTTCGCCTCATAAAAACTGCGTATATGCTAACCCTGGATGTATACGCGGGTTCCCTTCACAAAAGTAGCGTATACATTGTATGTATACGCGGGTTGCCTTCACAAAAGTAGTGTATACATTGTGACATATTATATTTATCATTTTTCTGGTACTTACTGGAATTCTTTTCTCTGTCACATCTGAACTGATCTGTAGATACATCATTCTTACATCTTTGACACATAGGTTGCTTATCATAGGAAACTCATCAAGTAGGCTTCCATCAAGAACATCTTCATCAAGTAGGTTGCCATCAAGGACAACACATTGCATCATGTAGCCAACAATCTCATTTCACCAAGTTGCCATCAACTTTATCAAGTGGGTTGCCGTCAAGGACAACACTCTGCATCATATTGCCAACAATCTCCCCCTTTGGACTTGATGGCAACCACGATGGTGTTTGATCACCAAAAGAGATAGATACATTAAGCATCATGATATTCTTCCCTTATTCAAACACCATGTCACTCTCCCCCTTTGACATCAAGGGCAAAGGGTGGATCAAAACCAAGACAAGGTTTTGCTTCCCATGCAGATCTAATGTGTATTGAAGTTACCATGCTCCCCCTGAGTTCATGCTATATTTTCAATGAAGTACATGACTCTATGACTTTTCCTATCACCAAGGACTCATACATACATCAAAGATCCAACCAAGTGGATTTACATATGAAACTCAAATACCCAACCAAGTGGGTTTACACATTTTGACTCAGCTACCCAAACAAGTGGGTTTACATATTTTGACTCAACTACCCAACCAAGTGGGTTTACAAATTTGACAAGTCCTTACATGACTGAATATTACAATTTTACATCATGGGTCTCAACATGACCTTTTCATCAAATTACAAATATGACTTTTCATGACCAATACTAGAAAGACCTCAAGAGAGATCATATATCAAAACCATCATAATGCCAACAATGCATTATACTAGGGCTCCCCATGAAAATGTGCATCCAATGCATCCTTTCCATATGGCCAAGGCTCCTCCTTAACTTGTGCAACCTGAACACCTTCAACGGCAAGTCATTAGCAACAAAATCTGCATGATCTATCCATATCTCTGAATCATAAGACTTCCATCTCATCCAACAGATACTCTTCATCAAGTAACAATCCGGGCTCATCCATGATTTTCAACATAAGAAACCAAGTATCATTTCATCATTATTTAGAACTGAGAAAATAAGTTGATACAAAGTCAATAATACAGTTATTAACAATCAGACTGATGCTCCCCCTGAACCTCTGCTCTAGATCTTCAGCTATCATATAAATTCTCTTATCATCAATGCATACGCGACTGTGTCTGCTAAAACTTGCATGTATACACGAATTTTGTTCATCTAACCCGCGTATGGAAAGTGAAGCATAGAAATTTTCACATTCCTTCATCTCCCCCTGAACTTGTCCTTCATGTACTTGTCTTCTTCATATCAAATGCTCTGTCATAAATACATATAACCAGAATAATCAAATCAACCATGAGAATCATCATACATTGCTCCCACTGTGATGATACATCCCCATAATGTATCTCACATTACTTCTGCAGTCATTCAGAGAAGTAAGCTTCAGAAGCGGATGACTGCAGTAGGGTCAATATTCCCTACATTTATGATCGGTCCTCCATCTTTTTCCAGATTTGTTTGAACTTTCTATTTGTGTGCTGGAAGTTATCCAATTTCTCATATCTGTTCATCCTGCATTCCTTTTCCACATGACCATACTTATTACAAGCATAACATCTCATGTGACCAGAGAAGTAAGCATAAGGATCATAGTGTGTTTCTCTGTTCTTCCTCCTATTGCAATCAGCTGCTTTGTGACCATACTTGTTGCATGAAAAACAATATCCCTTGAAGCTACCAGATTACCTTTCTGAATAGAATCTGTTTGATAGTGACTGAAATGATCTGCTTCTACAATTTTCTGCAACATGCCCATAATTATGACATTTAAAGCATTCCACATTATTGAATGATTTCCTTTGAGAATTCATGATTGTTGGTTGAATTTTTGTTTCTTTCAACACTTCAGATTTTGCATTGACTTCCTTTGAATCATTAGCATTTCATTGTGAACTAGATTCTCCTTTGACAGTTTCATGAAAACCAAGACCAATTTTAATAGAGGGAGACCTTTGATTACTCAGAATATTGTCCAAAATATTAGTACTATCTTGAAACCTCAAAAGTTTAACCTTTTCTTCTAATTTACCTTTGAGAATGTTTACCTCCACCTCCAAGGCTTGGCATTGCTTCTTCACGCTTTCTTCTTTCCTTCTTCCATCTTCTACTTGGTTATTCAGATTTAGAATCTCTTCTTTCATCCCATTTTCTTGCTCTCCAAAATTTTGTAAGAGTTCTTCATTCTTCTTCTTCAATTCTTCGAGATTTTCTTTCAGATATATGTTTTCTGCTTCTAGTCCTGCATTCTTCTTATTTGATGCATCCAGGTCTTCTTTGAGGGAGATGATTTCTGCTTCAAGACCTTTCTTTTCAAATGATTGTAGAGGTTCCTCATTCTTCTTACTTGATGCTTCAAGATCTGCTTGTAGAGAGATGATTCCAGCTTCAAGACCTTTATTCTTCCTTTTTGATATTTTGAGATCTGCATTTAGATCGTTTATTTTTTCTTCTAGTCTTTTCATTCGATTGGATGCATAAGCATGAAACCTTTGATACTTGTCTATAGATTCACTCTCCTTAGATGATTTTTTCTGATCTTCAACTTTAATCTTGACAGCTTCTTCTAGATCCATACTGTTACTTTCACTATCTTTACCTTTGCATGCACAAGAGAGTAAAATACAATAACAATGATCAATACCTATTTCTTCTTCTTCAATTTCTCCTATACATGATTTCTGAGGTATCTCCTTTCATTGAGTAACCTTCTTCTTTTGCTTCTTTGCCATGAGCACTTGTAGAACTTGGTCAGAATATTCTTCATCTTCACTGGATGCTTCATCATTATCTTCATTTTCATAATAACTCTTCCTCTTCTCAAATTGTTTCCCTTTACCATGTTTTTCTTTATAAGGACATTTAGCAGCATAGTGACCAACTCTTCCACAATCAAAACATTTGAAGGGAAGCTTACCTTTGAATCTTCCAGTACCTAGTTGGAGTTTTCTCACAAAATTCGCTTCTTCTTCTTCGGATATATAGCTGGATTCTTTGACAACTTCCTTTTCTTTTCCTTTTGTAGACGCCTTAAAAGTAGCTTCTTTGTTTTGAGAAGGACCTCCTTGTATCATTTCAAAAGCAGTCAGGATACCATGTAATTGAACAATAGTAAGAGTTTGCAGATCTTGCCTTTCTTCAATAGCTGAAACTTTAGAGTCAAATTTTGAAGTCAAAGATCTTAAGACTTTTTCCACCAGAGTAGTATCGGTTATGGTTTCACCCAAGTTTCTCATTCGATTTACAATATCATCTAGACGAAGAAAGAAACTGGCAATACTTTCATCACTATGCATCCTTAAATTTTCATATTCAATTCTGAGAGTTTGGAGTTTTGCACTTTTTACCTTTGTATCTCCTTCATAGCTCGGAATGATTTTGTCCCATATTTCTTTTGCTGAATTTAGCTGCATCACTTTAGCAAATTCTGGTTCAGACATGCTTCCTAATAATACATTCACTGCTTTGGCATTGATTTCATACTTCTTCCTTTCTGCCGCATCAGTAGGAATACTTGCCGGATATTGATAACCTTCTTCCACGATTGCCCATACTTCTGCACCAAGACTTTGCAGATATGATTTTGTTCGTACCTTCCAGAATATCAGATTGCTTCCATTGAATAGAGGTGGCTTTATATACATTACTCCTTCATGACTTCCCATTGCGACGGATCTCCTTCAAGCGATCAAGCTTCTGCAGAAGGACCTCCTCTGATACCAATTGTTGGGAAAAATACTGAGAGGGGGGGGGGGTGAATCAGTATTTAGGGCATACTAAAAAAATTTCACTTTTTCTTACTTCTAAAACCCATACGCTACTTTCCTGATACATACTAGTGTATATACGCGGATACCCTTTATGAAACTCGCGTATACACAGAGATCTAATTATGCCATTAATTATTCACATATATCATTCCATCATTCATTCATCAGATGTTCAATAAACAGTAAACATGTGCAGTAAGAACAGAATAAACCATCACACATAAGCATCACACATGAACACCGGGATTTTAGGTGGAAACCCAAGTCGGGAGAAAACCACCGCTGCCGTTGCTCAGCCTTCAATATTTTATTATAAAGAAAACATCTTACAACTTATGTACTGGCGCAGACTCATACCAGTACGCAGGCACCCACCTGCACTCGTTTACCAGCCTCTCCTGGAAGGGAGCTACGACCCCCTGCTCTCGTTTACCAGCCTCACCTGGAAGGGAGCTACAACCCCCTGACTGAAGGCTACAACCCTCAGCACCTCTATGGACCACGTTTCATCAATTTTCACACTGGATCCAACAAATTCAATAGAGCACAACTTGCAGGTCACGTTTCATCATATTTTCAGACTGGACCCACTCCACACATTTAAGCTCAAACTTAACAATTCAGACAACCCAGATCAGAAGAATTTATCATCATCAGATAGCAGTAACACAGCAGAACAGATCAGACATTTTATACTTCAGACTTCAGCAAACCCTAGCTTTTCATACGCGCTTTCCTTTCACTAATATCGCGTATATACGCGCTTCCATTCACATAAACCCGCGTATACATCTGCACAAACTTCAGAACTAACTTCACAACACATACGCGCTTTCTCTTTATCAAATCCGCGTATATACGCGCTTCCGCTGTTCCAAACCAGCGTATAGATCTTCAGACATTATAGAGCATCATTCTTCTTCAGATCAGATATTCAATTCAGATTTAACCCTTCACGTTAGACAGATGTTCGCCTCATTTCAGATCTAGACATTTCATAGACAGATCTAGAAGATACAAATACATTTCAGATCTAGATAGCCTTCTTCATTATTTCTTCATAGTTGCATCACAGATTCAGATCTATCATTAAACTGTTACTCATTCCATACAGATATACTTCAGAGAGAAGTATTCATTCAAACCCAGACATCTTGCCCACTTTGAACAATGATCTTCTTCTCCTTATATAGATTAGCCTTTTTCAATACCATGAGTCAAAACCACTCAACCTCCGATGGTATTCCTGGATGGGATCAATTACATAATCTAGCGCTCAATACAATGGGCCAATACCATGGCAATGCCCCTTGGTATCATAATTTTAGAGCGCAAAAGGGCATACGCGACTTGGAGCGTTCGTTTCCGCATGTATACGCAACTTCGCCTCATAAAAACTGCGTATATGCTGACCCTGAATGTATACACGGGTTCCCTTCACAAAAGTAGCATATACATTGTATGTATATGTGGGTTTCCTTCACAAAAGTAGCGTATACATTGTGACATATTGTTACATAGTAATTTGTCACCGTCCCTACCATTCCCTGTCCCGCACAATGGAGGACCCATTTTGTGACCTGTGAACATTGTCATGCCTTGAAAACATCATCAATGCATTCCTCTAAGCATGAGCTTCATTTTCCCTAAAGACATCAACTTGCAAAAATCATGAAAAACATCTCTTTTTGCATTGGCGCGGGCAGACAGTTCAGCACTCGCGCCAATGGGGAAAATCCTGCAAAGAGGCCGCGCCAACTGGCGCTCTGTCCCAGAGCAGTAGTCGCGCCAGCCAATTTAAGGAGTGTTTTTTAAATAAAGATGGTGGAAGTTGAGTTTCAACAAACTCAGAAACGATTGCCTATCTTGAGTTGGGAGGTTTGGCTGCGGGAGTTCTATGGAAGGGAAGTGGTTTTGCCACCTCCCATGGAACCTTCCTTGTTGATAGGGCCAATCCCACAATAATAGGAATCCCAACTCCCTCCTTCCCCATCTATAAAAGCCTGCTCAATTCCATGGCAAGCTAGTCTTGAAGTGCCTAAGCTTTGAATCTCCAAATTCCCAAGAGCCTTTGTGTTGCAAGAGCCCTCTTTCCTCCCTTAAGGCCGACTCAAGTAAGGATACTATTGTCGAGAGACTCAGGAGAGGTTTTCCCTTTCCCTGGCGAGCTTTGCGAGACGTGAATGACTGGAGACCCATCCGAAGGAGACCACGACGTCAGAACTTTGGTTGTAATCTCTTTCGATTGATATTTAATGAATGATTACGATTATGGTTCCACTCTGTTTTCGATGATGTTAATATGAGTAATATCCTTTCTGACTGATATTGAGTTACGTATGCCGGATTTTATGCTTGTATCTGTTTGTTTCTTGCATGTGCAGGTGTCCATCCACGGAGATCGTGGAGGATCGTGATCTGCCGAGGCTGAGGAACGGGAACGCTTTCTTCTTCAGATCATAGCATTGGATTCCAGGTAGGCTTCCATCTTTAGTCTTTTCATTCGTAACTAGGAACTTGCGTCGTAACATTTTTGATTGTTGCTAGACCCCTGCTGGGCTAGTAGGGATCGCCTCTGTCCGTAGAGGGGATTTACCTCCTCAACACATATTATATTTATCATTTTTCTGGTACTTACTGGACTTATTTTCTCTGTCACATCTGAACTGATCTGTAGATACATCATTCTTACATCTGTGACACATAGGTTTCTTATCATAGGCAACTCATCAAGCAGGCTTCCATCAAGAACATCTTCATCAAGTAGGTTGCCATCAAGGACAACACATTGCATCATATAGCCAACAATCTCATTCAACTTTATCAAGTGGGTTGCCATCAAGGACAACACTCTGCATCATATTGCCAACATTTTACAGGGGTTAAGGCACTTGACCTACCCTACTATCACTACAGGATTATTATGAAAATGTGTTATGTTGTTCAAAGGAGGAGTTTTCCCCAACAAATGTCTAGCTTGTTCCACCATTCCTTGATCAAGATGGTGGTTGAACATCAGCTAGAACATCAGGGTGTACCTTGGGATGCTTTCATAACCAATGAGTTCTTTTCAAACCCATAACATCCTCATCAAAAAAATATGCCTTCCTCATCTGCACAAGTACCCTCACCACAGGCACACATCCCTTCCTCTCCTTCTCTTGATGCATCAAGTGAAGCAAGAAGTGGACATCAAGAATCACATGGAGATCAGGGTGAGGGAGAAGAAGTTAGTGAGGCAAACACAAAAATAAATGAAGAAGAGGCAGAGGATATGGGAAGTGATGGGGAAAATAGTGATAAAACACAAGATAGTGAGCATGATGAAGAAGATAGTCATCATAATGCACAAGGTAGCCAAGGATATGTTCATGATAGTATTGACAGCTTTCAAGACTGTCATGACACTAATCGGTTTTTAGATGATCAAGAAACTCAAATTGATAATGCAGAAAATGAACAAGTAGAAAACCTTAGTAAAGAATAAATCCAAGATGAGGCTGATGGCAGTGATGAGGGTCAAAGAAATGATGAAAACATCGTCAAAACTACCATCATCACCCCTCACATATGCACGTACTACAGAGGACAAAGAGATGTGTTTGCTGCCTCAAAAAGGCAAAGCGCCATCTCTCCTCAAGCTATCAAAACAGTGGACAACGGCAAGAAAAAGGTGGGAACTATCGAGAAACAAGGAAAGGTAAGGAGGAGTAAGAGATTGAAGAAAACTACTCAAGGGTCTGAATTCATTAACTTAGACAGTGATGAGCAGGATGAGGAGATGACAACTAAAATGCTGCTCCTAGAGAAAGATGCACAAATCAAACAGTGGGAGGAGGATTTTTAAAGAGCATGGCACATCATTCAGTACTATAAGAATGAGCATAATTACTTCAAGAATATGAAGAGAGGCCTTGCTCTCCAAAAGAAGATGACTAAGCACTACGCAAAGAAGAACAGGCTTGCATGTGCCAAACTCAAAGAAGCCCTCCTTGAAATAAAAAACCTAAAAATAACAAATGAGCATGACAGCCTTGGAATTTTGGCTGATATCTCTCAGAAATTATCTAAAAACATATAAGGAGGGTCTCCACCAATTTTGAAGGAATGTGGAGAAGATTTTGTTTTTTGTGAATTTTTGGCCTACTTTGCACAGCACCACTGGTGCTACGCAAAAATTTGGGGCATCCTCTGGGGGAAAACTTGACATATTTGGATTTTTCATGACCTGCACATCATCCGCACAAACTTCCAATGGATTTGGAGTTGTTTTGACCCCTCAAAAGGTCAAAAAACTCCTCAAAAAACACCTTTCTGCCCCTGTTTTAGTCCTGGCACCATGCAAATCATAGACTGGATATTTTTTCCTTTTTGATAGGGTTACAGGGACTGGATCATAAAAAAAAAAGATTTTTTGGAAAGTATGCTCTTCAATATTTCCAATGAGCTATCATGGAGCCAAATCTGACATCGGGAAGTGGTCCAAAATGTAGTTGCAAAACAACCTATTTTCTGCAAAAATGGCGCTGCGCAAACAAACTGACTTAGGCCAAAAAGTCAACAAAAAACACTGATTAATGGAAAAATAGTTTTTTAATATTTTCTTGGACAAATCACTCCAGATTTGATTGAGGAGTTATGTTTTGATGTTTTTCATTTATTAGCTTATCTATTATGTGTCTTGGGCCTTGCATGGTCATTAAGCACATTTATGAGATTTATGATAGAATTAGGATTTCTGGAAGCCTCTTATGGTTTCCACCTCCTCATTTGCTCCATAAATAAAGCATGAGGCTCTTATATATTTGGTTGGGATTTTATGACTTATTATCAAGTAATACATAGTCTCTTGGAGTTTTGAAAAGAATTTGATGTCTTGGAGCTCATGCATGCCCTGATTTGTTTGTTGATAGAGGAGAACTATTTTCAGGATCCATAAGCCTGGTTGATGGTGACGTGTTTCTCTTTTGTTCATGTTTTCTAGTTTTTTTATTATGTTTCCATTTTTCTATGTTGCAGTATGACTAAGAATTTTGACTAAGACATGTTTTCTGATGGCACCTCAGGTCTGTTTGTTCTTCACAGCCTTAATGTTTTCTTCTGCTAGGATATGTTATAGAATTCATCTTTTTCTCTCTAAGGATTTCCTGAGCTTGTCTATTTCTTGAATTGTTTAGATCAGTTGGTATCAAGCATGATTTATGGCTAGCCCTACATATTTTTTGCCACCAAAAACATTGTTCTTGGAGTCATCTCTTCCAAGCACCATTACCTAGGTTTGTTAAAGAAGTCTGTTTCAGTCATGCTCTTTGCATTTTATTAGCTAATTATTTTAAAGGATCTTCATAGCTATAATCTTGGATGTTCAGGGTTTCTCTCCTTCTATGATTGTAGTTATTTGTGCATATTTAATGTTTTTCGTTCTTGATAATGAAATCCATGAAAGTTGAATAAGTTTCTTGCCTTTTCTATATTTGATTTGAATGTTTGTCTTGGATAATTATCTGCTTTGAGTCTGAATCAAAGATTTTAGGATTTCCTCTGCCTTTGATTTATTCTCTATGCTTATGATTCTTCTAACTCCCTTAGTTTAAGTATATGATAGAGAATTCTTTACTTCTCTTTTTCAAAACTTTGTTTCTCAAAATTAATGTCCATCTCATGGTCCTTCAAAGCTCAAAGATCCACCAACCAAGCTAGATTTTCCCTATAATACTTCCTGCTCCATTTATGAACTTATCATGACCTTGTTAGAATCCATTTCCCAATGACTTGAAGTTTTCCTTGTTTCTATATTATCTATCTAAGCATCATACCAAATAAAAAACAATCAACAAACCCAATATTTCATAACTAGCCTAAAATTCAACCCTAACTAGGAAACAAGTTCATATCTTTGCACCTAATAGAGAGATCCCTCTCAGAATCTAGGAAGGCTAGGTCCTCAGATTCCAAAGCTTGGTTTGATGTTACCTCTATCCATTTATATCTCAATCAATCTAGGAAATTATGGGGAGCTAACATAATGGCGATCACGGTGGGACTTTCTGAGTTAGTGAAAATCTAACTATCCCTTAGGAATTCAGAAGCCCTTGTTAAAAGAATATCCAATGAATCAGCCACCTCATTGCCACATTAACATAATGGCGATCACAGTGGGACCTCTGATTACATAGTTTCCTGAATACCTCTTAAGACTCTTTGGACCCTTAGTTTGACTTAGAAAATCTGGTGAATCTGCCACCCCATCGCCACACTAACATAATGGCGATCATGGTGGGATTTTGAGTCGAAAACATCCTAGGTATCTATTAGGAATTCCCAAAATCTCAATTAAGCTCATAAAATCAATCGGTAGCCAAGAGTAGAAACTAATTGCCTCACCATCCTAGCAAGATCATGACTCAGCTAGAGGATGCTCATTGAAACCTTAGGGCTGCATAAGGAAACTCAGAAAACTCAAAATAGTCCCTAGATTGATTTTTGTCAAAATTTGGTGGTGGACCCTTATATACATATCCTCAAAATTACAAAAAACATCCACCTGGCGACTCCACTAGCCTCGAGTAGGCATTTTTTCACCTCACTAGTCCCATAGGTTTTCCTAGGATTGGGTCAAATCAGTCCTAATCATTTTAGGGCCTAGTTATACCTTGTGTGAGTAAAATAAACATGAAGAGAGGTCAGCCTTCCAAAAATAGTCCCAAGCATTTTAGCCTCTCTGATTTTTTTAGTAAGAGATCTGGCTTCACAAAGGATCAATACCATATCTCACCTGGACCCAAATCCTCCTACCATAGTTGATGACCTAGAAAATATTTTGTGGCAAACTTCTAAAGCTGGAAACTTAACGACTATTAGGACCATTCATAGAGCAAGCTCTGCACCAGAACACCTTACAATTTCATAAGATCCTCAGTTTGACTTGCACCATACCAAGATCCTATTCAGGACCAAGTCACAAAGTAGGATTGACCAAATTGACCTTGAGCCCATAGATTTTCAACAAAACTCCAGTAGAGAAGCTTCTCCTTCCACCCCACCTGACTTTCAGCTTCTCCACCACTTCAGCTCTTTTCATCTCAAGCCTACTCAGAATCATTTTTCTGGTCCGAGTACCTCAGCTACACCCATTCATACTACCACTGTGAAAAACACCTCACTCCATCCTACTCCACCACTCACAAAGCCTCCCCTTGTAAATCAGCCTTTGTTTCCATTTCCCCCCATCATGGCAGTCTGGTATGCTCCACTGGCTCTACAAAAACCACTATTACCTTTTCCAAATGATTATCAGTCCAAGATCTCTCACTTCACGGGGGTTGAATCCATCACCACCCAGAAATATGTAGATAGAATAAATGATGCTTTTGACTGCATGGAGATAGAAGAAGAAACCATGAAAGTGAATATTTTTTCCTAGAGCCTAGGAGGAGAACCCAAGAAATGGTTTAAAAACTTAGCTCCCAACAGCATACATGATCTCCCTTCCCTCTACCAAACTTTTATAAACAAGTGGGAAATCAAGAAAAACCCCCTCCAAATCCTTTCCGAATATAAAAATCTTAAAAGGATTCTGGGAGAAAGTGTTCAAGACTATTGCGCTAGGTTTAACAGTGCTTACAATGCTCTCCCAACTCACATGAAACCTCCCCAAGGCTTAGCCTTAGTAAAATTTCCAGAGGGATTTGATGCTGACATGGCCTATCAAATAAGGGAGAGAGATCCCCTAACTCTAGAAGACATGCAAAAATGGGATGAGAGTGTAGAGGCCAACTTAATTGCAAAAAGAGGTAGGATGAGATCAGAGAAGAGAGTAACCTATAAAGATGAAACAATACCTTCTACCTCCTCTTCTGACACCAAAATTGACTCCCTAGTTAGGACAATGGAGAGAATGATGGAAAAAATCAGTTTGAATGAGAGAACACCTCCTAGGGAACACCAAGTCAATCCTAAAAATAGGAATAGGAATCAGAATTTTAGAAGAGATCCTCCCCAAATCAGACAAAGAGAAAATGACCAACAAATTAGACCCCCTTTCCAATACAACTATGTAGATGAAGAGGAGAGAGAGCCAAAGAAGTTGGAAGAAGACCATGTAAATTTCATAGGTTCTGATGACGAGGATAATAATTTTCTTACCGAAGAGGAACAAAGGATGTTCTCTTCAAAACCCCAATGAAAAATCATATGAATATTCCGAAGACTATAAACTGGGATTTGAGAATGCCATAATGGAAGTCCATAGGCAATATGACCTTAGGAGCAAAAAGAATCAAGATGTTCCCAAAACAAATCAGTCAAACATTGCTGTTAGGAAAACCCCAGAAAATATTCCTAAAAGTACAACAGAAAACACAAATGCTATGGCTAAGAAAGCTGATCTAAACAAACTAGAAAATAGCCAACCTAGTAATGATTCAATCTGCCCTAGTACTTCAACTAGTGGCCCTGAAAAACATTGTTGTCCAAACCATCAAATCAGAATCAGAAAATCAAAAATGTAGAAAATTTTATGGTTGATAAAACTAATGTAAATGCAATAAAGACACCTCTGCCTTTTAGCTTTAAAGGAAAGATTGCAAAAATCAATATAATCATGCCTCTCACTGAATTGGTAATGCAAGAGGTATATAGATCCTAGATTTTCGAAGTGTTAAACATAGGGAATGATACTAACACTTTAAAATTAACTAATGACAAACCAGAGCTATTGTTTGGCCCTGAAGTGGAAGGAAAATATCAAGAAGGAGTTGTCCCTCTTTTCTATGTCAGTCTGAACATACATGACAAAATTCTGCATAATTCTATGCTAGACTCTGGTGCCTCACACAACCTCATGCCAAAGGTTGTGGTGGAGATATTAGGCCTATAAACCACAAATCCTTACAAATACTTATACTCTTTTGATTCAAGTAGGGTTAAGTGTCTATGCCTAATCAAGGATCCGTGTGTCAATATCGCACAAATCCCCGCTAAAAGTCTAGTCATGGACATAGTTGTTGCTAACATCCCCCCAAATTATGGCATGCTTTTATCTAGATCATGGGGGGACAAAATCTATGGTAGCCTCCAAATGGACATGAATTATGCAACCGTTCTAGTCTTCAATCAAGCAAGGAGGTTGTACCAGGAATCCCACATGAAATATATGGTGAGTAGCATAGATAGGCCAAATAACACACCAGTTTATTCCATTCACTCAGACATGACTCATTCATATTGTGCAATGAAAATTATATCAATGAACAAGTGAATGATAAGGCTCTCCTTATTGGTTTACACTTACTTAAAAACCTCAAAGCTAAGAAAATATTGGTTCAAGGAGATTCAGAACTAATCATCGGAAAAATAAAGGGAGAATATTAAGCCAAGAACCCCAGACCAAGAGAGTATAGGAATGCTACCCTAGATCTTCTGAAAACCTTTGAGAAGTATGAGCTCACTTTCATCCCTAGAGCCCAAAACTGCCTTGCCAATGAGCTTGATTTTGATACCAAAAATTTCCTTTTACCTTATGAAAACAAACAATACCTTATCAAATTAAAAAACAGGCCTACTATGCCAGCCAACTTGAACCATTGGTAGGTGTTTGACAGTGATGAGAAAATAGATGATTTTCTGCAATCTAGAAATGAATTTGAAAGCACAAAACAAAGTTTAAGATTTGAAAGAAATACTTTTGCTGAAAATGAAACTCCCAAAACAGAGTTGTCCTTTAATGATGATATGAACCATATTCAAAATCCTTGTGTTGCAAAAATATTTTATAAATCATATCAAAGAGAACTTGAGGTTTTGCAATGCAAAGATGACACCTTGCCAAGAGGCCTTACACCATTAGAAGAGATGTTTGATTTTAATGATGTAGCTAAAAAACCCAAGATAGAATCCACTGAAACAAATGTAGAAGAATGTAACATTGGAGGGATTGAAGAGCCCAAAATAGTCAAGTTGTCCAAAACTGTCCCTCCTCACACAAACAGAAATACATTGAGATTTTTAAAGAATTTAAAGATGTGTTCACTTGGGTGTATGAAGACTTGAAATCCTATGACACTAAAATCATTCAACACAAAATTCCTCTCAAGGAAAATCAGAAACCATTCAAACAAAAATTGAGAAGAATTAAACTCATATTGTTACCTTCAGTTGAGAAAGAAATAAAAAATATGTACGATGCCAGGATCATAGTCCCTGTTAGATACTCAAAATGGGTGTCCAACCTTGTGTCAGTTAGGAAGAAGGCCGGGGAAATTAGGCTTTGCATTGACTTCAGAAATTTGAACAAGGCCTCCTTAAAAGACAACTACCCCTTGCCTAAAATGGATCACATACTCCAAAAAGTAGTTGGCTCACAAAGAATCTCATTACTAGATGGCTTCTCAGGTTATAACCAAGTTCTATTCTTTCCAAGTGACCAACTCAAAACTGCTTTCACTACACCTTGCGGTACATTCATGTATGTTAAAAATGCCATTTGGTTTAATGAATACAAGGGCCATTTTCCAAAGGGCAATGGACATAGATTTTTCAAAAGAAATAGGTTACTTCATAGTCATATACCTTGATGACACCACTGTCTACTCTAAGACTGGTGAAGAACACTTAGTCCACTTGAGAAAAGTTTTTGAAAAGTGTAGAAAGTATGGCCTATCTCTGAATCCTAAGAAAAATCTGTTTAGCCTTCAGGAAGGAAAGTTCTTAGGCCACATCATCTCTGAAGAAGGAATCAAAATATATCCCAAAAGGATAGAAGACATCTTACAAATCAGCCATCCCAGAAACATTAAAGAGCTACAATATTTCATTGGAAAGATTAAATTCCTAAGAATATTCATCCCCAACCTTGTTAAAATCCCAAGGAATATCACAAAAATGTTGAAAAAGGAAGTAGGAGTGAAGTGGAATATGTAAGCAAAACAATCTTTTGAGCTGGTAAAACAAGCACTCACACAAACACCAGTCTTAATCAGTCCTGACTTCAGCAAGTATTTTTACATCTTCTCATTTGCATCTGAACATACCGTGGCAGCAGTATTATTGCAAAAGAACACCATGGGGCAATAAAAGCCGATAGATTTCTTCAACAAGGCCTTGAGGGATGCTCCTCTAAAGTATAAAATCATGGAAAAGCAAGCCTTTTCCTTAATCAATGCTTTGAAATATTTTAATGTTTATATTTTGCATTCACATGTCATAGCTTTTGTTCCACACACAGTTTTCAAAGACATACTTAATCAAGACCTTGATGGTAAAAGGGACAAGTGGATTTCTACTATCTTAGAATATGATTTATAAATCAGACCCCCCAAATTGATTAAAGGACAAGAACTTGCAAAACTTATGGCTGAATCAAATTTCCAAGATTTAGACATGAATATGGTTGATGTGTTAGAGGAGATAGAAGAATTTACAGCTCCATACATTGAAGAAATGTTTTTAAATTCATCTTGGTATGCTGATACCATTTACGTGCTTATTTATCTCAATGCTCTTCCTTCTCTGTCAAAGACTAAAGCTAGATTCTTAAAACAAAAAGCTTTAAATTTCTGCATTTTAGATGGAGTGTTGTACTGGAAGAGTTCTGTTGGTTTGCTACTTAAATGTTTTCTTGAAGATGATGTAGAAAAAATCATGCATGAATTACATGAGGGAGAATGTGGAGGTCACCTCTATTGGAATACTAAAACCAACAAGATTCTTAGAGCTGGCTATTATTGGCCTACCCTTTTTCCCTATACTCACAAACTAGTCATGACTTGCCATAAATTCCAAATCTTTGATGGAAAAAGAAAACTTCTACCTTTTCTGTTGCATCCCATTAGTGTTGAAGCTCCTTTTCAACAGTGGGGTTTGGACTTCATAGGAGAAATCAATCCTACTTCATCTGCCCAACACAAGTGGATCCTCACTGCCACTAATTACTTCACCAAATGGATAGAAGCCATACCTTCTAGAAATTCCACCGACTAAGTCATTATCAAATTCCTTGAAACTAACATCTTGTCTAGGTTTAGTTTCCCTAGAAAGATCATCACCGACAATGCTGCTGCCTTTACATCTAAAAAAATGGTGGAATTTTGTTACAAATATCACATCATACTAGGCCACTCGACTACTTATTACCCACAAGGAAATGGACTAGCTGAGTCCTCTAACAAGAGCTTGGTGAACATCATCAAAAAGCTCCTAGAACAAAATCAAAGGGCATGGCATGGAAAAATAGTGCATGCGCTATGGGCTGATAGACTAACCACCGAGAAATCAATTGGTATGTCTCCCTATCAACTAGTATATGGCATGGATGGAGTTTTCCCCACCTCTTTGGGAGTTCCGGTCATGAAGCTCCTCCAAGAGGTACAATCATAAGAAAATGGCATGCAAAGAAGACTGAACCAAAACATTCATTTGCAGCAGTTAAGGGAGGAAGTTTACAAAAGGATACAAGCAATACAAGACAATATCAAGAAAATTTTTGATAGAAGAACCAAGGCCAATGATTTCCAAATTGGAGACATAGTTCTGAAATGGGATTAAAGAAGGGAATACAAGGTCAAACATGGTAAGTTTGACAACTTATGGAAATGCCCTTATATCATTCAGTGAGCTAGAGGCAACAACGCTTTCTTTCTGCAAGAGCTTGATGGAGAAGAAATGTTTGGAGGTTCTGTCAATGGAAGGATGCTCAAACACTACTTTTGTCAAGATTCCTGAATTTTAAATCTGCCACTCATTGTACATAAAATTACTTTCTTAAGAAACAGAAAGGAAAAAATCCCTAAAAATAGAAAAAGGAAAAAGAGGGCAGAGTTTGAAAGAAAGGTACAACCCCATACCCAAAAAATAATGATGCTGAAAGTGTGCAAGTCTGAATTCCACTACTTTTTTTTTGAAAGAGGAGTCTTGTTCAGTCATCTAGAATAATCATGGATGAACATGTTTTTAATTGTTTTTTGATGATAATTTAGTGAAAGAAAGAACTTGTCAAAACATCTAATCTTGACTTGTAAATAAGAGTAGATTAGAAATGAAATATGTTGGTTCCACATGCCCAAATCTGAACCAAAGAGGAAAATATGGATGTTTAACAAATGACATATATTTCCCTTATGTTTCCTAAGTTCTCTTTTTACAAAAATAACACTTGTGTGCAACTTGTTGTTATGCCACAACTCATGGTAAGTCAGATTGCCTAATCGTGATTTTCCATGCTTTCAATTTCATGTTAGTAGGATAGAGAATAAAATTTGTCAAATAGATTTGACAAATAAGTAGACTATGTAGAAAATAAAGAGAGTTCATTAGCCTAATCTGAACTCTCGGAAGATATAAGAGTACATTCATATAGTTTGATTTTTTGTTTTCAAAAATAAAAATGTCAAGGGTTTGCCAGTTCAAGTGCATCTAAAGAAGAAAAAATGTTAGGCAAGTAGGTTGGGTAGGTAGAGATGGATTTGTGTTAACCATGTTTTTTTTCAAAATAATGAGACTATAGCTTCAAATCAAACATATGCAAATAAAAGAGATAAAATCTTCCAAATGGATGAGGCAGTGGTCTCCATGAAGCAAGAAATTTGAAGTTCTAGACACCTCCTGAAAAGGAGTTGCCCTCCCCAAGTGGAGCCATTGTTAGTCACCAGTAGCTTTTTTCCTTGATGATGACTAAAAGACTATCCCAATATTTCTGGAAACAAGGTTCATAAACATTGCGAGTTCTATAAATCTCAGTGCCTTCATTATCCTCTAGATAATTTTTCACTATCTCATCACTCCATAATGTCTATCTTTGCTTACTAGTCCTAGAAAACCCATTAGATTCATGTATCACCCATTCTGTGCATAAATATTCACCTTTGGCCCAAATCATGTATTTTGTTTTGCCTAAAAATTCCCCACTACCACCTAAGCCTACCAATCAAACAACTTTGTTTTGCCTCCCATGATACTCTCAAACACTCATGGTCTCAAATTGTCTCTGTAGACCCTTTGGATAGTCAAGTATGTGGGATTTTAGATCTTCAATGAAATAAGCTTATCATGGATCCTATCTCACACTTGGTGATCCCTAAGTCTAAGTTTCAGTCCAAAATCCAAATCCCATAGAACCTCCACTAGGACACCTAGGGATTCATGAGTCTTAGGGTGGATTTGGTATCCTTCAAATCTCTGTTTTATACCTACAAGGAGACTACTTTCCAGAAAAAAAGGACAAAGACAAGTAACTTGTTCCAAAACTAATAAAGAGATCCTTTAAGGAAGGTCTTTGATCTGAAGCATAAGTCTGGTAAGGGGACAACTTTCCCTTGCTCACTTTCCTGCTAGGAAAACCAAAAGGGCCAACATATCGGATATGAGGTAAGGTAAAAGAGGGAGAAAATCATCACAGGAAGATCATCAGTAGAAAAAGGACAACAACAAGAATAGGTTTTGAGAGATCAAGGTTAGCAAATATTGTTGGCAAAAACAAGGAATAAATTCTAAGGTTGTAAAGGCAAAGGTTACCAAACTCCTTCAATGCACAATTAGAAAGATAAAAGAGTTTTGAAAGGTTTTTTAGAACTTAGAAGATAACATTGTTTATATTTTTCTCAACAGCCCTCAAAACCATGAATTTGGAGAGAAATGATCAAAGGACGATAGAGTCTCCTTCATTACAGTAGATGGCCACCACAGATTCGCAAATCACCTCTCTAGGGTTTGTCAATAAAAACAATGTTTCACCAACACTGAAGAAGGAATGGAAAAGAATATCAGTTTGAAAAGGCTAAATTCCCAAAATGCAAAACAGAGGTATTCAAGGTAAAAAAAAAGAAGACAAGCATAGGGTTGAAACTCTGAAAGTACATAAGTCAAGTCCATGTCACAATATGATTTGTTTACTATGGGTAAATGAGATTGTTACTACGTTAAAAACAGAATAAAAAATGAGGAAACAGTCTTTAGGTCACCAGTAGTCAAAGAATGCCAAAGAAGGTTAAGAGCAAGTTTTTTTTTTCTAGTTTGAGTAGAGCATGCTCGTAACTAATTGCTTAGTACCCAAGTGATCAGAACGAAGAAGGGTAAAAGGACATCAGCACATCAATACCACCAGAAGAGAAAAGTGCCATGAGGAAGTTTCTCAAAACCCTCCAAAAGATAAAGCTTATGAGGCAAATGAAAAAGGACCTAGACATTACAAGAGTGGGATTTATGGTTTGATTTATTTTTTCTCAAAAGCATAAAGGATTTTGAATTTCTCAATTTTTTCATTTCCCGCACTTGGCAAGGAGAGAAAAAACTCCAAAGAGAGAAACCAGGGTTTCTAGGCCATTTTTACGCGAAATTGTCAGCGTTGCGCAAAATCTAGGCACTGCGCAAAAGAGGAGCTAGCGCTATGCAAACTGCCATCGTCCCCTTTCATTTTTGCATAGCTCTACACAAATTTGTCTTCAGCACTATGCAAATTTCAAGTGTTGCGCAAACGCAGGCCCATCTCGCCCGAAGACCGAAAATCCTAAACTGTAATTCCTTCCGCCTGATTGCTACACAAATAGGTTGCCCAACCGCCCGACTGACGTGCAGAGGCCACCCATTCCTCCGAGCGTTGCGCAAAAATGCCGCATATTCCTCCAGACTGCCGAGCACTATGCAAAAAGAATGCCTGACCCACCCATAGAGCGTGCAGACCACCCGACGCTGCGCAAAACACCATTCAGCCTCATCGACGCTGCACAAACAGGCAGCCCGACCTGCCCATAACAGGGGTGCTGCGAAAAGTTTAGAGAGATTCCAAAGGTGCCAAAAGGGCCCTAATGCATGAATTTATCCTTCAAAGGTGCCTCCAAGACTGAAGAAAATTGAGGAAAGTGGTAAGTGACTTTCCTCTTTGATTCCCCAAATCAAATTTTCAAAAACATCTTGTTTTTAGTGGTGAAGGTAAAAACCCTAGGAGGGTGAAACCCTAGGTCAAAATCAAAGAGAAAATTTGCATTCCTGAAACTAAATTTGATAGAAGAAAGTATAGGAGGAAATTAAGGTTGTTACTATATTTGTGATTAAACTCCTTAAGCTGCAAAAATCACTCAAAACCTCAAAATTCATCTCCTAGCTAAAATTGAACTCAATTTCATTCCTCACTTGGTTCTTCCACTAAAAAGCCTCAAATTTCCAAATCAGTGTCCCCTATCACCATGTCAGAGATGGAAAATAGCATTGGTAGTCAAGGTAATCAAAGACCTTCAAAATCAAAGCACAAGGAAGGGAAAATTAAGACGTTGGAACCCCAGAATACAGCGGCCATCACATCCTCTTCTAGGATCTTGTCATGCTTCCAAAACACAAGGTGTTTTCAGTTTTGTGAGAGGGTCAAGCAGGTGAAGAGAAATCCTGAGCTTACAAGGCTCCTCATCCTTAATTTTCAAAACAAAAATTTAGACCTTGTAGGGATAAAATTTGATATTTCACCAATTTCCATATCTGAGGCCACCGGTATCCCTTCAGTGGGTGAGAAATGGTTCAAGAATGGTAAGCTAGAAAGACATTTGCTTTTTCCATTTCTCAAAAGGAGGTATAGACAGGGCAGTATCACTATTTTTCCTTTCTCACATCTCAAACATAGGTATGCACCTTTGATGTTGGCTATCATGAGGTACTTCACCTTTGAGGGGAGATACTCCAGGGTCTATACCTATCATTTTAGACTCCTCATGCATTTTACAGGGGTTAAGGCACTTGACCTACCCTGCTATCTCTATAGGAGTATAATGAAAATGTGTTTTGTTGTTCAAAGGAGGAGTTTTCCCCAACAAATGTCTAGCTTGTTCCACTATTCCTTGATCAAGATGGTGGTTGAAAATCAGCTAGAATAGTAGAGTGTACCTTCGGATGCTTTCATAACCAATGAGTTCTTTTCAAACCCACAACATCCTCATCAAAAAAATCTTCCTTCCTCATCTGCACAAGTATCCTCACCACAGGCACACATCCATTCCTCTCCTTCTCTTGATGCATCAAGTGAAGCAGGAAGTGAACATCAATAATCACATGGAGATCAGGGTAAGGGAGAAGAATCCAGTGAGGAAAACACAGAAATAAATGAAGAAGAGGCAGATAATATGGGAAGTGATGGGGAAAATAGTGATAAAACACAAGGTAGTTAGCATGATGAGAAAACAGATCAGTAGCAGGGTGAAGAAGAGAGCCAGCATAATGCACAAGGCAACCAAGGAAATGTTAATGATATTCTTGATAGTTGTCAAGACTGTCATGACACTAATTATTTTTTAGATGATCAAGAAACTCAAAGTTATAATGCAAAAAATGAACAAGTAGAAAACCTTAGTAAATAACAAAATCAAGATGAGGCTAATGGCAATGATAAGGGTCAAAGAAATGATGAAAACATGGTCAAAACTACCATAATCACCCCTCACATATGCACATACTACAGAGGACAAAGAGATGTGTTTGCTGCCTCAAAAATGCAAAGGGCCATCTCTCCTCAAGCTACCAAAATAGTGGACAAGGGCAAGAAAAAGGTGGGGAATATTGAGCAACAAGGAAAGGTAAGGAGGAGTAAGAGACTGAAGAAAAATACTCAAGGGCCTAAATTGATTAACTTAGTTAGTGAAGAGCAGGATGAGGAGATGACCACTAAAATGCTGCTCCTAGAGAAAGATGCACAAATCAAAGAATAGGAGGAGGATTTCGAAAGAGCACGACGCATAATTCAGTACTATAAAAATGAGCACAAGTACTTCAAGAAGATCAAGAGAGGCCTTGCTCTCCAAAAGAAGATTACTACGCACTACGCAAAGAAGAACAGGCTTGCATGTGCCGAACTCAAAGAAGCCCTCCTTGAAATAAAAAACCTAAAAATAAAAAATGAGCATGACAGCCTCGGAATTTTGGCTGAGGCCTCTCATCAATTATCTAGAAACATCTGAGGAGGGTCTCCACCAATTTTGAAGGAATTTGGAGAAGATTTTGTTTTTTGTGAATTTTTGGCCTACTTTGCGCAGCGCTACTGGTGCTACGCAAAAATTTGGGGCATCCTCTGGAGGAAAACTTGACATCTTTGGATTTTTCATGACCTTTGCATCATCCACACAAAATTTCAGAGGATTTGGAGTTGTTTTGACCCCTCAAAAGGTCGAAAAGCACCTCAAAAAACACCTTGCAAATGATAGGCTGGAGATTTTGGCATTTTTGATATGGTTATAGGGACTATATCAGACTGCCACAAGTGGTTTTGGAAAGTAGACTCTTCAAGCTTTCCAACAAGCTATCATGGAGCCAAATTCGACATCGGGAAGTGGTCAAAAAGCTAGTTGCAAAGCAACTTATTTTCTGGAAAAATGGCACCGCGCAAACAGACTGACTTAGGCCAAAAAGTCAACAAAAAACAATGATTAATGGCAAAATATTTTTTTAATATTTTCTTGGACAAGTCACTCCAGATTTGATTGAGGAGTTATGTTTTATGTTTTTCATTTATTAGCTTATCTATTATGTGTCTTGGGCCTTGCTGGTCATTAAGCACATTTATGACATTTATGACAGAATTAGCACTACAAGAAAAAAGCACATTGGTGAGGGGAAAAAATGGTCACCATAAGCTCATTGGTGAGGGTCAAAAGAGCCTTCGTCACCAAAAACGAAACGTCACCAAAAGTGGCGTCGCCAAAAGTATAGGTGTTGTGGTGACATTCAAGGTCCGTCACCAATAATGATTTATAGTGACAGATAGTGACTATCACCATTTCATATGACCAATGGTGACGGAAAATAGCCTCTGTCACCAAAAAATTGAACGTCACCAAAAGTGGCATCACCGAAAGTATGTGTTGTGGTGACATTCAAGGTCTGTCACGAATATTGATTATAATGACGAATAGTGACCATCACCATTTCATATGAACAACAACAATTTTTTATGATGGAATTTTCATGGCCGTCACTATTGGTGCATATATATGGTGACATTCATTGACCATCACCATAAACTCATTGGCAACATTAAGGTCCATCACGAATAATGACTATAATGAAAAACAATGACCCTCACCATTTCATATCAACAACAACGATTTATGGTGACGGACCTTTAATGGTCGTCACTATTGATGCGTATATATGGTGGCGTTTGTTGACCATCACCATTTCATATTTTGGTGAGGGTCGAAAAATGTCACCATAAGCTCATTGGTGATGGTCAAAAGAGCATCCATCACCAAAAACTGATCTTTGTCATTCCCTATGAATATCAGGGCATGATGGAATCGAACCACCAACCTCCTACTTGTAAAGTAGGTGCTCTTCCATTGAGCTAGCACCCTTTAAAGAATTAGACTTTAAACTAGAAATTGCCTCTAAAGGTGCAAAGATACACCAAAGGAATAAGAACCAGGAAAAGTAAAAGAATTCAGTGTCCTTGCTCCTATTTTTATTCTACGACACTCTACAAAGTATGATCTTGATCTATGACGTATTTATGCCAAGTGGTTCTAATTTAATAGTAAATTTTATATTCAGATAAAATAAATGAATAACTGAGAGGCCTTATGGACTAATTTTTAATCCTTACACCAAAATGTCTTAATATTCAAGTCTATGGAACAACTCATTCAAAGTTAAAACCGAAGTAGACTTTAAATGGAAAGCCTAAAACCAGCTAAGTAGTTTAAAATTTAACATTTTGGATATAACTTCTGTTCAATTTATATGACAAGTTATGCCATAACCTTGAAACTAGTTTCTTAGCTAAAAGACTTTCTTAAGTCAACAATGACAAAGAAAGATAGTCATGACAAGAAAAATTCTCTTGTTTTTTCTAATGAGGGTGCATGTAACTTGATAAAGGTTCCATGAGAGTATCAAACCATAAAGAGTTTCACTAAAACATGGAAATAACAAAGTCTTGTTAAGCAACAAAAGTTTAGTTGAATATATGAAAAGCATCGAGCTAAATGATATAATTAAACTAAAAGTAACTGTAAAAAACTGAAATTGCCATCATATACCATCTGGTTTGGTTAGTTCTTCAGAAAAAGAAAGTGCGATTGCATGATCCAGCTCCTCATCTTGATTTTGTAATGGACCATCCTAAAAACAAATGTCCACATACAAAAATCAATGTTATCATATTGGTAAGACTTTTGATATAATCTATCAAAGAATGTACTATGTAGGAGAATAACTGGAAAGCATAACTAGAAATTTGAATCGCAGCATAACAATATAAAAGAACATGCAACAGGAAAGGAACAAATCCATAGTTTTATAAATATGAACAATCCATGAACCTGTTCTTATATATTGATATAGATAAATAAATAGAAATCTAGATTTATGAAATTCAAGTATCACACAACAATGTCTTGAACAAATATCAATATGTAAAATAGTATTTTTTGCATTTGGATTTACCTTGCAAAACCTCAGGAAAATTTTTCCATAGAAACAACCAATAAACATAACAACATGGACCTCAGGAGCAATTGTGTAGGGTATAAAATATGGAGGTAAAGCACTAGAGAAGTATTCAAAGAAAATGATGAAAAGCGTATCTAGAAATAATTGAGAACCCTCTAAAGTAAACCACACATTTATCATCACGACTAGTACACTTGCAAAAAAATATCAAAATAAATTATGAACTATTCCACCAAAAAACAGTGAATTTTTCCACTAAAATACAGTTTCAAATTAATCACTAGCATGACGCTAACTTTGTTAGAGCTAACAGATAGAAGATTTAAGTTTAAAGGACAATACACTCTGATGAATTAGGGATTACCATGGCATTAGAGGGTACATGCCAAATTACATTATCATCTCCAAATTCACCGCTACGTAGTGTCCATCTAACACTTTGTGACTTGAACCTTTAAAAGGCTTGCTCAGCCACTTCATCGTTTGAGATTTATTGTGAGTATGATGGTACAATGTGACCTACATGTCCCAAATAACATGAGCCAATAATGAAAACCATAATTAAATTATTAATTCCTTACTAATTTAATCCTTGAAAAGACGAAAAACATGAATCCAAGAAAGAAAATGATAAGGTTCTTGTTAACCAACTATTATATTTACAGATATGGAAGAATTGTTGATTGGTTGTTTCAAAATTTAAAGCATTTTACTTATTCTCTCAAACATATGGAAAAGACACTAAAATTAAGAAGGTCATATTTCAACATAAATCTTGCAGAAAATCAGATTGCAACTATGAATATATTATTACAAAAATCTTACAGAAAATCATATTGCAACTATGAAGATATTATTACAAAAATCTTGCAGAAAATTAGATTGCAACTATGAAGATATTAGTACAAAAATATTGCAGAAAATCAGATTGCAACTATGAAGATATTGTTCTAAATTTTAAAAATTATAGTAATAAAATCCATCTTCAATGTGACTTAACATTCTATATCATATTAGACAAATTTTGAGTCAGGGAAGAAGTACAAGGTTTGGAGTTAAAATATTTGCGTCAAGGACAAGGAGATATCATATAAAACTTTCTAAGTTGAGGTTTATCACTAGAGAACATAGTCTTGAGTCTTAAACTGGTACTTAATGAGGGAATTCTGGAAATAAATGGGTACAAAATGTGAATTCATCCCTCGTGAGTCATGGCAACCCGTAGACAACTCCTAAGGCTTTACAACCACTGCAGCTGCACCCATCACACTATGTTTTTAGGTTGAATTGTCCACACCTGAGGCTTTGCAAGTTGCATCCACTGCAACTGCACCCATCACACCACCTTTTTAGGTTAAATTGTCCACATGCCCTAATCCACAGAAGATGTAGTTGAATAGTCTGTTGTGATGAATTGCACAGCTTTTGCCCACAACTGACCATAAGTTCTTGTGTGTGATGAGTGCACCAGATATGTATCATGGGAGCCACAAAACTTGCAAACACAATTATCCATGAAGTCCAGAACGGGGAGGATGTAACTAGTACGAACAAAGTTGGGACAAATGCTCCCTTGCAATGAAATTCCAGATGTGACTCATCATGAACAAAGAGCCATTCTTATCAAAATATTTTAAGAGAAACATTTTTTAAATCTAAATGGATACAATTAATTAACCACCCTGCCATCCTACCATGTCATATCACCTTGAGCACCCCCCAACACAGTGACTCCCTTGGTAGAAAATGCCAAATAGCTAAATAATTTTGCTCAAAAATGTAAAAACAACATCTAGATATGGGAAAAATGCACCAATGCCCAACAAGCTTGAGACTAGAAGTTGCTAGCAATAAGTTTCACACCTTTGGTCAAGATTCTGTTCTCACAGGCTTCACCCATGGGGAATAGGAAGGGATTGAAATTATGGAATTAGGAGGTGATGAACCATGTGCATATATTGCTTCTTGTGACGTGATTTCTCTTTATGAGACAATTGAAATGTATATATTTTTGGAATGTGATCTAACTATGAATATGGAAGTGTTCAACTATCTTATTGAGGACATTGTATCTGTGAAAATCTGGAATTCAAATCTTTAAAATAACATAATTTATGGAAGTGACAAGGTGTTTCGGGAAATAACTCCCTAGAGGTCGTTGGGTCAAAACCTCCATAGATCAGGGCATGCTATTCAAGAAGGACTCACACAACCATACTTGTATACTGAAAACTAGATAACATCGATTGTAGAACTCACCTGTAGATCCTATGTTTGATGTAGATCCCGCGGGGTCCAAACCCCCAGCAACCCTTCTTCCTCTTCAACCTGAAAACCAAGAAGAAACGTGCACGGAAATCTAGTTGTACAGCATATATTTATCCTAAATGTCAGTGAAATCCATGTGAAACATTATATAAACAATAATAAATGCTTAAATAACAATCTTTTCACATATGCAAGCAGATATTAACACGTGAATTCGGGAACAAGATGGTTCTTCTTCATTACGAACAACATGTACAGTGATAGAAAGGTGGAGAGATCACCTAAATCCTTCCATGATCTTCGAATAGACCGTCATCCGGATCCGTCCCGCCCTTGCCTCGCTAAGATTCTTCCAAGACTTGTGCACATGAGATGACATATAAGCTGATGAACATCTCCAGGAAACAAGGGTTTGTTGTAATAAACTGGGAAGTGCTGGAGGCATGGGAAATCAGACTTGAATTGGGGCTCCAACAGAGTATAATATCTATAGTTTCTCTCTCTCCCTTAGGCCATGCATGTGAGGGGCTTTTATACTCCCTCAAAGTAGTTTCAATCAGTTGGAAATAGTTGGCCATGGGCTGGGGTGGTTGAATTACTGGAATAACCATCAACCCAGCCTCGAAAATAGGGAATTTTATATATTTTTTAATGATTTTAATTGCATACGCGGGAAAGTATCTCTGGACTCACGTATACATGAAGAAAATTCTGGGCATACCCGCGTATGGGATTTGAAACACTGTTTTTTATGAACTTTTATCCAAGTCTGTGGGAATGGGTGCCCAAGGCCAAAAAGACAATCATGAATCACATGAGGGTGAAAAATGATGCTATAACAGATGCCCCCTAATATATGAGGTCAGAAGGGGTACATGATGGCCGAAATGTATTATGCACATAGAAAGAACTTCACAAGGACAAGAGAGGACTTCACCAGATTTCAGCCTGCCAAAAACCAATGAAAGAAAATAGAGAGTCAGCTCATGTCTGAGGCGGGCATACCCATGCTCAGTAAAAAATATATCCATATAGAAAGTACAGAATAGATCCAGAATGTATACAAGTATAGCTGAATTGAAAGTACACAATGAATCATCTAAGCACGGCCCGAAAGTATAAGTCGGAATCAATGTCCAAGTATCACATATATCAAACTGATCAATAATGCTGAAAATGGAAGTCTGATCACAAAAGTAACTGAATCTCCAGGCACCAAATCATAAGGGGTGGAACACATGGTACAATCATGCAACTCGGGAGCCAACATATAGGATGTTGCTGTACTGACACTGCAACATATAAGGGTGGACGACATCACTGGAAGAAACTGAATGGATTGTCAAAAGTGAACCGAAAGATGCTGATGCAACCTGAGGTCTTCACCGATCTTGATGGCACAATTCTACACAATGGGAATAAATGAGCTGAAGTCGACCATGTGAGAAATCGTTGGATTACCGGTCAATAATGTATATCGTTAACCAACGCGAGACAACCCACCAATAATGAAAATGAGTGTCAAGGTGCCCCAGTACAATCTAACAAGTGTGAATAAATGAGTTGAAGTCGAACACTTGGAAGAATAAACCAATCAGGAGGCAATGATGAATCCCCACTGTCGATAGTGAAGAGTCTACCACTGATGAATGCAAACCCTAAGGTACTGAAAAAAGACTCTAGACCTTATTCCCAGAGAAATGAGTTGGAGTTGATGAGAAAATATTTGCTGGAAGGAAGGCATTAAGGCATCCCACATCAGTCCAGCGCGAGTGTAACCCGCAGGCCAATATTTGGAAGGAATCGGACAAAGAAGAGTGATGGAACCAACCTGAAGTACGTTTTCAACATGCACAAGATGAAGCTAGCGCACAGAAGAAACCCTATGAACCAACCAATAATGAAAGCTGACACAGAGGCGAGATATCCACTGATAGGGTCAAATGGAAATCAAGGTACTGCATGAATCCCAAGTGTGATAATGTATGCTGACGCCGAACACAAGGAAAACCACTTAGTCAAAGACCCATATTGATGATCAAATGCTGAGCACAAGGTCACCTATCAATGATGGAAATAGGGCCAGGGTGCGGCTCTAGGTTTACTCTCAGAGAAATATGTCGTAGTCGATAAGAGACAAACCCGCCAGTAAAAATTCAATGGAGACCTTCTCAAACCATCACGAGCAGAAGACCAAAACATCTGATGTGATAGAACAAGATACTGACAAGACCGAGAAGGTCGACTGAATAATGAGTCAAGAGACACCGCAAAATGGCCGACTCTGGTTAGAGTTACCTTGAACAAAAGCACGACTCGTGATGACCATGGTAGTAAAAATGACACTGTATAAGTCTGTTATGCAGGAGGCAAAAACAAACTCTCCATATGATTGGAAGAGATAACCAACCGGAGGAGGATTGACCAGTGAAAAAAGGATAAGGCTGAACCTAGGTCAAAACTAAAACCATCCCAAATGAAGGAAAGATATAAGTGTATGTTCTTTGTTCAAGGGCGAAAAACTGACACTGTACTGCCATCAAATTACGAAGTAACATCCCATTCCCGCTCTTTTTGTTATATTTTATTTTTTTGTCTTTTTCATATAATAAGCCTAAAAAGGAATAAAAGAATGCTATGGTACAATGGATAGAACGAGTATCAAGAAATAGATGCGCTAGTTCCTGGGATAGGAACGATCCTATGCTCAATGCAAGGTGGCGGAAACTGGTAAGCAATACTCAAAGGAATGTTCCATCCATGGGTAAAAAGGGGGTAAAAAGTGTGTCAAGTAGTGATAGCTAAGTGCATGCAATGGTTAACTTGTACAGACAGTCAAGGTCAAAATATGGCTTAAACATTGAATCCAAATGAAGTCGGCTAAAGGCCAGGATAAACAAATAGCCAATATGCAATGCAGTAATACAACTCAACAACACTATGGAGCCTCTAGGGTAATAGCGAGAAAAATGATAGTGAAGAAGAAGAAGAATGAAGCTTCAACACGTAAGTCATGGCGGGACTAAAGAGGACTCCCGAACCTACATAAAACGCAGCATGGGAAACAAGTGATAACGAGGAACTAACTAGGAAGCCCATGTAACGGAAGGCTCTACCACCAAGTCATGATTAAAAAATCGACGAGTGAAATGGGTTAAATACTCATGACCTGAGGGGATCACCCTATGGCAAGTGATCATAATGGAGGCTAGTATGCAAAATGCAACGGAAAAGTGGATTCCCTAACCTATATGCCAGTGAAGATCATATACCTGCCGTGACGGGTCAGCAGTCATGGATCAAAAACCAAAAAAAATCTCAACTTCGTCAAAATGGACCTGAAAATATACCAATCTGGGCACTGACAAGCATCTAGGTTATGCAGCTTAAGATAGATTGAAAAAATAAGCATAACAAAGTTTTGCAAAAAAATTCTATTTTTTTTGGGATAAGTACACTTGTTACCTCATATTTGGTTCATTGTGACTTGCTGATTTGGAAAAAAGAGCTCTGGAGAAAAAGCTTATTTCGTTAACACAGGAGCAATCAACCATCAAAATTCACCAAACTAGTCAGGTAAGCTCTTAATCCATCTTTGTTATCAATTTTGTCCATTCATAGGGTAAAAATTCAGAAATTTCACCGTAGAAATATTTGTTTTAAATTGCGGCTCTACGCATATGCGGATTTATATAGACCAAGTCGCGTATATACGCGACTGTGTACAGATTAAGTCGCGTATGCGCAACACGAAATGAAAAAATGCGTTTCTAATGGACAAATTAATGATTTTTCTCAGGATGAATATATCTTGGAGGGAACGTGAGCACAGTGCTATTGACAATGAGGTTATGCAAGACCAACAATCGCTCAATGTCCTCCGAAATTGTGGATTGCTCAAATTTTTCAAAATGCCAAATATGAAGAGTAATTTCCGGTTGCTCGAAATGCTAGTAAATTATTGGGAACCGGAAGAGGAGTGCTTCATAATAGATCAAATTCCCATAAATATAGAGGTAGAAGACATCTACTTCATTACTGGACTCTCCCGGAGGGGAGACCTAGTAGATTTTCACGGTAAGCCTTTGGGAGGGCTCACAGTGGATGACTATGTCCATGTCTACTGTATAGAGGGGTCCAAGAAAGTAGAGACCCAAATTGCAATAAAAGACTTAAGAGAGCTGCACATGAAAATTCTCCTTTTTACCATTGGGAGGGTAGCAGGATCTGCTTCCTTGCATCAGGCATCCAGGACGCAGATGAGCATAGTAGTAGAATGCTTATTTCACCTATATGATTGGTGCACAACTCTGCTAATGAATATGAAGCAACAACTGACCTCAATCCGGAAAGCAAAAACGAAACATTTTGGATATGGGACCATCCTGATGACATTCTTCTTTAAGAAGATTCCTGGGCTTCGACCCAGAGTGATCTCCTCAATCAATAGCCCAAGAGACCCAAGAATTGCCCGATGGGCAGATTTGATGAAGAGACTGGGGGGAAGTGAAGTTCCCCGAACCACTTGGGATGACGAGTTCTTCCAATTGTGGGCGGAACAAGTCATAACAGTGGAGGACTACCCTTATGCCGGGATGGACTTCCGCGGTGATCCAGACATTATCTTTCCACCTGGCGCGGCATGGGGCACAATTGGTAAAATTGCAGTTTTTTTACTTATGTGATTTTTTTGGATTTTTTCAATATATATGAAAAAATGTGAAAACATGTTTTTTGATTGGATTCCAAAATGACTTACAATATTATGATGACCATGATACAGATGTTGGACCAGTCCGTCCTGAGGGTTACCCACAACATAAGCGCAGCAGAGGCGAGGCGGATACAGTAGACCCAGACAGGACCCGCCACGCTGTACAGAGGAACTTGGATGGGTTAACTCGCCAAGTACCTATGGCTGCAGTGGAAGATCTACCTGAATCCATCCAGAGACAGGTGGTAGGAGTACCCCGTGACTGGGTACGATTATTCCGCCGAGTCGCCACCGCGATCGTGTTCTATAGGAACGCGAATTTTGGGCAGGGCCCACAGGAGTAGATAGATATGATTACCGGATGACTATATATTTTTTTATACTGAACATGATCGGGCATAAGCCCTAATTTTTTGTATGACTTATGGATCCAAATTTTGTATATTTTCTTGAAAACTCTGATGATATATATATACAGTGATTTACGATGTGATGTGACAAATGTATAAAAAATGCATGATGTTTTTGATGATTAAATTTTAATGTATTGAATGATTAATATGCCAATCAATTGCTTGATTAACTAATGAGTCTGCCATCCAATTGTCAACTCGAGGAATATGAATGAATGTTAAAAATTGGAATGATCTTTGTAACAAACGTACCCTCAAAAACAACCGGAGTAAAAATGGATCTCGAACCTGATAAGTATTGTTCAACTGCGACACCACCAGCTGGGAGTCCAAGAAAACTACTAACGAATCAACACCCAAAGATATTGCCTCCGAGAGTAGATAAATAACTGCAGTGTATTCTGCTATTTTATTGGAAGCAGGACCAATGCAGACTCCTCTTGACACTAACAGCTGACCGGATGGATGATGAAGCACCCAAGCCGTGGAAGCCAACTTCCGGGTGTGTCTACTAGCACCATCGAAAAAACTGTAATGACTCATGACATTCGACACAACCTGCCAAAGCAGATAAAAAACATCACCATCACATCAGACCAAAAAACTAGATATGTACAGAACAAAAATACTATACACAAAAGCAAAATGCCAGGCTGAAGCCTAGGCATAATACTTTTTCAAATAGAGCCCATTTCTAGGCTCCGACAACTCATTTCCTTCAAAATCAACCAAGGTATATGCTCCTTTTTTAAGGACTTTTTTAACGATGAAGGGGCCATACCACATAGACTTAAAATTTCCTTCCCCCAGGGCATCCTTCTCTTGGGCATAGACCAAAACCAGGTAGCCTTCCGAGAGAACCCTAGGTTTGACCGCCTTATCGTACTGAACTTTAATGCATTTCTTATGCGCCTCATTCATCGTGGCGGCATCCCGACGATGCTCATCAAGATGTTACAGGTGAAGGAGACGTTCTTCAAGACTGGAAGTGTCAGGAAGAAGCTCAACAACTAACTTAAGAGAAGGAATCTCACATTCAATGGGAAATATGGATTCCAGCCCGTAAACTAGTTGAAACGGAGTAAAGCCAGTTGCAGTTTTCACTGACATCCTATATGCCGAAAGAGCAGGATATAGCATGATATGCCAGTTGGATCGAGCTTTATCAATCATCCTTTGAAGAATGGTCTTCAAGGATTTATTCACAGCTTCCACTTTCCCATTGCCCTGAGGATAATATGGAGATGAATGCTCCTGCCGGAAACCTAATTTTAGAGCCAATTCAGCCATCATGCTATTATTAAAATCACTGCCATGATCAGTGACAATCTCTCTAGGAATACCAAAACGAGCAATAACTTGGTTGAAAAGAAAAAGAGCTGCTGTCTCACCATCATTCCCAAAAGTAGGCATAGCCTCGACCCACTTCGTAAAGTAGTCTACTACTACAATAATGTACTTGTGACCTTTAGCCGAAGGCGGGTTACAAGTAGTATAATAAATACCCCACTTTGTAAAGGGACCGATAGTAATGACTGGAAAAATCGGAGCTGGATGAGCGCGCATTTTTCGAGTATAAACTTGACACGGATGAAACTTTTTGACCGACTCCACAGAATCTTTAAAAATCGAAGGCCAAAAGTACCCAGCACGCAAGATTTTTTGGGCTGTACCAAGCCCAGATAAATGACCACCACAAGCTCCACTGTGGAAATCATTCAGCACAACCTCAGCTTCTTCGAGATTTAAGCAACATTTGAGGATTGAATCAACCCCTCGACGGTATAAAGCATCACCAATAATTAAATAATTTTAAGCCAAGTGACACAACTTACGGTGCTCATCTTTCAAAAAAGTAGAAGGAAACTTCACAGTCTGAAGATACACAATGATATCTCCGTACCAAGGATCCTCTGGAGAGATGAGAAACAAATGTTCATCTGGGAAGGATTCATCATAGACTATCTCTTCTCCACAGGGCAACTCAGAGATTAATTCCATGAAAACCAATGATTTCTTGGACTTGGAAGACATAAAATCAAGATCAAATTCCTGCAAAATCACAATCCATCTATTTTATTTGCCCCCAATCACTCGCCTATTGAGAACAAATTGAAATGGATTGGCTACTGCCAAAACATAATTTTTTCGTAGAAGAATATAATGTCTGAGTCAATGTACAACATGAACAGCTGCTAAAGCTAGCTTCTCTATCGGAGTATACTGGATTTCAAGTCCTACCAAGCCTCGACTAAGATAGTATATAACATGCTCTGCCAGAGCATCTTCCTCCTGAACCAGAACCATACCAATGGTGGACTCTGCTACTGCAAGATACAAAAGGAAATCCCTGCTATAATTAGGTGGACTCAATAAAGGGGCAGAGGTCAATGCTTTTTTCAAAGCATCGAATGAGCGTTGAGCGAAGTCATCCCAAAAGAATGGAACTCCCTTCTTCAACAATCTCATAAATCCTTTGGTAACTTCAGCATAATTTACGATAAATCTCCGAAGAAAATTAGCTTTTCCTTGTAGACTTTGAAGTTGACGAATAGACGACGGGGGAGGCAACCGAAGTATTGCCTCAACCTTGAAGGGATCCACCCTAATCCCTTCCGACAACAAAATGAATCCCAATAACCAACCGGATGTAATCGCGAAAACACACTTGTTCGGATTCAACCTAATCTTGTAGAAACGACATCGTTCAAATACTTGACGGAGGTGAGAAGGATGATCAATTCTCTTTCGAGAACGAGCAGCTAAATCATCCAAATACGCCTTGATAATATGTTTGATGTCATGGAAGGCATATGACATGGCCCGCTGAAACGTAGCCCCAACATTTTTAAGACCAAAAGGCATCTTTTTGTAAGAAAAAGTACCCCAAGGACAAATAAAGGCAGTCTTATGCTTTTCTTCAAGATGGATAGTAATTTGATTATATCCGGAGAAACCATCCATGAAGGAGAAAATCTCATTCCTGGCACACTCATCGATAATCTGATCTATAAATGGTGTGGGGTAATTATCTTTTAGACATGCTTTATTAAGGTCTCTGAAATAAATGCAAACTCAAATTGTTCCTTGTTTCTTATCTACGGGAACAGGGTTAGAAACCCACTCAGTCAAAGGAATAGGGAAAATAAATCCCGCCTTAAGCAGCTTCTCCACCTCGGCTTTGATAGCTGCAACCTTCCTAGGATTGACCAGACGATGTTTTTGCCTCACATGCTTAGCATTTTCGTAAGTCTTGATCTCATGCTAGACAATAGATGGATCTATACCAGGCATTTCCTCATAAGACCAAGCAAACACATCCCTAAACTCTTTAAAGAGATCGGTGTAAATTTGAATCTCTTCAGGGGAACATTCAGCTCCGATGAAGACATTCTCTATAACATTTGGATTCCTAGAAATGTTCACTGGGATAGTTGGAGAAATCGCAGCCATGTTCCCTTTAGCATATACCTATGTTGGTGCTAAAGGGTTCATGACTGGGCGAACAGGACCAGGAGACAAAGGACTTGGAAAACTTGATTCAACTTCACTCAAATTGGGTAAAAAGTAAGACCGATGATGAAAATCATCCCACAGTCTATCTATACCAGTCATAACTTCCAGGATAGCCTCTTCAGATGGAAGAGTGGTATCAAGGCAATCCTGGGCGAAAGAAGAACTAAGTGTCCAAGCGAGAGCCACATCGCCATCCAACTCATCCAGAGAAAGAGGAGCTGCAATGGACTCTGCAGAGTCAACAATAGATTGATAAGAAATCTCAGCTGCAGACATCGAAAATGCCATTCCACCCACTTGACCTTCCGCTAATGTGGAGGTAGGGGAAGGCAAGGTCCAAGGATCCGAAAAATAATGGGTTCTGAAGAAATCTCTTCGAATAGGAGCCCTGGAGGATGAAATTGCATTTATATGAATGGTAGGAGGTGGAATATCAAAAGTACCCATCAAAGAAGAATAAATTCCAACCCCTAAATTCTCAATAGGCGACTTGGTATTATCCAACTTTGGAATAATTGAATCAATAGATGCATTCGTGTCTACAGGAGAAAAGTCTAGTTGATCCACGGTAACAATCCTCCCTTCGTGAGGGAAACAAATAATCCGAAATAATGAGGATGCAATGGCATCTATTGGTCTCCCATGTTTTGATAGTTTGGAAAATAAAAAGACAAGGAAACATCAAAACCAATCTTTAGAGTTCCAGGATCTAGTCTTCCTGTTCTCAGAGAGGGATCTCTCAAATATTTGTTTGCAAAGGTTTGTCTTGTGTGCTTTGATTATTGAATTTAGACTATTTATTAAGTGCAGATGTTTGTTTGGTTGGATTGATTTGATGCAACAGAACATGAAAGGTCTAAGAAAGATAGACAGAAAGAGGAAATATCTGGTTCATTGGGCAATGGAGTCAGAATAAGGTCACGACAAACTCTTCAAGGGATATGGGATATCAAAGGGCAAATATAACTTGGCCACAGGATCCTTTTGTTTTTGGAATGAGATGGACATTAATGATTTGGAAAGAGAAGTTTAACTCTCAACAAAGGGAAATTGAAAACATGACTTAACAATAAAGAGATATTTGATAGACAGGGCTAAGCATAAATTCTACAAACATTCTTTAGGCAAATAATGACTTCAATGACAACTTTTAAAATGAAACCTAAGATTCGGGGAACTCCCTATTTCCTCAAAGATTTTATTTTAAAGGATTTAGAAAACATAAAAGATTCGCTGATAATTGCAGTCATAGAAGAGGGAACACATAAATAACATCAATGCCTACAACTATAAAGACCTTCAAAACAATTGGTCAAGCCATGGCAAAGTGCAAGATCAAAACCGACCCCTTTGATTAACTTAAAACAATGGTACTTCAAAGGGAGACTTCAATAACAGCTTTCAAGTGATAGCAGACAATCAGGGAGAACCATAAATCATGCTGAAACCAACTGTTTGAGCTATTAAGGAAATAAACAAGCATGAAGTCTGAAGAGGAAGTTTAAAGCCTCTAAAATACTTCCGCCAAAGAAAACATAAAACAGTGAAGGGTGAACAGGTCTAAGGTGCTTCCAAGAGTCATTTCTTAGCCTAAAAATTTCAGCCTACTGTAGTTAGAAATTATGAAACATAATGAAAACAGGGGAAAAACATCAAACAATTCAGAATACTTCACCAACAGCCAAGCTCATGGATCCAATGATAGAGCCTTCTCAGGAACAGACATGCAACAACATCATCAAGACATCCAAGACTTCAATTTGTTTTTCAACTTCAACAGACTTGTATATTTATTTAGAGGGTTTTAGTGTTACAATTTGTAATCAAACAACAACCAACACTCACTCATCTTCTGCTATGGTATATATAGAAGGATGAGGAGGTGATATCTGAAAAATATCTCAATTACAATCAATACAAAATTAAATGGCTCACTGACCCTCGAGGGGCTCAAATGAGGAAATTTACATGCATATCCTCTGTATTAAATGTTTTACATAATGATTTCAAGCTTGGTAGGAGTTTTGTTGACCTTTGAGGCACTGTGTGGCATCGAAGTGACTCTGTAGATATTCTTTGCATTGAAGTTCCTGGCAGAAATAACTCTTCGGCTGTGCTGTGAGGCAGATATTTGATCCCGAGCAATAACTTTTGTTCCTGATTGAATACTTTGAGGCACAGGTGGCGCTTTAGTTGCTGGAAGAAATAAATTTGCCTCCATTTGTGGCGGTGGATAATTTCCTGTCAGTGAAACCCTTTGGATCTGTTTTGAATTCTGATTTAACCCAGGGATTAGGTTTATAATGATCTTTTTGGGACATAATCCTCGTAAACAGTCCATTAATCCTTTTCTCTGATAATTTCCTGGTCTTCAGCACTGATACTCTTTCTCTGCGCTTAATCCATGTTTTCTGGCTGTTGCATAGGTTTTATAAGGCATCAATGCCTGAGAAAACATCGACGGAACATGTTTTTTAACCTTGCTGATGATTTCCGTGGATGAATCGAAGATGGGAGGAACGTCACCCTCCTTCCCTGAATCTTCTTTGGAAACCACAAATGAATGATCTAATCCCTGCAAAATACAAACGAAATGTTATAAAATCCATGCATTTATCGGTTAACTGTTGTAGAGGCATATGGAGGGAGCATGGCCATCGGATGGCATCATCTGGCGGTCAGGATTGATCGGGGGAGATTATGGAATAGCTGGCAGAGGATAAAATTTAAGCCATCGATCGCGCGTGATCGACGGTCGGGAGCAGAGGTTTGAAATTCAAGCAGAGGAATCGTTGACTCGGCAGCGGAATCGAGCGACGCAATATGGGCCATCGATCTACAGATCAGATCGACGGTGGAAATGCAATTTCCGTTGTACAATGGTTTGGTTATCGAGCGGGCGCTTTGGTTAAACGTCAGATATTTTTGGTGATCAACGACCGTTGGATGAATGGGCCCAGATCGAACGGCGGAGATCGATTTTGCTGCATGCCCTGGCCCAAATGTTAATGTGCGAGGGATAACTTTAATGAGCGAGGACGACGGTTTTGGAAAAGGTACGGGAGACACATGGCGGAAATTGTATGGAATCGTTGCTGATTGGAAGAAAACTACTTTCGGCTCGAAGGCGGTGCGGAATATACCATGTGGTTTTGGAAAACAGCGTATGGATGGGGGGGTCCACCGGAGTGGCGCGCTCCGCACCGTCCGATCTGCGGAGCAGATCAACGGTCATGATCGCTCCAAAATGTACACGGCGGAAAACTTTGGAAATGAATTTTAAAACCCAAAATACGAATTTTTCAAAGGTTTTTCGAATGTTTCGGGTGGAGAAATATAATTGGGAAAGATAAGCACCCGCGAGGTTTAGCAGTTGGTTCTGGCGCTCGGGTGCATGGGCGGAAAAGGGTTAGAGTCTTAGCCCGAGGGGGCTTAAGCCCAGAACATAAAAAATATGTATTTTTCATGGCTTTTTAATGGTTTTCAAAAGAAATGAAGGTTCCGATAAGGTTAAAAAATGAGTTTTTAACCTTATAAAATGGGTTTTGATGAGGGAGGATAGAAGGATCATGAAATTTTGGGGTTTTCATGGGAAATGGGGGAATAGAAAAAAGAGGTTGGTTTGGGAAGGAGAAAAAGGGAAAAATGGGATCTGCAGCAGTGTTTTGGATTTGGAAATTAGCAGGATTTCTGGGTTCTGAAGGGAAACAGTAGTGAATATTATCCCAAGATAGGATATTTATCAAAAGTCTTCAAGTAACAGCAATTTTAGTCATGAAATTGTTTCTTGAAGGCTATCCAACATCATTTAGTCACCATCTGATATGACAGATTTTATGGGTGGCTAACAGTGGCTCCACTTGGGGATGGTGTCTTTTTGAAGGCATCAAGAACTGCAGACTTATATTCTCTGGGAGGTTGATCAGTTGCCTCATCCATTGGGCTATTTTCTTCTACTTTGAATGATCTCTTTTTGCTTCTGGAAACAAGTTATCAGTCATGAAAAACAATGGAACCTTTATCAACAAACTTTCTACCTATCCAATCTTACTGATGTAACATTTTTTCTTCATCAGAGTGCACTTGGATTGGAAAACTCTCTTATAACATTTTATTCTTTTGAAAGCATAAACACTAATCTAATTCTATTCCTTATTTCTCCCTGAACTCAGATTAAGCAGTTGAGTTCAGATATTTCTCTACCTAATCTACTGTCTGTTGGGATTAGGCTGTCCAACAGACTTTCATTCTCTAAATTCTATACATAAATTTAAAAATAGTCAAGTCAAGTTTAAGCTGTTTGACTTGCTGTGATCTATGGCATAAAAACAAGCTGCACATAGCTTATTATTTGCAGAAAAATAAATCAAAACATAGAAGGCTTTGAGATCTGAAAATTCAAAGTGTTGCCTTCTCTTTTCACAGCTCTATTTTAAATTTGTTTTGAGTTGTCTTTGCTTTCCTTCTGGTTCAGGTTTTCAGTCGATTAGAACCAGATCTTTACATTCTTTTGACTCAATATTTGAAACAGATTTGAGTCACCTCTTTTTGGAAAATTTGGTTCAGATTTTGAGTTTGTTTGAACCTTCATTTTTTACCCTAATCTATCTACTGATAAGCCAAGATTGAACAGTTTGGCAAATTGAATTCACTATCCTATCAGCAGAAAAATTTAAAGCTAATTAGTCAAGATTAAACAGTTTGACTAACTAGAAGTGTGTTTTGTAGGAGTGGCATTTAAGCTTGCACACTTTCAGATTTATTTCTCCTTTTTGGCATGGGGCTTTGCCTTTCTTGCTTTCATCACCTACCCTCTTTTCTTTCCTTTTCTTTGTTTTTGTATTTTTGATTTTTCATAACTTTGAATGCAATGGTTAGACTATGATATTTACAATGGTAAGACAAAAAAGCTTTAAAGCTTAAGATTCTTGTCAGAAGTAATGCTTGGGCATCCTGCCATTGACAAGACCTCCATATAGGTCCTCTCCATTCAATTCTTTCAAGAAAAATGTATTATGACCCCTCTCAGCATGAATAATATATGGCCCTTTCCACAAGTTCTCAAACTTGCCATGTTTCCCCTTCTCTTCTCTTCTTGAATCCCATTTAAGAACAACACTTCCAACCTGGAAGTTTTTTGCCTTAGTCCTCTTATCAAATAACTTCTTCATATTTTCCTGGACTAACTGTGTTCTTTCATAAACTTCTTCTCTGGTCTGCTACAAATGGATTGTTTGGTTGATCCTCCTCTGCATATCATTTTCCTCAACCTGCACTTCTTGAAGGAGCTTCATGACTGGAACTCCTAATGAGGTAGGAAAAACTGCATCCATGCCATAAACTAACTGATAGGGGGACATATTTATTGATTTCTTTGTAGTTAATATATCAGCCCATAAGGCATGAACCAGCTTACTGTGCCATGATTTTTGATTCTGTTCCAACAAATTTTTAATGATATTGATGAGACTCTTGTTGAAGGATTCAGCTAATCCATTTCCTTGGGGATAGTAAGTAGTGGAATGGCCCAAGGTTATATGGTAACTGTGACAGAAATCAACCATCTTCTTAGATTTGAAAGCAACAACATTGTCTGTTATAATTTTTCTGGGGCAACCAAATCTGGATAGGATATGGGTTTCAAGAAACTTGATAATGACAGAGTCATTAGCATTCCTGGTAGGTATAGCTTCTATCCATTTGGTAAAGAAGTCAGTGGCTATGAGGATCCACTTATGTTGAGCTGAGGAGGATGGGTGAATTTCTCCAATGAAGTCCAACCCCCATTGTTGAAAAGGTGCCTCAACTCTGATAGGATGTAAAGGTAAGGGAAGGATCTTTCTCTTGCCATCAAAGATTTGACACTTATGGCAAGACATGACCAAATTCTGAGTGTCTGGGAAAAGGGTAGGCAAATAGTAACCTGATCTGAGAATTTTGTTTGTTGTGGCCTTCCAGTAGAGGTGGCCTCCACATTCACCATCATGCAACTCATGCATAATTTTTCCTACATCATCTTCAAGTAAACATTTAACCAAAATTCCAACAACATTTTTCCAATATAATACTCCATCTAATATACAAAAACTCAAAGCCTTTTGTTTCAAGAATCTAGCTTTAGTTTTATTCAAAGAAGGAGGGGCATTTAGATATAAAAGCACATAAATAATGTCAATATACCAAGGAGAATTTTGAAATGTTTCTTCAATAAAAGGAGCATCAGAGTCTTTCATTTCTTCCAACACATCTACCATATTTATGTCTAGTGCTTGGAAGTTAGACTCAGCCATAAGTTTTGCTAATCCCTGCCCTTTACTAGTTTGGTGGGCCTAATTTCTAAGTCATATTCAAGGATAGTTGCAATCCATTTTCCCCTTTTACCATCAGGGTCTTGACTTAGAATAGCCTGGACAACAGTATGTGGAACAAAAGCAATTATGTGAGAGTGTAAAATGTAGACCCTAAAGTCCTTTAAAGCTTTCACTAATGCTAAGGCTTGCTTCTCCATGACGTTATAATTGAGAGGAGCATCTCTTAAGGCCCTAATAAAGAAGGATATTGGTTTTTCTTGCCCTAAATCATTATTTTGAAGCAAAAATGTGGCTATTGTATGTTCAGATGCAAAAGAAAAAATGTAAAAGTCTTTGGTAAAATCGGGACTAATCAGGACTAGTGTTTGGGTAAGAGCTTGTTTAACCAGTTCGAATGATTGTTTAGCTGGTAAATTCCATTTTACACCTACGTTTTTCTTAAGCATGTTTGTAATGTTTTTTAATAGCTCAGAGAGGTTGGGAATAAACCTTCTCAAGAAATTAATATTTCCAATGAAAGATTGCAATTATTTGAGGCTTCTAGGATGGCTAATTTGCAATATGCCATCTATCCTTGTAGGGTCTATTTTGATTCCTTCTTCTGAAATTATATGAACAAGAAGTTTCCCTTCTTGGAGACCAAAGAGGGTCTTCTTTGGATTCAGTGATAAGCCAAATTTCCTACACTTCTCAAAAACCTTTCTTAGGTGAATCAAATGCTCTTCGTCAATTTTTGAGAAAACATTTATGTCATCAGGGTAAATAATTATAAAATAGCCAATATCTTCAGAGAAGGCTATTTCCATGGCCCTTTGGAAGGTGGCCCTTGCATTCATTAATCTGAAAGGAATTTTGACATACATAAAGGTGCCCCAAGGTGTGGTAAAAGCAGTCTTGATTTGATCACTTGGGAACACTAACACCTGATTGTAACCCGAGAACCCATCTAATAGGGATATTCTTCTTGACCCAACTACCCTTTGAAGTATATGGTCCATCTTGGGTAAGGGGTATTTGTCTTTTAAAGAGGCTCTGTTTAAATTTCTGAAGTCAATACAGAGCCTGATTTCCCCTGTTTTCTTTCTAACAGAAACTAAGTTTGATACCCATTCTGAAAATCTGATGGGTACTATGATCCCAACATTGTACATCTTCTCAATTTCTGCCTTAACTAAAAATAGTAAAAGGGGATTTATTCTCCTTAGTTTTTTCTTAAAAGGCTTTTGATTTTCCTTCAAGGGGATCTTATGCTGGATGATGCTGGTATCATATGATTTTAAGTCTTTGTATTCCCATGCAAACACATCTCTGAATTCTTTGAAAAGCTCTATGTATTGCAATTTTATGTGAGCTGGGAGAGTGATGGATAGCTTGATCATCTTGGGTTCTGCTAGACTGCCTATGTTGTGCTCTTCTACATTTGTTTCCACAGGCTCCATTCTAGGTTCTTTGGCTACATCGTTGAGATCAAACAGGTGTTCTAAGGGCGTGAGACCTCTTGGGATTTTATCATTTTTGCATTGTAATACTTCCACATATTCTTGGTCTTCATTTTTCATTATCTCTGCTTCAAACGGATTTTCAAAATGATTTATATTAGCAGGATATGTCATTTCAGCCTCTGGGATTTGTTTAATATACAAACAGTTTTCTTTATGGCTAGTTTCTGGTGTTGGTATGCTGAAATCATTTTCTGACTTTAAGAAATCATCTATGTGTTTGTCAGATTCAAACACCTGCTAGTGATATTCATTATCAGGCACAGCAGTTCTGTATTTCACCTTTATACTGAGTTGTTCATTTATCTCAGGTACTTGGCAATTGCTGGCATTGAAGGCGAGTTCATTTGCTAGATGATTCAGTGCTCTAGGGATGAAAATGAGTTCATATTTTTTGAAAGTTTTTAATAGGTCAAGGGCAGCATTTCGATATTCCCTAAGTCTTGGATTCTTGGCTGAGTATTCTCCTTTGATTTTTTTAATGATAAGTTCAGAATCCCCTAAAATAGATATCCTTTGGGCTTCTAGTTTTTTAAGCAGTTGTAAGCCTAGGATAAGTACTTCATACTCAGCAATATTGCTAGTGCATGGGAAGTCTAACTTGTATGAAAAACTCTGATTTGTGTTTTGAATCCAGACCCCTGCCCCTGCAATGGTTTTATTATAGGATCCATCGAAATTTATTGTCCAAAGTATATTTGACTCATTTTCATTTTCTTGTTGCTGTTGATTGTCAATGTTTTGAAGTTGATTTGAAATAATATTGGATTGTTGTGGTGAGCTGATTGGGTCTATGTTTTCTTTATCTTGTTGAGTAATTTCATCTTTGTTACACAAGATAAAGGAATATAAACTTGATTGAATAGAATAGATTGGAGTGTTTTTTGGTTTGTCCATGTTACTCACCATGTACTTCATGTGGGATTCTCTATATAATCTTCTATTTTGGTTAAAGACAGGGATGGTGGCATAGGACATGTCCATTTTAAGGCTTCCATGAAGTTTGGCTCCCCATGATCTTGATAAAAGCATGCCATACTTAGGGGGAATGTCAGCTACAATGATATCCATCACTAAATTCTTGGCAGGGATCTGAGATAGGTTAACACATAAATTTTTGATTAAACCCAAACATTTGACTCTGCTCGAGTCAAAAGAATACAAATATTTGTATGGTTTAGTAATCTCTAAGCCTAAGCTTTCCATTACTACCTTGGGCATTAGATTGTGTGAAGCTCGAGAATCTAACATGGCATTCTGTAGAATTTTATCGTGTATGTTCAAACTAACATAGAAGGGAGGGACTGGTCCTTCTTGATATTTTCCTTCAACCTCTGGGCCAAACAACAGCTCAGGTTTGTCATCTATCAAGTTTAAGGTGTCAGTATCACTTCCTAAGTTTAAAGCTTTCAAAACTTGGTTTTTGTACACTTCTTGGGTTACTAGTTCAGCTAGGGGAATGATATTTCTTATCTTAGCAATCTCTCCCTCAAGGCTAAAAGGAATAATTGATTTGTTAATATTTACATCTGTTTTTTCAATTGAACTCTTTTCAACAGCTTTGATTTGCTGAACCTTGTTTGGACTAGTGATAGGAATATTTTTATTAGGACCACTAGCTGAAGTGCTAGGGGTACTCTGTTCAACATTTGGTTGGATTCCCTTGTCTTTGTTTAAATCTGGTTTTTTGGCCGAAATGTTGGTTTTTTCTGCTGTCTTTTTGGGTTGGTTTTCTGCGTTTTTCTTGACAGCAGTGCTAGTATTCTTATCTTTTGAATTCTCCATACTCCCCTTACTCCTAAGATCATACTGTTTATGTACCTCTATGATTGCATTTTCAAAACCTAATCTATAGTCATCAGAATATTCCCAGTGTTTTGATTTTGATCATCTGAGAAGAAACCTTGTTCTTCTTCAGTAAGGAAAACATCATCCCCACTTTCCGATCCAATCAAGTTTACATGTGATTCTTCCACTCTTTCTAGCTCCCTGTCTTCCTCATATTGATCTACATAGTTCTGTTGGAAGGGAGGTCTGATTTGTTGTTCACTTTCTTTTTGTTTATCTTGATTGTGATCTCTTTTATAATTCTGATTTCTATTTCTGCTTTGATTGTTCTGAAGTGCAATTTGGTTTTGATTTGCTTGTGCTTTCTTAATTATGCTCATCTCTTTCATCATTTCTTCCAACATTCTCTCCATCTTTGAGCTTGAAGTAGAGGGAGGGGATTCCTCTCTAAAAGATACTCTCTTCTCAGTTTTCATTCTTTCTCTCTTTTCTATTAAGTTGACTTCCACAGAAAGAGCACCCCTTTGCATATCTTCAAGAGTTGCAAAATCTCTTTCTCTTAGTGATTAAGTCATATCAGAGTCAAATCCTTCGGGAAACTTGTTTAAGGCTGAGCCTTGTGGAGGTTTTAGTTCTGAGGAAAGTGCATTATATACATTGTTAAATCTAGTACAATAGGCTTGTACACTTTCCCCAGGGTTCCTACGGAGGTTGTTGTAATCAGCAAGGACTTGGATAGGGTTCTTCTTTACTTCCCATTTCTTCAGAAAAGTCTGATGGAAGCCTTGGAGATCATTAATAGTACGGGGGGCTAAACCTTTAAACCATTTTCTTACTTCTCCCCCCAGACTTTGAGCAAATAATCTAAGTTTGACAGAATCATCATCAATTTCATTTCTGTCAAAATAGTCATCCATCTTATCCACATGTTGTGATGCGGTTATAGCATTTCTAGCATCATATAATGGAATTTTGGACTAATAGTCCTGTGGAAGGTTGACTAATGGTACAGGAAGGACTAAGGGAGCATACCATGCTGCCATGATATGTGGTGGGGATGGATTAACAAGCGGTGGATTGACAAGAGGAGGAGTGGGCTGAAGTGAAGTGGTTTGACCAATGGATGAAGGGTGTAAAGAAGTGGATGGAACAACAGTAGATTGTTGAGCTGATCTTGGATGGGAGACACCTAAGTTAAGAAGAAAATATAAATCAGGGGGTGTTGTTTCTCTACTACTAGGATGTTCACTTGTTTCGGGAGATGAAAGTGAAGACTCAGAATCTAGTTGATCTAAATCACCAAATGACCTAGTCCTAAGGGGATTTACTAAGTCAGTTTGTGATTGTTGTAGAGCTGAAAGATTTTTAGGGACTGAATTAGCTCTTGGGGGTGATCTGAAAATAGTTGAAGATTTAATCTTAGGAGACTTCCTAAGTATACTTTCAGGGTTATCAACTATCTCAGGTGGATCAGGGTCAGGATGGGCTCTAGTGTGGATCTTTCTAGCAGCCACTATGGTTTGTTTTGAGACCCAAATAATAAGAAAATTTCAACCAAATATGACAATTTTTAAGAGGTTGGCTGATCTGTTTACATAAATTTTAACCCTACAGTCCTCTAACTGGATTTGAATGATAGTATAATGATAAGGGTTCTTCCCAGTGGATTATTAAGGTCTGTTCAGGATTGTGGAGTCGCCAGGTGGGAATTTTAGAATGTTTTCTAAAAGGTACACTGTCCACCACAGTGTTTTTGAAATATCCTTTTGCAAGGATATTTTGAAACAAAACAAACTCTAACCAGAGATTGACTGGGAGGGCATTCACCAGATATTTCACCTCAAAAAAGAGGATGAGATCCGGAGGCTACCTGGCGCTTTCCAGACTCTGTCTAAGAGTATAAGGTAAAACACATCAAAGGTAAGTGATATGTAAAAAATGAGTGTTTTACTACAAAGTGGAAGTTTTTAGCTCCTGAGGAGGTAAAAGGTTTTGTGGTCCACTACCATGTTTATTCTAAAGCCAAACTTGAAATATTTTTGGGTTTTTCTGAGTTGTTTTGGTTTTATAGGTTAAGAGAGCGTTCTAAGTCTGATTTTTCACTTAGCTAAGGTGTTCAAACAAACATAGTTTCTCTTATGGCTTGGTAACTGGTTCCTTCAAGGTTTGGTAAGGCTTTACGAGAATACTAAGGGTTACTTAGCTTGTCACTGATTCAATTAAGTCTTATCATGATTACCATTTTTTAGGTAGTGCTTGAAGAAAGTTACTTATGTTATACTGGACCTAAAGTTTAAAAAAAGGTTTTGAAACCTCTAATTCTCAGTAGGTCCCACCGTGATCGCCATTATGTTGGTGGTGATGAGGTGGCTAATAATCACTGGATATTCTTGAAAATAAGGGATTTCTGAAGTCCTAAGGGGTACTTAGATTGTTACTGACTCAGAAGTCCCATCGTGATCACCATTATGTTGGTCTCCCGTGTTTTGACAGTTTGGCAAATCAAAAAACAAGGCAACATCAGAACCAATCTTTAGAGTTCCAGGATCTAGTCTTCATGTTCTCAAAGAGGGATCTCTCAAATATTTGTTTGCAAAGGTTTGTCTTATGTGCTTTGATTATGGATTTTAGACTAGTTATTAAGTGCAGATGTTTGTTTGGTTGGATTGAGTTGATACAGCAGAACATGAAAGGTCTAAGAAAGCTAGACAAAAAGAGGAAATATCTGGTTCATTTGGCAATGGAGTCAGAATAAGGTCATGAAAAACTCTTCCAGGAATATGGGATATCAAAGAGAAAATCTAACTTGGCCACAGGATCCTTTTGTTTTTGGAATGAGATGGACATTAATGATTTGGAAAGAGAAGTTTAATTCTCAACAAAGGGAAATTGAAAACATGACTTAACAATAAAGAGATATTTGATAGACAGGGCTAACCATAAATTCTAAAAACATTCTTTAGGCAAATAATGACTTCAATGACAATTTTTAAAATGAAACCTAAGATTTAGGGAACTCCGTATTTCCTCAAAGATTTTATTTTAAAGGACTTAGAAAACATAAAAGATTCACTGATAATTTCAGTCATAGAAGAGGGAACACCTAAATAACATCTATGCTTACAACTATAAAGACCTTCAAAACAATTCGTCAAGCCAGGGCAAAGGGCAAGATCAAAACCGACCTCTTTGATTAACTTAAAACAATGGTACTTCAAAGGGAGACTTCAATAACAACTTTCAAGTGATAGCAGACAAGCAGGGAGAACCGTAGATCATGATGAAACCAACTATTTGAGCTATTAAGGAAATAAACAAGCATGAAGATTAAAAAGGAAGTTTGAAGCCTCTAAAATACTTCCGCAGAAGAAAACATAAAATAGTGAAGGGTGAACAGGTCTAAGGTGCTTCCAAGAGTCATTTCTTAGCCTAAAAATTTTAGCCTACTGTAGTAAGAAATTATGAAACATAATGAAAACAGGGGAAAAACATCAAATAGTTCAGAATAGTTCACCAACAGCCAAGCTCATGGATCCAATGATAGAGCCTTCTCAGGAACAGGCATGCAACAACATCATCAAGACATCCAAGACTTCAATTTGTTTTTCAACTTCAACAGACTTGTATATTTATTTAGAGGGTTTCAGTGTTACAACTTGTAATCAAACAACAACCAACACTCACTCATCTTATGCTGTGGTATATATAGAAGGATGAGGAGGTGAGATCTGAAAAAGATCTCAATTACAATCAATACAGAATTAAATGGCTCACTGACCCTCGAGGGGCTCAAATGAGGAAATTTACATGCATATCCTCTGTATTAAATGTTTTACATAATGATTTCAAGCTTGGTAGGAGTTTTGTTGACCTTTGAGGCACTATGTGGCGTCGAAGTAACTCTGTAGATATTATTTGCATTGAAGTTCCTGGAAGAAATAACTCTTCGACTGTGCTATGAGGCAGATATTTGATCCCAAGCAATAAATTTTGTTCCTGATTGAATACGTTGAGGCACAGGTGGCGCTTTAGTTGCTAGAAGAAATCAATTTTCCTCCATTTGTGGCGGTGGAGAATTTCCTGTCGGTGAAACCCTTTGGATCTGTTTTGAATTCCGCTTTAACCCAGGGATTAGGTTTATAATGATCTTTTTGGGACATAATCCTCGTAAACAGTCCATTAATCCTTTTCTCTGATAATTTTCTGGTCTTCAGCACTGATACTCTTTCTCTGCGCTTAATCCATGTTTTATGGCTATTGCGCAGGATTGCACAGGGTTTATAAGGCATCAATGCCTAAGAAAACATCGACGAAACATGTTTTTTAACCTTGCTGATGATTTCTGTGGATGAATCAAAGATGGGAGGAACGTCACCCTCCTTCCCTGAATCTTCTTTGGAAACCACGAACGAATGATATAATCCATGAAAAATACAAACGAAACATTATAAATTCCATGCATTTATCGGTTAATTGTTGCAGAGGCATATGGAGGGAGCGTGGCCGTCGGATGGCATCATCCGGTGGTCAGGATTGATCGGGGGAGATTATGGAATAGGTGGCAGAGGATCAAATTTAAGCCGTCGATTGCACGTGATCGACGGTCGGGAGGGGAGGTTTGAAAGTCAAGTGGAGGAATTGTTGACTCGATAGCGGAATCGAGCGACGCAATATGGGCCGTCGATCTGCAGATCAAATCGACGGTGGAAATGCGATTTCCGTTGTACAATGGTTTGGTTATCGAGCGGGCGCTTTGATTAAATGTCGGATATTTTC